>CM040240.1:80386151-80886139 GCA_022545495.1 Chrysanthemum lavandulifolium
GATAGATCTATAATGCCGTTGAGGATTGTAGCATTTTCCTTGAAGATTGTACCATAATGTTGTTTGAGCAATGAGTAGACAAGATCCGGAGGATCAAGAATCGAACTGTGAATCATCGATCTTTGCAAAGAATGTATGACATTATGTACATCAATACATATAAGTTCCATACTATGCTCATCACTTCCGTGTGTGTTAACTCCCGGAGAGGTGAATCATTGCAAATAATGGATTTGATGTCTCTTTACCAATAGCCATTACTACCGGAGTAGCCACATGTTTGAGTTCGAAAACTATGGTACATGGATAACCATCGATTTATTGGCAAATCAAAGAACCATATAAACGGATTTGTCTTGTCTTTACCTGTGAGCCGCTTTGCTCAGACTAGTCAATTCTTAGAATTGGTGAATCGAGAACCAAATATGGATTCAGTTGTCTTTACCACATGCCATATACATGTGGACTAGCTAATCTTGGATTCCAAACAGAATAGACCATGGTGAATTGACGACCATACAACTCTCAAGAAGCTTAAGCATGGTGGTTATAACCCTATGGTTTTCGAGCAAACCATTACAATTTATCAATGATTTGATGTGTTTTACCAAAGTCAGCACTTTGGACTAGCCAACTCTTTGATATACAAAAGGTATATCGGGTGAGTTAAAGACCATCGACAAAAATTCTACATAAAAGTAGTTTTTTTTTTTTTTTTTTTTTTTTTTTTTAACTAAGAACAATTTATAAAACCAAAAAAAGCTTAATAATAAGTTGAAAAGGAAAATATAAAACCCGATTTTTATTAAATAAACGCTATCACTATTTTTAAAAAGATGTTTGTGTGAATTGGTGAAAGTCGATACTTAATAAAATTTGACAAACAGAGGCAAATAACACAAGAAAAGCGATTAAAATGAACAAAACAAAGTAGTGCAGTGGAGTACCAATTGTCCCGATTGGAGAAGAAGAGGCCTATTGCAATTGTTGCAGCTTGAGTTTTGATCAATCCGACCAGAGTTAAAGCAGATTGTCTTTCATTTCCCACAGGATCCGGAGGAATTTCCAATTCGAATCAACATCTTTTCCATAAGTCTTTTAGGCAGAGGATACTTTCTTTCGCACAACAGCACACCGTGATTCCACCCTTAGTCTCAAGGACATGCACCCGAGGGAGAGGATAGAATCTCCAAGATATAAGCTTCCACCGATGTGAGTTTACCCAAATGGAAGATGCTTTCTGCTGGGAATGTGGAGTTTAACAAGATTTGAAAATCTCTGGCGGTACATTCCGAGCCTTGAGGTTCTTTGTTGCAATAATGGTGGAAACTTGAGTAAACAGAAAGTAGGTCCGCTTCTATCTATCAAGTGTAGAATTTCCTCGTAAAGGTGAATTCCATCAAGTAGAGTCCCTACGAAGAAGAACATTCATCCGATCTTCCTTCAATGTCCAGTCTATCCCATCTTCTGAGTTTCCATCAGGAAAATCAGCAGCAGACCCTTCTATGATAAAAGATGAGTCATTAGCTTCAAGATCCAAAGGAGAAATTTTGGCCTTAGACTTCTTTCTCCTCCCAGGCAGATAGATCTCCCGAGGGGAGCATTTTCATCTTGTGCTCAGAGTGGGGCATGAATCAAGAGATGGAGACATGGTTGAAGCACGGTGCTTTCATCCCGGATATCCTTATAGCCTTTTACTGCTTTGGTTTCGCGAGATCGCTTCTTAACTTCGAATCTTCTCATCGTGACAACAGTGTCACCGGGAGAGGGAGCCGATGCTTGGTGCTTCAGAGGAATGGAAGATGGTTCACAGATTGACCCTTGGCGCAGAGAAGAAGCAACTTCAGAGGTGCTTTAGCAGAATGACCGAGAAGATTCTTTGGTTGTAGCATCAACACCTTGAGTCTTTTGGCTTCGGAGCACCTCATTCTCTCAAGTCCTCTTTAGGTTGAGAGATTTTGCTAAAGATAATGATCTTTCCTCCATGATTTGGTTATATTTGCGATATAGGACATGATCAGAAAAGCCTTGACTTGTTTCATTGTTAGCCGAGTTGGACCGTGAATATTGGTTTTCACCACCTTCTTATTTCATCTTTAGTGGGAGGTTTGTTTTGGCCTTCGAGCTTGATCGCCTCTTTTGTGCAAGTGCTTCTTGCTTCCTTTGTCTTCCCCGAGTCCTCATTCGCCCACATAGTTGTCACTAAGAAAATCTCCACCTAGGATACTTTGAGCTAGAAGGTCTTGAAATGACATGCCGAGTTAGAACATCCCATTGTGCAGCAGTATCGAACCTCAATTCATCTAGTTCTTTTCTTCTCTCAGAGTTAGAGATGAGAATTCTTCTGCTTCAAATTGTTTAGCCAATGTCGCATCTTCATTTGACTTCTCAAACTCGCTAATCTACTAGCTTGACCTAGTCTTTCCTCCACGGTCACTAGGTTGGGACCAAGCTCATCTTCGTGATGACATTTTCCTTTGTCATCAGTCGCTTAGCACATTCTTCTTCAAGAAGATCAACTACGTGAATTTCACGGAGTATTTAAATCAACATGTTGATGTAGATTATCAACGAGGTGGTCAAGACAACAACATCGGGATGATCTCATGGTGAAGTGGTTCGATGGTTCTTGAACAGATGAAGTCCGTCCAAGGTCCGAGATGCATCCTCCATTTGTATATCGCCAGATCGCACTTTATCAACTACGTGTTCCTCTGAAGCTTCGTAAGAAACCTTGTGAAGATCGATCTCTTTCTTCCGTGTATGTAATGTGTTTCGTCTTCTTTGATGAAGTGGCAGCTACTGATGAAGGGTCATTGAGAGACACTTCAGCCAACATTTCTAGAGATCCAAAGGGAGGAACTTCTTGCTCTTCATCAGAGGAAACCACCAGTTTCCTTTTGGACGACCCTTCTATTCTGTGCTCTAAGATCTTAACCTGATTCTGCAGCTCTTCAATTTTACCCCCAAGAGACAATTTGGTCTCTGCAAGTTCCTTTTTCAGATCATTAACCTCAGCAGCATACCTGTTGACAAGAGCATACACAGATGAGAGTGTAAAGGAGTCCTCAGCTCCACCAGCAGATTGCTCTGTGGTAAAGGGAGCCTCATTGGACCTTTCAAAAGTAACCTGGTCATGCTCAATGTGGGGAATATCTTCATCAAGAGGATCCCTCACAGGACATGGTGTGGGTGGTCTATTAAGCTCTGACTCAACATGAGTATCAAGTGTGGGTGGAGGATCGACAGGGGTCGGTCAGAGCAACATGAGTTGCTTCAACAAGAGAAGATGGGCCCTCATCAATGTTGACCAATGGATTACCATCAAGAGCAACAGTGAAGTAGAGGATTATGAGCCACATTCTCCTCATTAGCGCCCTCATTACCTTGGGCAACATAGCGCCTAACAAGGGATGATGTTCCCTTGAAAGTGAGTTTTCATAGTTGCAAACAATTTAGCAATAAGGAACTTATAGGATAAAAGCTTGTGTTGGGTAGAGGTGTCTAATATGATTTGTAAAACCTTGGGTACATTAAAATTTTCCTTTGTCTTTGAATATTTTCAACCATGTTTTCAAAATATACTTAGAAAAATTGAAAGTTACCCCTTGAGAAAGACACACAATACCATATCCCGCCTCCGGTTGAGAACCGGGTCCCATCCTCCGCCTTGTTGCTCATGCATTGAGCAACAGTGAACCAGAACCTCCATTTGGGGCGTAGTTCCTTCTTTAGCCACATATCGCCTAGTACCACGATAGCCAATAGCCCTAGCCCATTCAACACATCTTCCTGATTAGAGTAAAATGCTCCATCAAGATCTTCCGTGAAGCTTCCTTCCGATTAGGTCCTCGGTCACAATGCACTGCTTCATCAATCACATGCCCTAATCTCTCCTCACTCCTTTTCTCGCTAGCTGCCCAAAATTGAGTAACCGATGATTCATATATCTCATTTGGAGAATGAGTTAGAGCATAACGATCTTGGACCTTTTCGAATTCCACCATTGGTTCGTGATGAGTTCATAACCTTTGCCATTACCCGTAAAAGCAACTTTGTTGTGATCATATTTAAATTCAAGACCCATGAGGAATATGAGTGTTTAGGATTATGATTTTGAAATGGTGAGAGTTTGTGTAAGTGGAATGAGAGAATTTGTTCTGCTCGGCGGTGATGGTGGATGAAGTGTTTTTGCCCAAATTATGGTCAAAGAAAAATGGACCGTTTGGTTGACCATTGCTGACGTGTAAGACACCTTTGACCCAACCCAAAATAACACTTCGGTAGAATCACAAGATCAATCAGCTGAAGTTATGGCATCAGCAGAATGCATCAAAGATAAGAAAATCTTCGGTAAGTTTCTAGAATTACTGTGCCACCCACTTGCATTAAACTCATTGAACCTCGAACCCGCCTTATAAAATGATCCCAATGTAACTCATCTTTCACCAAGATCCCAAATATTTACCACAAACCCTAAAGCCAAATAACCTCAATTAACCCAATTGTGCCATGAATACCAAACCCGAGGTCATAGATCTTACTTCCTCGACTTCCTCATCCTCTTCATCATCATCAGTGGTGAATCAAACCCATGGTTCTCTTTACTTTCCTCAACCTCTCCAAGACCTAAAAATCACCCTTCTTCCTTCTTCGTAAGATGACAGTGTAGTGAATCCAAGTGAATCACGATGATTCCGATGACTCCTATAAGGAGGGAACTTACTCCCAACCTCCAAAGACCTCGGTCTCAACAGAGACCTCGTGCCGTGAATCCGCCACTCCCAAAGATAGAGAGGTGGTTCTGGTCTCATCACGCCATCTTTGGTGCATGAACACACATCGTATAGAAGAAGGGCTTGAGGAGGGTGGATCGATTGTATTTCGATTGAAATGAGTAGATGAAGCACAAAGGACACGATAGTTCTCTTCGTCATCCCACGTGGTCATCGTCATCGTCAATCGCTTTCATCAATCCATCCCTCCATTTTGGTCCTTAGCATCTTACGTCGTTCGGTCGGCATATCCAACCACCAGTTAGACCGAATGGGTGGTTATGCAAGACCTACAAAGCAAAGCTAAAGATTTAACGATATCCAAAGATTCGATTAGATTTCAAATGAAAGATATACATTAGATTAGGCTTAGCTTAAGTTTCATCGTCAGATCTTGAGGATGCAAAATAGAAGTAGGTTGACTTTATGTAAGTCAGAAGTCAGAACTGCTTTCTTGAATGAATGAATGAACAATTTGACTTTCAATTTCTTTTCTTTCAAGATATCTTCAAGAGAATCAAATTGTATGCTTCAAGATTTGTTATCGTAAGAAACAAGCAACACTTTCTCACCATCCGACCATGTACTAATGAGCCACTCTTGATGAATTTGATCTTGATCATGGGATGTATAAGTCGCAATCCGTAAAAGGAATAGACAAAATGCAAGATGCATAACCGCAAAATGCATACACTAAACATACACAACAACAAAACAAACAAACTAGAGAAGTATTAGAAGTTAGTGTTAGATTACAAACTAAAATATAAAGACAAACAAAAGACAAACAAAAATCAGCGAGTAAATATAAACGAACAAAATCAGAGTTTGCACAAATCCTCCTCGAGGCATATGCCTCCCTTAAACTATGCAACAAGGGTTTAGCATACCAATATTGACCACGAGGTGTTGAAACCTTGGTCCATCAAAAGCCTTTGTTAATAGGTCTCCACATTATTATCAAGATGGATTTTAGCCACTTTTATTAAATGTTTTCATAAGCATCTCTTATAAAGTGGTGCCCGATTTCAATGTGTTTCGCTCGATCGTGAAAACCGGATTTTGACTATGCAGATGGTACTTTGATTATCTATATGAATTGTAGTGTTCATAAAGTTGTACCCATAGTCCAAAGAATTGGTTCTCGAATCCAAAGGACTTGTCCACGCTAGCTTGGCGCAGCAGAACGTACTCGCTTCAAGAGTTGAGGTGGCCAATGGTTTGTTTCTTGCATTGCCAAGAAATCAACCTTTGCCTAGAAATTGGCGCCTCCAACCAGGATCTTCTATCCAGATTTGCACCAAAGATAATCATCGCCATCGAATGCTTCTAACTTGAAAGGAGATTCTTTGGGTACCAAAGGCCTAAAGAGGTTGGCCTCGAGGTACTTAAAGATCTTCTTTACGGCATTGAGATGGAAGCAAGTGGAGTGACTTGATGTCGAGAACACACACCACAAAGAACGTAATATCGTGCCTTGAAGCGGTCGATACATCAATGAACCAATCATGGACCTGCATGCACATTCACGTGTAGATCCGTTCATTATTTGCTTTAGTCTTTGAGCTTCATAAGGTGTGGTAGCAGCCCTAACACCTTCCATACCAAATTTCTTCGAATGTCCTCACATATTTATCTTGGACAGATAAAGATGCCATCTTGTTTCACGAACTTGGAGACCCAAAAGAAAGTAAGTTCTCCCATAGCACTCATTTGAAATTCACCCTTCATAAGTTCCTCGAATTCCCCGCACCAAGCTTCATTTGTGGAACCAAAGATAATGTCGCCCACATACACTTGTACCGAATGATGTCGGAGTAATTCTTCTTGAGGAATGTAGTTTTATCAATAGCTCCTCTCCTATAGCCATGCTTGCCAGGAATGATGAAAGCCGAGCATACCAAGCTCTTGAGCCCGATGTAAGCCATGAGAGCTTTAACAACTTTGTAAACATGATCTGGGTGATCTGGGTCTTCAAATCCCTTTGGTTGAGAGACATAAACCTCTTCTTCAATCTCACCATACAGAAAAGCACCTTTGACATCCATTTGATACACCATGAAGCCCATATAAGAAGCATAAGCCAAGAAAATGCGAATTGCTTCAACTCTGGCAACAGGAGCAAATACTTCATCATAGTCAATTCCTTCCTCCTGTCTGAAGCCTTGTGCTACCAACCTTGCTTTGTTTTTAATCACAACACCTCTAGAATCTCTCTTATTCTTCAGAACCCACTTTGTCCCAATGGCATATTTGCCATCAGGTAGTGGAACCAAGATCCACACCTGTTGATTGTGAAATTGTTGCATCTCTTCTTGCATTGCTTCTAGCCAACTCGAATCATTAAGAGCTTGAGATACACTGGTTGGTTCCACTTGAGAGAGAAAACAAGCAAATGACAATGTTTGAAGTCCGTGTGATTGTCTCTTTGTTGGTTGGAGACATAAGAGAAAGGCAATTTGTCCAAATTGAGGACTTGTGATAGCCCTTCGAGTTCGACAGTGCGAAGATCACCTATGATGTTGGATCGAGGATGAGCAATATTGATCCTCCGAGTGGCGTGGGGTTGACTTCAATGGATGAATCAAGATTAGTGATGGTTGGTTCAAATTCAAGATCATAAGAGGGTGAGGTGAAGATGCCGACTTTGGGTTGATGATTTCCAAGATCCGAAGGTTTTGGAAAGCGTGTATAGGGTTCACCAAAGTCTAAAGATACTTGAGAAGGAACAAGATAGCCTTCAAAGCAGATTTGGGGATGGAGGGTGTGACAGAAGTCAACTTCAGCAGACACGTTGTTTCACGACTCTTCATTAGCTACTCCTTCTTTCGGCTCGCTCAAGCGTGGCAAAGAAATTCTTGAGTCTCAAGCCCAGCAAGGTCCTCAAAGATAATGAGAGTCATCTTCATCACACGAATCAAGAACTTTTCGAGGTGGAACCCGCAATATTGTTAGGAGAGAAAGAAGGCACAAGTATGGGTTGCTCATCATCTTCGAACTCATTTTCGTAGTCATCATCTAATGGACTCGCATTGTCGCTGGGAGAAGCTTGAGAACCCGCATTTTGATTAGCCAAGTGTCTAGTGTAACCCAAAGAGTCGCTATAGTCAAGGTCAAAAGACCATGCATGACCCCGCCCTGAACATTATGCTTGTCTTCCAAAATCTCGTGTTCAACGCTCCTCTATCTTCTTGGCTTGCAAATTATACACCCGTAGGCCCTACTATGAGTCGAATAACCCACAATATACCCATCATCACCCTTCTCATCAAACTTTCCCAACGGATCACTTGTGTTCGTAATGGTCACTTGACAACCAAAAGGTTTTAGGTAGTGAATGATGTGAACCTTTCCAAAGAGAAGTTCATATGGAGTTTTGAGTTGTGGTTCCGTAATGGACACCTGCTTAGCACATAGCAGCAAAGGCTGACATGCCTTCATCCGTAACATAGTGGGCGCTTAGAGTCTGCAAGCATGGATCTAGCACCTCTATTAAGGTCCTATTCTTTCTTTCACCACCCCATTTTGTTGTGGGGTTCTTGGATTACTATAGTCCCTTTTATGCCTTTTGACCCACGAGTTCTATAAGAATAGCATTTTGAACTCGTCCCATTATCACACCTAATGCCCTTAACCTTTTGTTCAACTGATTTTCAACAAGAGTGATGAATTCACCAAGACTTGAGATGTTTCATCTTTGGTTCCGAGAAAGAAAACCCAACAAAATCGCTATAGCCATCATGATTACCAAACAAGAACTTATGATCAATGCTTCGACTTGAGTTGGACCAAACAGATCCATGTGAAGCAACCAAGAGGTTCAAGAATGATGCTCATAGCATTGATAGCCTTGTAAGAAGCTCGTGTTGTTTTCCTTTGTTGCAAGCGACACAATTGTGATCATTTGTGAAAACTTTAGGGAAGACCTTCAACAAGACCCATTTTAGAAAGTTTGTTAATGGTCTTGAAATTCACATGCGCCATTCTTCTATGCCATTTAGTGGACTCATCAAGAGATGCTTTAGCCACTAAACAAGTGAGATCACCACCGTTGAACTTCATTAAGGTTGAATGTGTACAAATTATGTAGTACGAGGAACCTTCAAGAATTGAAGTTTCTTCCGGGAGTTTGAAGTCTTTAGACAAAGACAAGACATTCATTCTCGAAGAGAACTTTGTTCTTAGTGTCATGATTTGTGACACGAAAACAAGTTGAAATGTCAAGTTCCTTAACAAAATACACATTTTCAAAATCCAGATGAGGTGTCTTTATGGTGCCTTTCCCGTAATACTCCCATCACTTCCTCCAAATGTCACATTGCCTCCTCCTCTATAGGGACAAAATTGTGCATCATATCCTGCTCCTGCACATGCTTCCGAACAACCACTATCAACAATACCAATATTCTTATGCTTAAGGGATGATCCTACAAACAACAAAAAATTATATACAAACAAGTTAGTATGAGAGGAGGCTCAAGTCATTATCGACTTGAACTCGCCTCATGGATCACATGTGTTTAGGCATGAAGTTTTAGAGGATCCACCATTGTTCTTGGTCCTCCATTGATAATTTGGTCCCTTGTTAGTCCAAGAACAACTCATTGAGGCTTCACAGAAGTGTTCCCATATCCCTTCCCAAAGATACATGGAGTCAACATATGTAGGCCAATAGTCATGTTTAAAGTATGAGCTCGCTGGTTGGCCATAAGGTCTAGTAACCGAACTTCTCCAATGAGAGTCGGGCTTTAGCCGCCAGGGACATAAGGTGGAATACTAGCAACATTGGTCCAGCTTAGGTTTGTGTTTACGAGAGTAGCACATGCACCCAATCTTTGTTCATAAAAATCACAATCCTTAATCAAATGAAATTTATCGCCACATACAAAACATGTCTTCTTCTTAGAAGTTTTATTCAAATAGAAGATGTTGGATTACATGCGTAGTACTTAAAACAGATACATTCAAGGAATTGTTTTTAACAGATCGATTATTCAAACATTTAAAGATAAGTCTTCGTGAGAAACTGCCTTGAAGTTGATTCTCCCAGCCTTCCTAGAAGGCTCACAAGTAGACCAAGCGCAGCTCGGGTGTTGGTTCAGGCTTGGAAGGTCGACTTCTCATTTGAATCACGCTTTCATAGGAAGTAGACCTTGATCCGATGAATTGTCACCGCTGAGCAAGAGACAAAATCATTAGATGAGGCATCGTGTCCGCAAGTCTTTTGACTTTTGCCATATAGGTGATGTGATCCATCAAAGTCAACAAGAATGGATAGGTCTATGGGCATAAATTCACCTCTAATAGGTCCAGTGGACGATGTAATTCACCTTCTTTACAAAGTTAGCTAGTTTAGTCAAAGCGGATTTACGACCATCATACTTAGCTTCGCTCCTACATACTTTCGAAAACCTAATCCTAATCCGTGAGGTTACCGTTTGATCGTTATAGAGTTCTTTGGCGATTGTCTCTCAAATTAACCATTCCTTATGCATAGCTATTTCTTAGCTAGTTTTTCCTTAAGCTCTAGGTTTTCTATTACGCCTTCATCCTTAGTTTTCTCGCATGCTTTAAGTAATTATTTGCAACTTCTAGATCAAACTGTAAAATCTTTATCTTTTCTTCATAAGCAATTTGATTCTTCCGAAACCATATTTTTGTCTTTCATCGCTTTTAATGCCGCTTATGGGCTTCATTATCAATATAGCATTCATCAAACTTAGGTTTCATAGCATCAAATTCTTCTTTAAGTTCATTGTATTTAAGACTACACCAAATATACAATTGTGTACCGAGATAGTCCCATCAAGGCAAACCGATCATGCCTTTCATCCGTGCACCTTGCAAGCCCCAACCTTGTCAAGATTCATGAGCTTCCTCATTAACAGTTCATGTGTAGTCCATTGACCTGCTCATCCATGGTGAGAGAGTCTGCGATGCTCCACTTCCTAGCTTGCTTCACCGATAGGAAAGATATTTGGCTCCATCTTCATTCTTTCGTCCTTGCATTCTCTAGAGAATGCCCCATCCGATGACAAGAGTAGCACCCGACTTTCCCCTATCAAAGCGAGCCGGTTCCTTTCCTTGAAAACAAACTTCCTTCCAGCCTTCTTCAAACCTTTGATGTCCACCGACAAAGAAAGCCACCGCATTTTCGCCTTCATTTCCTCCATTTCAAGAGGGTCCACCGATCAAAGTCTTCATATGCAAGATACCGCCGAGTATCATAGTCAAGAACAAACGAATGAAGAACATCCTCCATCACACTACTAGACCTAGCTTGAGAACTTGGTGGAGTGGGACGAGGGTTATGTGGTGCGGGGAGTTGAAGATGATGATGGAAAGTAGTTGAACTAGGAGATGATGGAAAATAGTTGAGCTAGGAGCTTGTACCATCATGTTGGAATGAGAGGTCCCAACAAAGTCAGATGGTTAGAAGAAGATGTACGGTAGGGAGTCCCGACATCCGTTCAAGGGTTCGAAGTCATTGTATAGCTCATCAAAGGTGAGCATGTCCACCCTCCTTAGCCTTGAGTGCAATGCTAACATGCAACCATGATGGTGGCAAGGACCTCAAGAACTTGGAGTTGCAATCTTCATTGTCCGGTTTAGCATTCACCGATTCACCGACTCAAGATCCTATGGAACCCGTCAGATCCCTTGTGGATACCTTCTTCTTCTCGATATGTTGAAGTCCCAAATCTGTTGTTCAAGCATGGACTTCTCATTCTCTTTGATTCTTCATTTCACCAAACCTTGCTTTGAGAGCCATCCAAATATCTTTAGCATCATCCATATGATGAAAATCACATAGATGATCTTCGTATGGCTTGAAGCGTAATAGTCTTCACTTTATGCTCTCCGGATGGCCAAGACTTCTTCAAATAGCTTTTGGTGGAGCCATGATAAACTTCCCATCTCGCTGTGAATCATCTTCTTTAGACTATTTTCTTTACTACCTCCCATAGATTCCAATCAATATTGGAGATCCAGTTTTCCATCTTCATAGTCCAAATTTCATATTCTTCCCTTTTCAAATAAGGAAATTTACCATTGCTATTTGAGAGACTGAGCTGTTGCATGGAAGTGGTGTTGGTGTTGTTTGTGTTGGTGGCTTCATTTTCAGTATCTGATCCAGGCATGGTGAATGAATGTTTGGTTGTATGGGGGTGAGACTGGTTCTTAGTATCGTAGAGACTTTCCCGAGGCTCTGATACCACTTGTTAGAAACAAAGACCTTGATAGATCTTAAGCACTCGGGGATCGTTAGCTTTGCCTATGTAATCACAAGCAAACTAATAGAAGATCTCTACAACTTGGTATTGTAGCGGAAAATAAATACAAGTTATAGTAACTAAGAACACTTTTGATCCTCTATGGATCTTTGATTATAGAAACTCTATGTTTCAAATAGAATACAAGACTTGAGAAACTTAAGAGAGGCTTATCTATTACAAACTAATATGGTTTCTTATATAGGCAAGAAACCCTAATTAGCGTTGACAATTTACGCTTCTACTACTACACTAGACTAAGCATGCAACTAGACAAGCATGCAACTAATCATGTTGTTTAGATAATCATCGTGTTTATTCTGAGTAAGCTCTACATAATACGGCGCCAACCTATACATACCACACCGACTTTTACTCTAAACCGAGCTTATCTCTCCACGTGGTTCCCACTTTCAAAGAAGAACACACCGTCGCTTTATTCCTTCGTCAAGTATAACTTCGGCAAGACGCTTCTTCTTCTAAGAATCTCTTCAACCGAACCTTCAGGATCGAGTTTTGTACTTCTGCGTAATCAAGAGATTACCTTAATTCCCAACATTTATCTTAATCTATTAAAATTGAAAATTATTTTTGGAACTTTTTCTCGAATTAAATGCAATTAAAGCTAATTTAAAATGATTAAAACTACTTTTATTTAAGAAAAATACCAAACATTGGCTAAAAATTATGAAACTTGCAGGGAAATTCTAAAATCTTATTCTAAAGCTGATAAAAATATAAAATCAAGGGCTTATTTGGGAAATAAGAAGGCTGCTATGTAAAATGATATGGAAAGAGCACTTAAGATTAAGCAACTAAGCTCTAAATAGCACCAACCTAATTCAGAAGCTAGTAAATGCTAAAACTACTCTAAACTAACTGATGCAAGCTAAATCTAACACCTAAATAAGCAGTTAACCAAGAATTAAGCTAATCATCATAAGGAGCAAACAGAAAATGGACCCTACTTTAGCAGCTTACATCACCATCCAATAAGCTAACAGAAAACAAAAGGTGGAGATCTAAAGGCCACCTGGCAGAGAGTGTATATCCAAAGTTACAGCTAATGAGGGCTAGTATTGAAGATATTGGAGATCAAAACAAAAGTGGCCATGTGGACAGATGCAAACTGATGCAGAAAACAGATGACAGGTACCCTAGATTTGAGCTTATCTATAAGCTTATCAGATAAGCTCAAGCTAAAACCAGAAATGTGGTCTTAAAGACCACCTAGCAGACTACTCCTAAACCAAAAATTAGACCATGAAAAGCTTTAATGGACCCTGTGCAATAGCTGCAATATCTGCATAAAAACGACTTTTAACCTGGTTTGACTTTTTGAAACAGATTGAAGTTTGACCAAAATGAGTTTCAAATGCAAATTTAAGACTGATGTGGATGCAAGATGATGGAATGTAAGTTTATCAAGCTAGCTAAACAACTTCTAAACCTATATGAATCATAACAGTCACTGATTTTAACAGGTGAGATCATAAGAACAGGTACAAACTAAAGTTGACTAATGATGAAATTAAGCACCAAATAAGGACAGATATGAGTAAAAGGAACTAAAACAAGCCTGAACCAACTAAGCTACTCCATATTTATGACCTCTAAAACAGTTTTTAAACCTAAACCAAACACTAGTTTATACTAACTAGAAACATTTAAATCACTGAAATCATGATGAAACTAAAACAAAATAAGGACAGATATGCACCCAATGAGCTATACCAAGCCTTAAACTACTGATCTAATCCACTGTTTTGACCTCTAAAGCAATTTAAATCCTTAAACCAAACACCCCTTTACAAAACCAAAATGCATTAAAACTACAAAAACCTAATGAGATTATGTCTAAAACTGATATTAAGCTTACTCAAACAACAATTTTAAAACAGAAAGTGAACCCAACTGATTTGACTCTCAAATTTTACCCGTTTGACTTATGTTGACTTTTTCCAAAACTTGAGATTTAAGCGATTTTTAGACTAAGACAAACTCAAAATGATGCGTAAGCTTTCATGTTTATAAAATGTAAGGAGATGAACTTATAACCAATAAACTCGATTTTAAAGACAAGATGAGAAAACAATTTAGCTAAAATTATCATTAATAACTTGAGAACTTACACAACCTGAAATTGAAATAACAATGAAAATGAGATTGTTACACTACTGAAACAAGTAAATGACAAGAAATTAAGATGGTCAAAACTCCTCTAAAACCTAAGGAATTGGACAAATTTACAATGTGACTTGAGAGGGTATAAATAGCTCGAGCTTGGGATGCCTTTGAGAAGGTTCTGGGAGATCAAATATCAACCATTGATTCATTCTTTTGTCATCAAATTCAATCAGGGCCACAGGATCATCTTTGTGAGGTGTTCCCACCAATGAGAAGGCTTCATTTGTCCATCGTGGCAATCCAATGATATATATCCTCTGACAAGGTGGCAGGAGGTTCTAGATAGATTCTTAGTACGAAGTTGGGTGTTTGGGAGGTGGGTGAATAGTAGTGTACGGTGTGTTTGGGAGGAAGAAGGAGAAGCTTGTTAGGCGCGTTTGGTTATTATTAATATTATTTTGACTTTTGAAAGCTGGTATTGACCGGGTAATAATAGATTAAGCCCGTCAAATCCGGGTTAAGTTATGCAAGTAAGGGATTTTGGAGATTGGGCCAGCGCTTTGTTTATTTTGGGCCTCAAGGTTTAGTTTTGTAGTGATTGGATAATGGATTGACTACACAAGCATAATGATCCATGGCATATCATAGACTAATCTTGTACTTTCTCGAAACTTCGTGGTGAATATGTAATATCCGAAAGTATCTTCAAGGGACCACTCTTGACAATCTTCAATAGACCAAGGCCAAATTGCAAATTTCGAATCTCCAAGGCCATTTCGACAAATGTCAAACTCGAGGACCATTTCGACATTTCTTCAAACTTTGATCAAATCTTCACAAATCATCCTCGAGATTTGAAATCTTCAAAATGCATAATTCGACCTTCCTACCAACAAGCTCTCTTAATCTCTCGTGCTGATTTACGTCCGATTTGGTTCCTTTTGTGTTTTTACATATCCGCACTGACAAGCACAAACTCAAGAAAACCACAAATATTAGCAATAAACGGCTCTTTCTTGGTTATTTTGGGTCGGTTATGACAATGAAAAGGTATGTGTTTAGCACATACCAAAATACCCCACGAAACCATTGTTGTGTCCTCACGCAATGCAATCAACTCACGCTTCTAAAACCAAGGATTTCAATCTTTTCTACTAAACCATTGATATGTCCAAACCGCTGTTATCTCACACAAGCTAGCCACTTGTGAATGACTAACCGTAAGAAACTTAAAACAGTTCGGACAAACCAATTAGAGAGAAGTAGCAAAGATTCCTCAAAAGAGATTAAGAAAGCCTTAATTCTAAAACGCCTGCTTACCTTTTAATACACAAGTAGATATTACGATTAAACACATTCGGTTATGAATGACGGTTTGTTGAACTTTCATGTCAATCAATAACTCCAACATTTTTCAAACGACACGTTAGGATCACGGAGTAGAAAACACAACACAAAGATGAAGTGACCATACGGATAGAATACATCGTCCCGATTTTCACAAGTCCCAAACTAAGCGTAAAATCGAAATCATTGTTACATACGACTTAGATGCTAACACTACCCATGGAAGTTACTTGTGTACTTACCTTTTGTTCCCATTTTCCTATTTCTAGAATTTTTATATTTTTGTGAAATGAATTTCTTCAAATTCTCGCTTCGATAACTTTTATTCCGATAAAGATACAAAGCTAAGTCGATAATTAGTTATCCGCCTTCTCTCAAGAACCATTGTCGTAAAATGAGGTCCACATCAAGGAATTTTTATTCACTAACTTTTGATTTTTTCATTTTCATCAATCATTTTTTTTTTTTTTTTTTTTTTTTTTTTACATGAACTTTACTTTTATTTATATGAGTCATGAACTACGGAGCTTCACGGGTAATTCCAAGACTATAGGCTTTATGAGATGAGAATCCCTACTGGCTAGGCTAAGACCTCACTCAATCCCGCTAAAGATCCAAGGGTCCGATCTCGACACATGACTCACAACTTAACTTATTACTTTATCACTGATACTCAAAGACTTATTTATTACGGATCCTTGATGTGTACCCAATTTTAAAACAAAGATTCTTTTAAGAAGATAAAGAACTAACCATCGCCAAAAACTCGACATCTCTAATTATTTAGACAGACATAGGGTGAAACAATTTTGTGGGAACAAAAGCCATAAGTACCTTCGATGGGCTCTAAAGAGAACCAACTACTCCACGCTTAGCATCTAAACTCATAAGTAACTCTATCATTTCTCGATCTCGCAAATTTAAAATCCCAAATAATGAGATCCGCGGATGCTTAGCCGATAATTTTTAGATTATCTATGGTTAAGGGAACAAGCTAGGCTCAACACGCCCTAATAAGTCGTAATTCTATTCCTACTCTCACCAATGGAAAGTCAATCAAGGTGTCAAAACATATATTAACTTAGCAAATGCTTCGCCTAATGAAATCAAGTTATGCATATTTAAAGTCACTGTGAAACTTGCAAAATCTTGGCCTTGTGAGCTAGAATTTGATTTTATAGCTTCTTGTCTAAGAGACTAGCAAAACTTTTCAATCAAAAGACTTAACAAAAGCTTACAAAAATTTTAAATTTTTCACATTTTGCACAATTTTTTCATTTTCTAAGGAAAACGGGTCATGCGAGTATACGACGAAAAACAAGCAAGCGGTCAATCAAATCGAAGATTTCCCTACCCCAGATTAGAACGAAACATTGTCCTCAATGTTTAAAGTGCGGTATCAACGAAAATCTAAAAGCCGCTTATTAAGTATGCTCAAAGATAAACGTTAGTCGATAAGATTAGGATATCGGATTTCCATCAACATCGATCATGAAACTCGAGTGGAGAAAAGACAAACTTCGAGCACGAGAGTCTTCATATCGGGAACATCCTAAACACAACATCACAAACAACCAAACACGAAAATCAAGAGGCGCACCCTTCACGCCACTTATTAGAAAATAGAAAGAAGATAGATGGATAAGCATGGGGTGCCTCCCACGAGCGCCATCGTTTTTGATCACCGAGTCGCTAGCCCCGACTCGTCCCCGAATTCATTTGTCCTTGGGAAGAAAGTGGTAGAGATACTGTGGTCAAAACGGTGTCTTCATTCCCAAGGAATGAGACCGGGGTGGGAAGAAAATGTCGGCATCGACATAAGGGATAACATGAAAGAATGATCCATCATCCGGTGGTTTTATGGTGGACGAAGGGATGACGGATCACAATGAGAAAACTCCAAGAAAGATGGTAGCTCATGGTAAGGAGGTGAAAGTGTAACAATGGAGGCATCCAAGAGAGGATCCTTATCACGAATAATGGTTATAACATGAAACTTATCAATGAATATCCCGGGTTTAAAAATCTTGTCTTCACATGTCGGCTCAACGGGATAAAGGATGGATGACTCATTAGAGAAAGAAGAGTCAAGAAGTCCATCTAGAAACATCATATCCCCCTCGGGATCATTCATAACAACATCCTCAATACCCGGTGGTATCAAGTCATCAAGAGCAATAAATGAGTCGGCTTCCTCAATGATCGGGTCATTTGTTGGAGTATCGGAAATCTCGTTCAAAACTTTGCTCATATCAACATCGAAATAGAATCGCTCAAGAATCGGAGGATAAACATCATCAATAGTGGGATTGCCACTAATCTCTTCATTAAATCGGAAAGTCTCAAGCTCGGGAGAGAAATCACTATCTTTAACGGAGATAGGAGGCTAACTTGAATTATCGCTCAATGCTTCAATCTTGAAATGAGAAGATAAACTCGACAATGTTTCACGTAGTGCCGGATCCTCGATCTCAATATCATCCGCTCAATCTTCTTCTTCCGCTCGGGCTCGGAAGGTAAATCGTCGACAAAATCGATGTCTCCATAAGAATCGCCATCGAATCGGAGAACATCTCAACATGATCATCAAGAGAAGGCTCATCACAATATCAACAACCCTGCACTCTCTTGGGATTGGGATAAGAATCTCAACATTAGACTCTTCCGTTTCCGGAATAGTACTAAGATGCTCATCCCCCATTATGAGAGAGTCAACGGGTTCAACAATGTTTGAAGCAATATGATCATCGACCTCTTCCAAAAGAATGTCACTTCTCTCAACTGGCGTGAGTGAAGGGGAAGGGTCGGAAATGAGAGGCTCAGAAACGGGAGTGGGATTGCCACTCGGAGGAGTATAATCGTCATCATAATCAGAATCGTAATAATAGGTAGTAGGACGATGTTGGATCACTTTCGCGGCCTCTTCAGCTAATAATTCACGATAAGTTTTCTGATTAGGATCTCTTTCTTGAACAGGTTCATGAAGCAATTCTTTTAGTTCTTTTAACTCTTGTAGTATGTTGAGAAAACCTTGGTGAAATCCTTGATTATCTGACGGACTTTGTGGTTGAATTTCTTGGTATTGTGGAGGTGGGTTATAAGCATAGTTGTAATTATCACAAGGAACTTGCTCGTAAGCAATCGGGTTCTGCATCTGACAATCGGAATTAAAGTGCGGACCTCCACAATACTCACAACGGTATGATTGTTGTGACGAATACGGGTAAGGTTCATAACCAAAGGTTGAGTTGTTAAATTGAACTTGACAATGAAAACCTTGGTGAGGACCACCACAGTACTCACAAGAGTATGAATCCGGCTCATGGTACAAAGGTTGGCTAGGGAAATTGGTTGGCTCATAGTCAGGATTGTGGTGAAACTCGGTTCCTGATTTTCCATTGCTACAAGCGAGACAATTCCCACCATATTCGGGTCCGCTGCACCATATACACACGAGCTGATAAATCGAATAATTATCTGTGATAGGCTCGGGAGTCACTTCGGGCTCAGAAACATGTTCCATCTCCCTCACCGGAGAGGGAGTAGGAATCGAGGGTTCATCAAGATTATGTTTCAAAATTTTGGACAAGGCTGCAAATTTTTCAACGTTGTTAAGAAAAACACGTTGTTCAAAGAAATCGTCTCCGTCAGAATTAAACATATAGAGGGTGAAAGAATAGAATTATCGGGTTAAGAGGATACAAGAAGAATATTTTTGGGTTTTTAAAACAAATTTTAAAAAGGAAAATCTTTTTGGGTTTTTATAAAAGGGATATGTACAAATATCAACGATAACTTCACGAGGAAGGATCTTCAAATGCACACGATACGAGACGGAATACGAAAACTCGCTACAAGCCCTCCCCGGCAGCGGCGCCAAAAATTGATTTTTTGTCGAAACGTCAAGTTCGACTCACACAAGCTAGCCACTTGTGAATGACTAACCGTGAGAAACTTAAAACGGCCCAGATTAAAAAATCAATAATAGAAGTTTGTAGTATACGGGTAACTCAAACGTGTTAGGTTTGAGCACCGAGATCGTTCCGAACGAGGGTTGAATGGAATTTCCAACTCACGTCTCGATAATCGGGATTCGAATAAGAAAAGGGAATAATATGAAGTTGTCTAAACTACGGGATAAGGAAAGCATATGGAACATCTAATCTACGGGAAATCCTAAGAACTAAGGCAAACTACATAATTCTACGCTAAAACGCAAAAACGGGAATTAAACGAAACGCGAATAAAAAGCAAATACGTTTATTCTAACTCCTAAAAATAATCCAAAAATACTTTTATGCTAAAAATGATATTTGAAAACTAAATATGAATTAAAACTATTTTTTAGGAATTTTCTTGATTTTATTTCTAATTAAAAACTAATTATTAACTTTAAAAATAAGACTAATTATCTAGAAATTATGAAAGAGAGAGGGAAAATTATGAAACTACTTTCTAAAAATCTAAAATATCATAAAAGACTTTTCAAAACTATTTTTATAATTTTCTGATTAATTTTCTATTTTCTATGAATTTAATACTATTTAAATCTAAATTAAATTGTGAAAAATACCAAATAAAAGGAGAAAAATATGGAAAAATCTTTTTTATGCTTTTTATATTTATCTTAATCTATTAAAATTGAAAAATTATTTTTTGGAACTTTTTCTGAATTAAATGCAATTAAAGCTAATTTAAAATGATTAAAAACTACTTTTATTTAAGAAAAATACCAAACATTGGCTAAAAATTATGAAACTTGCAGGGAAATTCTAAAATCTTATTCTAAAGCTGATAAAAATATAAAATCAAGGGCTTATTTGGGAAATAAGAAGGCTGCTATGTAAAATGATATGGAAAGAGCACTTAAGATTAAGCAACTAAGCTCTAAATAGCACCAACCTAATTCAGAAGCTAGTAAATGCTAAAACTACTCTAAACTAACTGATGCAAGCTAAATCTAACACCTAAATAAGCAGTTAACCAAGAATTAAGCTAACTGTCATAAGGAGCAAAACAGGAAAATGGACCCTACTTTAAGCAGTTACATCAGCTTATCCAATAAGCTAACAGGAAAACAAAAGGTGGAGATCTAAAGGCCACCTGGCAGAGAGTGTATATCCAAAGTTACAGCTAATGAGGGCTAGTATTGAAGATATTGGAGATCAAAACAAAAGTGGCCATGTGATGTATGCAAACCGATGCGTAAAATGTATGACAGTACCCTAGATTTGAGCTTATCTATAAGCTTATCGATAAGCTCAAGCTAAAACCGTAAATGTGGTCTTAAAGACCACCTAGCGACTACTCCTAAACCAAAATTAGACCATGAAAAGCTTTAATGGACCCCGCAATAGTCAGAATATCCGTAAAACGACTTTTAACTTGGTTTGACTTTTGAAACAGATTGAAGTTTGACCAAAATGAGTTTCAAATGCAAATTTAAGACGATGTGGATGCAAGATGATGGAATGTAAGTTTATCTAGCTAGCTAAACAACTTCTAAACCTATATGAATCATAACACCAACGATTTTAACAGTGAGATCATAAGAACAGTACAAACTAAAGTTGACTAACGATGAAATTAAGCACCAAATAAGGATGATATGAGTAAAAGGAACTAAAACAAGCTCGAACCAACTGAGCTACTCCATATTTATGACCTCTAAAACAATTTTTAAACCTAAACCAAACACTAGTTTATACTAACTAGAAACATTTAAATCATCAAATCATGATGAAACTAAAACAAAATAAGAACAGATATGCACCCAATGAGCTATACCAAGCCTTAAACCATCGATCTAATCCACTGTTTTGACCTCTAAAGCAATTTAAACTTAAACCAAACACCCTTTACAAAACCAAAATGCATTAAAACTACAAAACCTAATGAGATTATGTCTAAAACTGATATTAAGCTTACTCAAACAACAATTTTAAAATGTAGTTAACCCAACCGATTTGACTCTCAAATTTTACCCGCTTGACTTATGTTGACTTTTTCCAAAACTTGAGATTTATGCGATTTTTAGACTAAGACAAACTCAAAATGTATGCGTAAGCTTTCATAAGCTTATAAAATGTAATGAGATGAACTTATAACCAATAAACTCAGTTTTAAAGACAAGATGAGAAAACAATTTAGCTAAAATTATCATTAATAACTCGAGAACTTACACAACCCGAAATTGAAATAACAATGAAAATGAGATTGTTACACCATCAAACAAGTAAATGACAAGAAATTAAGATGGTCAAAACCTCTAAAACCTAAGGAATTGGACAAATTTACAATGTGACTTGAGAGGTATAAATAGCTCGAGCTCGGGATGCCTTTGAGAGGTTCGGGAGATCAAATATCAACCATTGATTCATTCTTTTGTCATCAAATTCAATCAGGGCCACAGGATCATCTTTGTGAGGTGTTCCCACCAATGAGAAGGCTTCATTTGTCCATCGTGGCAATCCAATGATATATATCCTCTGACAAGGTGGCAGGAGGTTCTAGATAGATTCTTAGTACGAAGTTGGGTGTTTGGGAGGTGGGTGAATAGTAGTGTACGGGTGTGTTTGGGAGGAAGAAGGAGAAGTACTGTTGGGGCGCGTTTGGTTATTATTAATATTATTTTGACTTTTGAAAGTGGGTATTGACCGGGTAATAATAGTATTAAGTCGGGTCTAAATCCGGGTTGGTTAAGTTATGCCGGGTAAGGGATTTTGGAGATTGGGCCAGGCAGTTTGTTTATTTTGGGCCTCAAGGTTTAGTTTTGTAGTGGATTGGATAATGGATTGGACTACACAAGCATAATGATCCATGGCATATCATAGGGACTAATCTTGTACTTTCTGAAACTTCGTAATGAACATGTAATATCCGAAAGTATCTTCAAGGACCACTTGACAATCTTCAATAGACCAAGGGCCAAATTGCAAATTTCAATCTCCAAGGGCCATTTCGACAAATGTCAAACTTGAGGGACCATTTCGACATTTCTTCAAACTTTGATCAAATCTTCACAAATCATCCTCGAGATTTGAAATCTTCAAAATGCATAATTCGACCTTCCTACCACCTTTAAGCTCTCTTAATCTCTCGTGCTCTGATTTACGTCCGATTTGGTTCCTTTTGTGTGTTTACATATCCGTACCGCACAAGCACAAACTCAAGAAACCACAAATATTAGCAATAAACGGCTCTTTCTTGGTTATTTTGGGTCGGTTATGACAATGAAAAGGTATGTGTTTTAGCACATACCACTTTGTATCAACCAAAAGAGTCAACTCTCCTACGTGTACTACCATGTCTTTTATTATTCCTACCGGACGTGCAACACTACCGTCCGCTAGACCTAAGATGGTTTCCGTTGGTTCTATTTTACCTAATTTAAGGCTTCTATTATAAAACCCTAAAATCTAAATCGCGTGAAATGACAATTTTTCCCTCCAATTTAAAAATTATACAAACCCGGGAAACACTTCAACATCGTTTAACAAATCATCTCATTAATAATATATGCACATTATGAAGAAATAAACTTATGATATAAATTAAAAGACACATGAATGATTAAGTCTAAGTAACAATTAAAAGTATCATTATGTACACATATTAATTTGGACTACAAAGAGGACTAAGTACATGATTTGAGATAAGAATGGAAGTTACAATTTGGTCTTCTTCCCCTATGACCGCCCTCTTTACTCCTCCCATTAATTCTCAATCAATTTTATTTAAGTCTCATTAACCATTTACTCTTCATTTCAAAAATACCAAGAAACCCTAAAACTAATTTCTCTCATCCAAAGTGGCGGCTATCACTTTTATTCCATCATTTTGATCCGAATTTCTTCCAAAAAAGGTTACTTGGAGGCTCGTGATAGTGTATGATCGATTGGTGGACGTGGTGATTTTGTTTGGTTCGAAAAGGAGCTTGGTCGTGTGGTTTATTTTTGTGGCCGTGGGTTTGTGTAAGCCTAGGAGGCTTGGTTTGATTTTTGGTGTTTTAATTCTTGTTCCTTGTCACGTACACGCTACGAGGGTAACGTATCATCATCTCACATCTCTTCCTTTGTGTTCTCATTCCATTCGTGGCCTTGGATGATGTTGTCTAGGGCTTGTATTTCGAATTATAAGACACATAAAATCATAAGTACTTGTTACATGAATGGTAAAACAAGAGTACATAAAAACCTTGATTATTAATCTTTATAAATCGTATGATGTATGATATGTTAATATGAATTCAAAACTGATTTTGAGTCTCTCTTTATGTCGACATATAAATATTGGTTAAAGGGTTTAATGTGCTTGAGAAACTATACGAATACGTATGTGATTAATGGATTTGATAACAAATGATTTACGGGCTTGTTTTGGTTTAATCATGGGGCGTACATATATTTGTTTTGGAAGGGATGGTTCGAATTAAAAGGTCATCACATAATGAGTCTTATAATCTTGTAATAATCGAGCTAAATGGTTTAAAACGAATACGTGTTCATAATCTAAAACTAGGGTTTGTAATTACATGATTTAATAAATTTAAGGGGTTATTTTGTAAATTATGAAACTTGATGGATTAACTTGTTAATATTGTAACTAAATGGATTTAATGAGTAAAATGAGTAAACTTGCTATATTTACACTTTTAACCCTATACTTTACATTATTGACATTCTAAACCCTAAACTTTTGTAACTTGTCATAAATGATCCTTAAATCATATTAATACTCATTTTCATTATTTAACTATAGATAAGTGACTAAACTTGCTAGATATGGAAACCTGCTAATTATGGAAACCTGCTAATTATGGAAAGTTACTAAAAATAAAAACCTGCCTAAAATAGAAAGTTTCCTAAAATAGAAAGCTCCCTAAAATAGAAAGTACTTAAAATGGAAAGATTACTAAAAATGGAAAGCCGTCTTAAACGAGTAATCTGATTCTTATAGAACGTTATCTAATTCATATAGGTTCCGGGCGACGTGATTGATCTCCTTTCTTGACTTTAGTTTCATTGTTGATTGCTTCAATAAGGCACGATATTCGACCTTACCTCTTAAGGTTTCTCATGATTCGTATTCATCTTTCGATTCTAGCTTGATATGATATGCTTTACTCTAAGCCTCTTTATTAGGGCTTCCCTATGACTGCTATGCTCCCTTTGATATGAAACTTTGATATGAACTTTGATATGAACCATCCGATATGAAACTTTGATATGAACCCTTATGATATGATATGAATATGCTTTGACCCTTCGCTTTGATACCCGAGCCAAATATGTTTCCTAGTCGAAGGTAACTCCGACTGTGTCATTGATGCACCAATGGCATGACTTTAGTGTGGTTGAGTGATGTTCCACACCGTCCCCATTCGATATGATTATGAGCTCATTATATGTATATGATTTGGCCACTATATGTTCCGGGGGCGATGGATGCATCCTAGATTTGATATGTTTCGAGGATTTGATCTTATTGGAGCTTTGTCGGTGAATGATGTCGGATGCAATCCGCCTTCACAATTCGGGAGCTAGCTACTCCATTTGTTAATGAGGTCTCCTCCTATTATGTATGGTATTCCGAGGTCACCCTCCGAATACAATGGCTACTTATGATATGATATGATATGATATGTTTCCGGCTCGGGTAGATTGATAACCCTTACACTTTTGATAAACCTATATTGTACCTTCCGTATTTCCCAACGCACCATAATCAGACACTTGTTCATTACTCAATACCCTTATATGACTCACTCTACTAACAAGATATATATATTCCATTGCTTTGATTTGTCACACTCTTATTCCGCTACTTGCACTATGGTTCCATTCACGCATCGGGTTATTATATGTCATTGGATTGATTATGATATTCATGTTTATACGACTACCGATTACTCGTATGATATGTATGTATGCGATATAAGATTTACATTTTCATCCGATGATATGCTATCTTCTTGTTATGTGATCCTTTGATTGGTCCGGTAACCGTATTGTGGGAAATCGATTGTTGATCTGCTTATCTTTTGTACCTCGCTCGATTAATCTCGTGGACTATGACTATCCGTGGTGTCCTTATCACGCTTGTTGTTGACCCGCCATGTTTGCATTTTGCTTATGCTACGGTTTGATTGGGTAAATGGTTCAACTTATGAAGTATAGCTTGTTAACTTGTTTAATTGCCTGCTATGTAATTAATTCATTTAATTATAGTGTTCTTACCGTATTCCTATTTGTTACTTGATCGCCATGTTTGATTACCGTTATGATCTTGATCATGTCTTCAATTAAGAGTTTTGACTGTGTGAATTGCCATGCTCATCGATTTATTTATTGCTTCCGCTTTTCAGATATCTGTTTGGCTTGTATGTATTTTGATTTCTGAATTGTTTGTATGCCATATATGTTGTGTGGATGCTACCGCTATGTTTGCTTATGTTTCGATTCGTGTATGTCCGGTTTGTATGTGCTTGTTTATATGTCATCGATGCTTTGCTTCGCCGCTCTTCTTGTTATCTGCTCGCTTGGATATCAGATAATTGTGTTCTGCAGATCCTCTTTGACTCATTACTCTCATTTCGCCACGACTTTGTTATCCGTCCTTTGTTTCATTTGCATTTGATTTTGTTTAGCTTTCGCTTTGTTATATCGCTCACCGGGCTTTTAAGCTCACCGCATTTCTTTCTGCGGCAGTTTTAGGTTGAAGATGGGCTTTGATTGGGGAGAGAGGTGGATTATCTGAGTGGACTAACCCTAGTTACCTTAATATTTGGACTTGTTTTGGCGGGCTTTTGTTTTGATATTTCATTTTATTCTAACATTTGGATTTTGTAATTTCCCTTGTAAATCTTTGGTTATTATGACTTGGTACATTATTATTTAAAGACTTCCGCTTGAAAATTTTACTTGTGTGTTCTGATATGACACCAGACTGTGACACTTCTACCCTTGTCGGGTTGGGGTGTTACATCTATGGAGGGACAACGGAATAAGATTGATGCATGACCCTAAGTCGGCTAGAGCGTCGAGAGGTTTGGAAGTTCCAAGCCTACACGAAGAGTGAATAGCCGGATCGCTCTAACTTCTTAGGTAAATTATTTCGCATAAAAGCGGACCCATGTTTTCTAAGTCAAGTTCTAACTCATATTTTTCTTTTAAAGCATTATAATAAGGTGCATGAGCTAAGACCTCAAGAATCGGTTTTCTTGATGGAGTTCCTTGTACCTCTCTCTAAACTAGGTTTGGATTCTTGGTTGACGGGTTTCTCAAGAGTAGGTTCCACTAACGGTGCAGGCCTTGGTACCTCATTTTGGATGGCTTGGAACCCTTTTGATAGAGTTTATCGAGTGAACCGTTGGGTGTGAGGGGCATGGATGCATTCTCCCATGGTGAACAAGAACATGAAGTCGATTTAAATCGAATTCACTTTTGGGTTCTTTATAGTATCACGTGGAGTGCTCCAACTTCCCGCTCATTGAAGGCTTTAAGAGGGCATCAAGCTTGTTTGTCATCTCCCTTTGTCTTTGCTTAAAATCGGCTTCAAGCTTAGTCAATCGAGTCTCTTGAGATGACAGGAATCTAGATGCAATTGCCTCAAGATTAGTGGGGTTCCCGGTGTTTAGAGAGTTGAACCTATTAGGTGGACTAGATGAGCTTTGGGGTGTGCTTGAGTTTTGGTTCCACTTAAGGTTAGGGTGATTTCTCCACGAGGGGTTGTAAGAGTTTCCTAAGTTGTTTTGTTCGGGCTTGAAAGTGTACCACTTCTCTCCCGCTCCGTCGGTACGTATGGAGGCGTAGTCCGCAAAAGCTTGTTCGGGGAGTCTTGTGCAATCACGAGTGTCATGGGGACCACTACATAACTCACAAGGTAGAGTGATTTTATTCACTTGACGTGAGGACTTAGGATTTTCGTAGGAACTCATTAGGAATTTTACTTGATCTTCAAGTTCGGTCATCCTACGGTCGGAAGATGGTGAGGTAATGGGAGGCAAGGAGATTGCCTTAATCTGTCTTGGGCACTCACGGGGTCATCCCAACTTTCGTTGTCATAGAGGCAAGGTCCTCTATTATACCCCATGATTCTTCCGCGTGAGATCACTAAGTTTTCCACCGGCCGCTTGGTCAATGGATCGCTTGGTGGGGAAGTTGACATGATCATAGAAAAGTTGGACTTGGAGCCAAAGATCAATGCCGTGATGAGGACTTTATGAAGTAAGTCCTGAATCGAGTCCATGCTTCATAGAGATTCACCTTGGCGTTGTTGGAACATCAAGATGTCATTCCTAAGCCTAGTGGTTCTCCCGTTGGGAAAATTTAAGCAAGGAAGCGAGAGGTAAGATCATCCCAACTTGAGATGGAGCCGGCGGAAGTCGCTCAAGCCAATTACTAGCTTGGTCCCGTAAAGAGAATTGGAAGAGACGCAGCGCGGTCTCTGAGTAGTAGCATCAAGGTCGATGGAATCGACAATTTGAGGAAATCCTCGGATGTTGATTTGGATCTTCGAACGAAGTCCATGGAATGCACATCCGCTTTGCACCAACCGGATGGTGTCGGATCGCAGGTCCGTAGTTTGGGCTTGGTCGAAGCTCAATGGTGTTCCTATAGCCTAAGTGGCTTGGTCTCGAGTATTCACCAAGAGTACGGGCTCTTGGCGGGTCATTTGGTGGTGGGTTGATGAATGGTGGGTGGTTATCACCTTCCATGATGAAAAGTGATGGAATTACGAACAAAGGTCATGAAGAAGGGGATAGACTAAGAAAGCTAAAATGAGAAAAAGTTTACTTGATAGGAATCAAGTAAAGAAACCTAAACGAGTGGACTACTAACTAGCTATTCTATTCCCGGCAATGGCGCCAAAACTTGATAACGCCACACGCCGCTTCGGGGTCAAAGGAACTTCCTTTCGTCGAAAGAAGTTTTTCAACACCCTAGGCGAGGAACCTAATTGTTGTAGTGTAGTATTAGGGTAAGCCACGGGTATTGATATCGCTCTCTGGGGAATAGGAATGCTAGTGAGAAGTTACTACGCTAAGGTTGGGGTTGAGGAAGATTATTTTTTTTTATCTTTTTATATTTTTAAGGAAAGGAAAGGTACGAATCTCGGGGTTGGTATTGCTACCGATTACTCTACTTATCTAATTATCTAATCTAAGGTGTATGTAGTCTATGTCTAATTATTGTGTGCTCGTATGATAGTTTAAAGATGTGTTTACTTAGGTTTTACTACTCCTTAATTATCTCCTATTGGTGGTTGAATTGTCACGTCCTTATTCCTAGTCTGCGTTATGTGTCTAAGGTTGTAGGTATGCGTTTCTCCCTAACTCTTTGAACTTACCAAAGGGTCTCGCTACAAAACCCACTAGGATAATAAACTCTTACCTAAGGCACTCTTTGGATGGTTTAGCTTACAACAACTCAAGGAGTCATATTCTAAGGTTCACAAAGATTTAATCAAGCATTAAGTACATAACGAATGACCTATCGCATTACTAGATCATTAATCAACTAAGATAAGAGACAACCAATCAATATTCAATAATTAAGTTTCATATTCCTAAGCAAACACACAAGTAAATTAGCCGGACATGGAGAACATGCAAGCATACACACAAATAATCAAAGACATAATTGTATTAATGAAGTAAAACACTTATCTTGGTGTAAGATAGGGTTTGGAACCCTAAAATCTTGTATAAGACGGCCTTGGTTCGGTTTAGGTTTTACTCCAAAAGACTACACACCAAATCTTGAAAAATTCGGATTCTATATATAATATTACATATGCGACGCGCCACCTTATGTTTTGTGACGCCGCCGTGTTGCCGCTATTAGGTTTCGCCTTGGCCACGTTAGACTTGCGACGGCGTCACCTTATGCTTGTGACGCCCTTCTTCCTTTCGACGCCGTCGATTACATCTAGGCCGTCCGAGTTGTGACGGCTACTCTTTTATAACTTGACGTCGTCACTTGAAAATAGGAGTTTTGGCTTCGTCCGTCACAAAATCCTCTCGACGATCGCAATTTAACACCGACACCGCCACCTTATGTTTTCAGTAGCTTTGAGTGTCTCGATTCGACTTTGGCCATTTTCTTCAGATAATCACGCCTTTTCGTCCAAATAAGTGCCATTCCAAAGATTTTGCCTTCAAGAGACCTAAAAAGTGAAAAGGAACGATATTAAGCAATAACGGATACAAAAGTGATCAAATAAGGGCTTAAACGACCCCTCAAAAAGGTACCTTTTAAAAACCTTATCAACCACCCGAATCATCTAACAACATAAATATCACGATCCTACAAATGGTATCAGAGCCTAGGTTATGTTGCAATTGATGATTCGTATGGTTTTTTATATATGCGATTCTTGATACGGATTTTGTGTTGGTTTGATATGATTTGTGAATACTTACTGTTTTGTACTCGTGTATGTTGAGGTTTCGGTGTCGGTTTGATGCTGATTGTTGATACAGTCATTTCTGGTGTTAAGTGTGTTATCATTTCACTTGTTTCTTAACTGTTTTATCAGAATTTGAACGTGGTCAAAATGGGTCAAAACAGTTTTATAGTATTTTAAGTTTAAGACTTGTTTTACCATTCAGTGTTTCTATGGTCAACATGGTCATATCAGGTCAAAATGGGTAATAAGCATATCTTTTTTAAGGCTTTCTTTTTCCTAGGTTTGATGTTATTCGAAAATATGTTCAATCTCTTATTGAATGCGAGTTGGTCTTTCTTAGTTGAGAGTTAGCACATTGTTGAATGCGAGTTGACTGAAAAAAACTAATGGATGCGAGTTGTGTAAACCCTAGACCATGATGCGTTTTGACGCTTGTTCAGATTCTTTGAACATGATGCGAGTTAGCACATTGTCCAGATTCTTTAAACATGAAGCGAGTTGTCAAACTAATAGATGTGAGTTGTGTAAACCCTAAACCCTTATGCGTTTTGACGCTTGGGTTCATATGCGACTTGACTCACATAAAGATGCGACTTGACAAATATTTTTATTGATTTGTAATGAAAGGATGAAGAAGTGCTTTACCATGACCAATAACAAATTCCAACATAGAAATCACATAAGAACATCAACCGACCCTTGAATCCACTCAACCATTATCAACAAATTCAATATCCAATCACTATTCATCATTAACAATTATACAAGAAATAATTTACATCTCAAATCTCTGTACATCCAAATATCACAAGTCTCTTTTATCTGTTACCTCATGATTACAAATAATCTTGATCTCAGATTCGTGTGTGCTTTTTCAAAGTCATATCCGATCATTTAAGATCACTCACACTATTTAATCCATCATCGACCCGTGCTTTATTGTTAATATACGAACATATTGATGAAAGGACAAAACCATTAACGATTTCATCATCTCCTCCTGTTCGTTTATATGAATCTACAAATGGATGTTTACAAGATCTCAGATTTGTTTCTCATCTTTTAAAAGAAAAGTGTTTAACATTAAACGAACAGGAGGATGTTTACAAATGGATGTTTACAAATGGATGTTTACAAATTGATTTGTAACACTCAGATTTGTTTCTCAAATGGATGTTTACAAATGGATGTTTACATAATTGTTAAACCGGTTTTGATTATGGGCTTCGTAGCATGATATGGATCGAGTGAAAACATTAAACTGGGCCTCGTGAATATTGGATTTGATCTCAAGATGGACTGGATTGTGTTTATAGTGGACTGATGGTATATCCCGAATATTAGTATTATCTCATGTACTTGGAATGGATGTAGACATGGTATTTGATATTATTGGGCGTGTGATTATATCCCTTAATAAATTTGAGTGATTTTATTATTGGAGGTGTGCTATTTATTTTGGATCGGACTTAAGGGATGAATGTGCTTGGACCAGGCTTGGGTGATACTAGGATAATATGGTGATTTGGATCGGGTGCTAATCATATTGTCTATGGGGTTGAACAAGTTTATCTATGTTTCGTAAGAACTTGATATTAAGTGATAACTTAGATGATTCAATTGATTTTCATGAACTGGGCTTCAATTTTGGACCATACACATGATTGAGTCGGATGGGCTTTTCAAGATTTGAATAATATGAGATTTGGTGTGATTTGATGAGATGATAAGATTCGTCGTGTTATGCTGGTTGATACTTTGGTTATACATTATCACGAAGGTTATTATATCACGGCTTTGATGTGTGTGAAATGTTGACTACGGGGTTATTTGGACGGTATTTCTTATTTGGAGTTGAAGTAAGGTTTTCCGGGCACGTTTACTTATTTCGTATTCTTTCTTTCTACCCTTCCGCGAAGATGACTTGTTTGGGCATTTATAGAGTGTGATAAAGACTTGGCTATTTAGTTACGTTTGTGATTCTTTCTCATTTAACCCACAACGTAACTATCACTTCGGTGTTTCACGCAGTTGAGGATACGTCAAGATTTTTTATATTGGGTACACCGTTTCTTTTTCACGAGGATTAGTACAAGTTTAAGTAACAAATATGGGAAATTTTACATCATGTTCAAGTTTGGTATATCAGATTTACTTCACCAAATGGTCACAGCAATTGCCAACAGAATTCGTGAATGATGTGTTTACCAAAGGGTTTGTTGGATGACATGTGATCAGCAATTCTCATTGAATATTCCATGCTACAGAATGTCAATGATACTTCACAGTCTAAGCAAAATCTTTCAAGAATCTTCAAGATCACCATAAATTTTCAAGATGTTTGCTTATGACAAGAACTTCGTGCTAATGGTCGTACACGTTATGATGCTTCTGAAAGTTCGAAACCATCATGGGGAGAAACGTGTACTTTGATGTTTTACGGTCAACCTCAGGGGGAAGTAGTTACTTTGATGTTTTACGGTCAACCTCGTGGAAGTAGTGTATACTACTCGACTTAGTATGGTTTGTGAAGTTGTCTACATATGGGTTAAGAATTGTTGATGATGTAGAAGAATCGTTGATGAACCGCTGCATGTTCCCCTAAAACAAATATTCACCGAAACCAAAGTTGTCATAACACGTTCAAACTGACATTATTTACGGTTTAGTCTTGGTTTTATAAAATCCCGCGAAAGAAATCATTTCTCGGTTTAAATCATAGACTTGTAAAATCTCGTGACAATGGAAACATCCTGGTAATTGTTAAGTGCATTTTCGGATCTATTTTATGGTTTATTCTTGGTTTTGTAAAATCCCGCGAAAGAAACTATTTCTTGGTTTAAACCATAGAATTGTAAAATTTCGTGATGATGGAACCATCCTGGAGAAAGGAAAGTGTATTTCGGGATCTTATCTGATGCTGGTGCCACGGTTTCTATTTCGAAGAAGGGATAAAAGGGTGTACTTCATGAATTGGGTGATTGTTTGGATATTCTTCATGGCAGTTTGGTTATTACAAGGTTTTACGGGGTTATGTGCTCTTAACCATGGTCGGGATGAAACCATTATCATAGTTCACTTAAAACGTAAAAGAAGGCTAGAGTTGAGCTTTTAACCAGAAGATGTGACAACGGCGTTAATTCACTATTATTTATTTGAGGTTGAAGTGAAATATCACGGGCAAGTGTACTTAGTATCTCAAGGTATCGGGGATGGTTAGATGAAGATTCTTCAAGATCCTTGTTCGAGCTTATTATCAAAAACGAAGACATGGAAATCTAGTTATTGTTGGGTGACTTTTTCCTTTTCTTTTACCACTTGGGAGAATTGCGCTCTAACCACCACAAAATAACTATCACTTTAAGGAGTTACTGTAACACCCCCAAAATCACAATGTGACAGCGGAAGACTATTTGGGGTATTACTTAGAGGATCACAGTCACGAGTTATAGAAAACGGCTCTAAAGAGACGTTTTAATAAAAGTAGTTACCATTTCATAATTCTCAGCATTTAGAAACACAAAAAGGGAATACCACATGTTTTGGAGTTACACAAAAGATAGTTTAAATATTTATGAAAAGATAACTTTAATTGAAAACAACACCACTTCGAGTGTCCCACGACGTCCGCTCCACGCCTTCATGAAATTCTAATTAGTACCTGAGATGAGCATGCTTAAAAGTCAACAAAAGTTGAGTGATATTCATAGGTTTAAATAATAAGTTGAACACAAGTAAGAGATGATAATTGCTTGAATACAATCACCATGGAAAACATAGATTATTATTATGCGCTAAGCTCATGACACCAAACTAATCGCATACACCCATTCTTGGCGTAAGTAATAATATTGCCCTTAGAGATGGAATTGCCAATTCCATAGTTAACCAATATAGTGCGCCCGGTTATTTCCGATAACCGAGTCGGGTCGTTAATTCCATAGTACTATCCACAATATTCGCGTTCACTAGCAAGTGATTAATGGTTCATGATGTAAGGGACTTATGGCGAGCAACTTAGGCTATAATAATAATGATCGAGATAAGCATACGCTTTAAGAAAAGACTTGTGTTCTAGTTTATAGCATGCATCTCCTCGCGGGGTTTGAAAGAAATAAGTAAAGGCGAGGCTATGAACTCACCTTAGCAAATGGTATCCGAGTAGTGTAAGGTCAAGTAGTATGAGCACGAAATACCATCGCGACCTATAATTAGCATGGCAAGTCTTAGTTTATTGTTTTTATTCATGACTTAGTGTATTTAAAACGGTGGAAGCATTCTCGAGAGTTTGTGTTTAATAATGCTTATGTGGCAACGGTTAAGTTTAAATAAGTTTCGAAATGTTTATAAGTCTTTGGCTCTTGGAATAGTCTACGAAACATTCGTACAAGAGTTGGCTCGAGTATATTTATTAAAGTGGAAATATTTATAAATCAACTTATATTTATTTAATTTAGTTTTGAAAAGTATATATATAAGTACAATATATATTTTATCTAAGTTGCGGGAAAATATTATATTTAGAAAAGTATAATATTTTCTAGTTTATACAAATGTGGTTGTCAAATAGAAATATGTACAAATTTTATTTATGTGACGAAGACTTGTAGAAAATATAAATTTATTATCTTTTAGAAGTTTTAGGATGGGAAGCGTTAAGTGTAGATCTTGGAGGGTCCAAAGTTGTAAAGGTTTATATAAGTTTCAAATTTTATAAGTATTTTAAGAAAATGCATGTTAAGTGGTTCAAAGTAGAGGTTGAAATAGTATTAGTTTACAAAGGTCTTGAGTAGTTTGAGGAAAGGGTGAAGTTTGGGGACTAGTTGTGTCAATTCAAAGTTACTAGTATTATACCAAAAAAAAAAGAAAAAAAGGGCAACGCCATGGGGCGCTTCAACCCACGACCTCCTCGCTTAGGAGACCACGCTCCCACCAACCGAGCTAGGGACTCTTTGTGTTATGTTTCTCGTTTAGTTTTACTTAAGGTGCACGTCATTGTTTCATGTTAGTTTTAGAATCCTTCACAAGAGCTATTTTGAAAAACTTATGCATGCAAAGCATGACTTCTTTTCTTGTTTGTTGGTTTCCATTTCTATTTCCCAGTAAGTCATGTGTGAGTCTCATTTTGCATCTCATTTTAGTTTATGCAAAGCCTTAGCATGTGTTTAGTGTAGCCATCGTACCATGGGTTCGAGTGATAGGAAAAACGAAAAACTAGTTTATTTTTAGACCAAATGTGTGACTTACGAGAGGGGTTTAGTTAGTTTTCTTAAGGTCGATTAAGGAGTTACGACTTAATATGAAGTGTCTTTATGGTTTCGTTTATCAAACAAGTGTCGGGTGTAGTTGTAAAAATGGTTTGTGTTATGCGCATGAAACTTTAGTCCAAGGGTAAACAATAAAACACATATAGTCGAAAATAAGCTTTAGTTAAGCTAATATGAATACTTTTCCAAGACGAGCCAATACTTAAGCATACTTTAGATCCAAGTTTTCTTAGTCGTTTTTAGTTCGAAAAACTCAAAATAGTCTCAAGTCACAAGGGTGTCGAATAAGCAAGCAAATAAGCACTAGCTTATATTCCTTTCGAGATGCTTACAAGTAATAACAAGTTCTAGACTTCCACACAAGCTTTAAACGCAAATCTTAGTTATCTTTGCATGTATATCTAACGTGTATATACATGTCGAGCAAGAAAAGTTTTTAAAGAATTCATTTTCTAGTTAAACGTTAAGCATAAAGATGTTTGAAATCATAAGAAGCTCAATGAAAACATATGCTAAACGAGACCAAGGATTCTTACAATGGAATAGTGATTGTGTCGACCAAGATGAGACAAGAACCCAAGATTTTATAACCCAACTCCAAATGCTAGTTTGTTTACCCAAGATCTTCCAAATATTAAGCTTGTTTTTACCCAAGTTCCTCCAAGACCAAAATCTTTGAATTACTCTTAGTGGTTTTGGTGAGATTTTGTAAGTGAAATGTGTAGTAAAACTTGTGCTCGTGGGTTTTAAGAAGAAGGAGGAGAAGAGCTTTTGGTTATTGACCAAAGGTTTATGTAGGCCTAGATACATGCAAAGTTGATTTTACTAGACTCGAGGTAGTATTAAGAGAAAACAATCCAATGGTTTGTGGTTTTGTGAAGTGTTCGGCAGCCACAAGGACAAAAGAGGACAAGAAGTGAGTTGGGTGCATGGGGAACTTGCTTCCTTAAGGTTTCAAGGTCAACTTACATAGATATATGATGGACCTTGTGTTTATTTTACTTACAAGGTTTTCAAAGTTAGTGTAGTTACAAGTTTTTGGTTGAGGTGGGAATACTTGTGAGCCCATTCGGTTACAAGAAAAGAGAGGAAGGAAAAGACCTCAAATTTTCGTTACGTATATCGTGTCCCGTTTGAGTTTAAATGTGAGTCACGGTGTCCCGGTTTGATGTTTTTGACCAACGTATAATATATAATTTAGTATGTTTTTATAAAAGGTAACTAAAAATATAAAAGTAAAATATTAATTCTAACTCGTAGAAATATTTATTTGACTTTAGCCATAATTAATTTAGTGTAGATGCTGCAGCTCGTAAAGACAAGAAAATTTCTTGTGAGACGATTTCGATTATCGGTAAATATCGGGCATGATTAAATAAGACTACTCGAAGTTGCATAAATTTTATGCAATAAAATGAAGCGTACATGCTAAAATGCTCAAATAAGTTTTGATAAACAATCTAGTTTATTAATCTGAAGTTTGATGATAGTGAAATTTTACAGTGGCTACAAGACCAACCCCTAAGAGAATTCCGTCCATGAATTTTAGTTTACAGTGGTTGTCGAAGTTGAATTTGCAAAGAGATGTGGGTACTTTACACGCATGGTGTCTTCGCGCTCCCACGTGTACTCTGGTCCTCTCTTGGAGTTCCATCTAACTTTGACAATAGGGATGCGACTTTGCTTAAGTCGCTTGACTTCCCTATCCATGATTTCAATTGGTTCTTCGACAAAGTTGAGCTTGTCATCGAGTTTAATCTCTTTTAGTGAGACGACAAGAGATTCATCCGACAAGCATTTCTTCGATTTGAGACGTGAAAGGTAGGATGAACTCTACTAAGTTCTTAGGAGATCAAGTTTGTAAGCAACCGGCCGATTCTTTCGAGAATCTTGAAAGGGCCAATGTATCGAGGTGTAACTTTCCTCGTTTTCGAATCGAACTTTTCCTTTCAAGGTGATACTTTCAACATGACTCGATCACCAACTTGAAATTCCATGGGTTTCCTTCTAACATCAACAGAACTCTTTTGTCGATCTCTAGCGACTTGAAGTCGTTGGCAATTTGCACAATCTTTTCGGTTGTTTCTTGGACAAGCTCAGTCCATGAGTTGGGCATCTCCAACCTCGGCCCAAAGAACGGTGATCGACACTTTCGACCATAAAGTGCCTCGAATGGGGCTGCCTTGATGCTAGCGTGGTAACTATTGTTGTAAGAGAATTCGCCAGCGGTAAGTGTTTATCCCAACCTTTTCCAAAGTCGATCACGAAGCTCGTAGCATGTCTTCCAAGGTTTGGATAGTCCTTTCGCTTTGGCCATCGGTTTGAGGGTGATATGTGGTGCTCATATCCAAGCGAGTACCTAAGGCCTTTTGAAGAGATTTCCAAGTGTGAAGTAAAGCAGTATCACGATCGAAATGATGGAAATTGGTACTTCATGACGGATACAATCTCCTTGGTATAGTTGAGCAAGGGTTTCATTTCATCATTTTCCTTGATGGGTAGGAAATGGCGGTTTGGTAAGGCGATCAATGATGACCCAAATGGTGTCGTAACCTCTAGCGCCTTTGGTAGTTTGGTTATGAAATCCATAGTGATTCTCTCCACTTCCAAACCGGAGTTCGAGTTGAGTTAACAATCCGGAAGGTTTTGACATTCGGCTTTGACTCGAGAACGGTGAGACATTTCCCACGTGCGTTGCAATTTAACTTTCATGTTTGGCCACCAATAAAGCTTCTTGAGATCTTGGTACATTTTGTCGGATCCCGGGTGAATGGAATATTTAGACTTGTGAGACTCATGCATGATGAGTTCCGTATTCCTCCATAAAGTGGTATCCAACTTCTATCGCCAAAACATAAGGTTCCATCCGATCTTTGTGCAAAACCGTTCTCGCTTTCCGGCATTCCAAAGATTCTCTCTTGGGGACGGTTTCGGGTTTGAGAGCTTCACTTGAGCTTCAAGGATTTTGATGGAAGGGTGACTTAATTGTCATTCCCAAAGATCTTACTCGAAGAGGTTTAGGTCGATCCTTTCGACTAAGAGCATCGACCGCGACATTTGCTTTTCGAGGTGATAGCGGATTTCACAACGTAATCACTAAGCAATTCTAGCCATCGGCGTTGTCGCATGTTCAACTCCTTTTGATCGAGAATGTGTTGGAGACTTTTATGGTCGGTGAACACCGTACACTTGGTTCCATATAGGTAATGTCTCCATATTTTGAGAGCGAAAACCACGACTCCCAATTCCAAGTCATGAGTAGTGTAGTTCTTTTCGTGAGTTTTGAGTTGTCATGAAGCATAGCGATCACCTTGTTTCTTTGCATCAATACCGCACCTAACCCTAGGTGTGATGCATCACATGAACCACAAAATCTTCCACTCCATCGGGTAAGGCTAAGATAGGGGCTTCATGAAGCTTTTGTTTCAAGAGTTGAAAGGCTAACTCTTGTTCCTCACCCAGTCAAAATTTTTCTTTTAAGGTTAACTCCGTTAGAGGTTTAGCGATTTTCGAGAATCCTTGATGAATCTCCGATAGTAACCATAAGGCCTAAAATTGGCGTATTTCGGTAGGAGTAGTAGGGATGACCAATCTTTGACAACTTGATTTTGAAGGATCAACATGAAGACCATTACTATCTATCACGTGACCAAGGAATTGAACTTTTGAATCCGAGTCGCACTTTGAAAACTTAGCATCTGATTCTTCTTTCTTGAGTAGCTCTAAAATGGCTTTCAAGTGTTCGCATGCTCTTCCTTGTTGCGGGAGTAAATGAGAATGTCATCGATGAACACAATTACAAATTTGTCCAAGTAAGGTTTACACACTCGGTTCATCGGGTCCATAAATACCGGGTGCGTTTGTCAAACCAAATGGCATCACTTGAACTCATAGTAGCCATATCGTGTTCGGAAAGCGATTTTGGAATATCTCCTTCTAAACTCTCGGTTGGTGATACCCGGATCTCGGATCAATCTTGGAGTAGACGCTTGACCCTTGCAGTTGATCAAACAAATCATCAATTCTAGGCAATGGATATCGGTTCTTCACCGTTAGCTTGTTCAGGTTCACGGTAATCGATACACATACGGAAGATCCGTCCTTCTTTTGACAAATAAGACCGGAGCTCCCAAGGCGAAGAACTCGGTCGAATGAATCCTTTTTGGACAATTCTTGGAGTTGGTCGGACAATTCTTGTAGTTCGAAGGTGCCAATCTATAAGGTGCTCGTGCCACAGTGCCGCTCCCACGCATTAGCTCGATTTGAAATTCTACTTGCGAATCGGAGGAAGACCGAGCAAGTCTTGAAATACTTGGAAAGTCCCTAGCCACGGGGCGTCTTTTAGTTGTTTCTCATCCGCTTCTTCTTCTCCGTTACTTGTGCTAGAAAAATGTGACATCCTTTTTCTATGTACTTTGCGATTTTACGACGAGATGATATTCAATCGGGTTTTACTATGATCACCCGAATGATTAGAGTTTTGCCATTGAGAGGAAGGTGAACGACTTTCTCGTCACGTATGATTCTTGCACGATTCTTGGATAGCCAATCCATGCCAATGACAAAGATCGAAGCTACCAAGTTGGATAGGCATAAGGTCTATATCGAGCGGGTGGTTTGATAAAGATAGGTTGCAACCTCGAAGGATAGTGTTAGTTCTACTATTTTTCAATCGGCTAGCTCTACTTCATATGTGGTATCTAGGACGGTTGGGTTGATTTTTAGTAAGGGTGCAAACTTAGAAGACACAAAGCTTTTGTCGGCTCGAATCAAATAACACTTTAGCTAAATGATGATTGAGTGAAAACGCACTGCTGACGTCCGGTTTTCTTGTGCATCTCCATCTCCTAGCACATAAGCTCTTGCTCTAGCAGGTTGTTGTTGTTATTGTTGTTGTTGTTGTTGTTCCGTCACAGCTTTGGGCACCTACTTTGACATGCCCACTTCTCCACATCAAAGCAAGTTATCCCCATGGGTTGGAGGTTACTTCCGATGTGAGGCTTCGACAATCCTTGTGGGTATGGCCCACCTTGTTACACTTCCCACACTTAATAGTACAACGTCCCACATGATGTAGGTTGCATCGAGTGCACAAAGGGTGTGGTCGGCATAGCCTCTTCCATTGGCGGGTGTATGGCATAAGCCCTCACAACTTCTTGTCTCTGTTTTGTTGATTGTGGTGGTTGTTTCGGTTTTGGTGATATGGGTTGGGGTTGTTGTTGCGGTGTTGATTGTGATTGTTGCGGCCTTGGTTGTTGTTATTACTGTTATTGTTGTGAATGAAAGAGTTGTGGTTGAAGTTGTTTGAAGTGTTGCCTCGACGGTCATCAAACTTCCTTTTGTTGTCGTTGTTGCCTTGCGGATCCATGTTTCGGACTTGATCCATGAGTTGGTAGGAAATTGTGATCACTTCTTCTACGGTTTTGGGTTTGATGCGGTAACATTGCCCTCAATGCTTGAGGTAATCCCCAATGAGATTTTCCAAGAACTTAACTTCATCGGTAATCATGGAAGGGCATAGAGCTTTCAATTCTTGGAAACGCTTGAAGTAGGTTTTGAGATCATTGCCTTTAGTAGTCGATGATAGAATTCAACTTCAAGTTTCTTGATCTCGGTCCTTGGACAAGATTGCTTCATCAACAATTGCTTTAGTTCGATCCAAGTGGTTTTGTAGGCTTCTTCCATGCCAATAGGTTGGGCATGAGCCTTCCACCAAGACAATGCATCTTCGGTGAGTACCGGTAGCAAATTTCACCTTGCAATCTTGAGCAATCACTTAAAAGAAATACGATTTCGATCTTTCGATCCAATGAATAAGGCCAGCTGCGCCTTCCGTTCCTTTGAAGAAGGTAGGTTTGCAATTCATGAATTCTTTGTATCCACATTTGCGATTTGCCATGACTTCATTACGGTTGGTTTGATTTGGAGCTTCATTTGCTCGATTGCCCCAAGCAGTCTTGCGACAAAGCGACCGATCTCATTAGTAACTAACCTCCGAATTGCTTCAGGGGTCATTTCGGGAGTTTCAGTAGAGGTAGAGGTAGTTCTTGTTCTTGCCATTTTTCTAAAGACATACACTCAAATTTTAGAATCATTCAACATAATTGTGAATTATTATAAAAAAAATTTCATAATAGTCAAGATCATCACATTATATCAATAGAGTATAATCATCATAAGAAGAATCGTAACATGTCAGAACCACACAAGAGAATATATATAAATGATCACTTCGATTCATACACTGATAAATAAGAAATATCATCATACATGAGAACAAAATGAAACAACAACCATAATGTCATAGGTCTATCATCCATACATAGTGATACAAAACCATACAATGTCGCATAAATAGCTTGTTCGATGGTTTACAAAACATGCGAATACAAGGCCTTTATTAGTGCCACATGCGTGAGCTAAGGTACCGAAAACTAAATAGATGAGTCACCACTCTAGAGGTCATCGGTGTGCTCCTCAAGCGGCGTCGTGGGTCATGGACTAGCTCTTGCCACTCATCCACCTCTCTATCTCGTGCCTCCAATCTCCGCTCCAAAGCGGTGTAGCGTCTCCATGATAGTCATCCTCTCCGATTGTCGTCGTACAACCCTCCAACATCTCACTTCATCCGGTGGGTCTAATCTATCGACTCCATCCTCCTCTCTAACACCATGCTCGCCCACTAGCTCTCTCACTCAGGAACCAATCCTCTCAAGCTCTCTCCATCGCATTCTCCTCCGCTGGGAGCTCTCCAACCTCATCTTCGATGTTCTCGATCGTACTAACGGAACCTCATCAACAAATGCCACAACATCCTCGAGTGATCCTCAAATCGTAGAACTCGGGCAGCTATCAATGGAATAGTATGATGAAGGGGTTCTCCGTGTAGGAAGAGTCTCGTGAAGAAGAAACCGATGCTCCCCAAGCTCCACGCGCTAGGTGCGCCTCCTCCGACCTCCATCGACTAATGAGTGGCATCATGTACCAACGTCTAGCATCGACCCTCCCACGGGCTCTCGGCTCGTAAGTACCAAACATAGCACAGTAATATGGGTGCGAATGTGTGGGTGAGAGGCAGGCTCTCTTCCCAAGAGATGTCATCGGCTCGGTGTCGTCACCAAGAGGTGATGGTGCAGGATGAGGATGAAACCGATGCAGTGGTGGTGCAGTAAATGAATGTGGTAGGTGGTGGTAGTGGTGAAAGCAGTGCAGTGGTGGTGCGGTGTGGTGATGGTGGAAGCAGGAGGGCGATGGTATATCGGATGGTGGAATAAAAGTGATGGGTGTCTTTACTCGTTTCCGAGCGGTATGTATGAAGGTAGCACCTTCTTTCGGTAGCGAATGGTGGCAAAGCGCGGGCTCGTGAGGGTTTGAGAACCACTAGCTTCGCCTTTCGCCTTGCGGATAGGCAATGGTGATGGACAAGAGGCGGAAGATACTAATCGGTGGATGAGTGTGTGGGGACATAACATCGGAGGTGATAGCCACCGTTGTGACTCAAATATTTGTCATAAGTGAGGGACCAAAGAGGCAAACGCGGGTATGGTCAAAGCAAGTGGGGTGGCGACTTCACCCTCCTCGAAGGGCTCGATCTCGAGGACATGGGTGCAACGAGCGGAGTAGAGTCGAAGACATAGCATCCTCCATCTCGGTGTCGGATGTCGGTCGATAGGGTGAGTAGCGGACGACATAGTCTTGTAACAACCCAAAAGAAAATATGTACTCATAAGTAAATAAAGTCATGCGATAAATAAGATTTAGTTAGTCGCGCATAATCGCCACGCAAATCTAAATGCCTAACCAAATGAAAGCTATCATCATAAGTTTTATCATGCAAAGTTTTGCTAGTCATGTAGTATCTACTAAGTGAATCTCCTACATGTTATCGGTGCAGTAGGCGCGGAGGACGTGAAGTGGTGGTGTGTACGGTCCGCTTTGAAAACGTGGTTATAGTCCAATTTGTTTTGAAAATACAAGTTGGTTCTCTATAACCTAGGCTCGATGCCAATCAGTAACACCCCAAAATCACAATGTGACAATGGAAGACTATTTGGGGTATTACTTAGAGGATCACAGTCATGTTATAGAAAACGGCTCTAAAGAGACGTTTTAATAAAAAGTAGTTACCATTTCATAATTCTCATTTAGAAACACAAAAGGGAATACCACATGTTTGGAGTTACACAAAGATAGTTTAAATATTTATGAAATGATAACTTTAATCGAAAACAACACCACTGAGTGTCCCACGACGTCCGCTCCACGCCTTCATGAAATTCTAATTAGTACCGAGATGAGCATGCTTAAAAGTCAACAAAGTTGAGTGATATTCATAGGTTTAAATAATAAGTTGAACACAAGTAAGAGATGATAATTGCTTGAATACAATCACCATGGAAAACATAGATTATTATTATCGCTAAGCTCATGACACCAAACTAGCTGCATACACCTAATTCTTGGCGTAAGTAATAATATTGCCCTTAGAGATGGAATTGCCAATTCCATAGTTAACCAAATATAGTGCGCCGGTTATTTCCGATAACCGAGTCGGGTCGTTAATTCCCATAGTACTATCCACAATATTCGCGTTCACTAGCAGTGATTAATGGTTCATGATGTAAGGGACTTATGGCGGCAACTTAGGCTATAATAATAATGATCGAGATAAGCATACTGATTTAAGAAAAGACTTGTGTTCTAGTTTATAGCATGCATCTCCCTGCGGGGTTTGAAAGAAATAAGTAAAGGCGAGGCTATGAACTCACCTTAGCAAATGGTATCCGAGTAGTGTAAGGTCAAGTAGTATGAGCACGGGCACCTGTCACGCGACCTATAATTAGCATGGCAAGTCTTAGTTTATTGTTTTATTCATGACTTAGTGTATTTAAAGCGGTTGGAAGCATTCTCTAGAGTTTGTGTTTAATAATGCTTATGTGGCAACGGTTAAGTTTAAATAAGTTTGAAATGTTTATAAGTCTTTGGCTCTTGGAATAGTCTGAAACATTCGTACAAGAGTTGGCTCGAGTATATTTATTAAAGTGGAAATATTTATAAATCAACTTATATTTATTTAATTTAGTTTTGAAAAGTATATATATAAGTACAATATATATTTTATCTAAGTTATGGAAAATATTATATTTAGAAAAGTATAATATTTTCTAGTTTATACAAATGTGGTTGTCAAATAGAAATATGTACAAATTTTATTTATGTGTGAAGACTTGTAGAAAATATAAATTTATTATCTTTTAGAAGTTTTAGGATGGGAAGCGTTAAGTGTAGATCTTGGAGGGTCCAAAGTTGTAAAGGTTTATGTAAGTTTCAAATTTTATAAGTATTTTAAGAAAATGCATGTTAAGTGGTTCAAAGTAGAGGGTTGAAATAGTATTAGTTTACAAAGGTCTTGAGTAGTTTGAGGAAAGGGTGAAGTTTGGGGACTAGTTGTGTCAATTCCGAAAGTTACTAGTATTATACCAAAAAAAAGAAAAAAAGGCAAGCGCATGGGGCGACTTGAACCCACGACCTCCTCGGTTAGGAGACCACGCTCCCCAACCGAGCTAGGGACTCTTTGTGTTATGTTTCTCCGTTTAGTTTTTACTTAAGGTGCATGCGTCATTGTTTCATGTTAGTTTTAGAATCCTTCACAAGTAGCCATTTTCGAAAACTTATGCATGCAAAGCATGACTTCTTTTCTTGTTTGTTGGTTTCATTTCTATTTCGATGAAGTCAAGTGTGAGTCTCATTTGCATCTCATTTTAGTTTATGCAAAGCCTTAGCATGTGTTTAGTGTAGCCATCGTACCATGGGTTCGAGTGATAGGAAAAACGAAAAACTAGTTTATTTTAGACCAAATGTGTGACTTACGAGAGGGGTTTAGTTAGTTTTCTTAAGGTCAATTAAGGAGTTACAACTTAATATGAAGTGTCTTTATGGTTTCGTTTATCAAACAAGTGTCGGGTGTAGTTGTAAAAATGGTTTGTGTTATGCGCATGAAACTTTAGTCAAGGGTAAACAATAAAACACATATAGTCGAAAATAAGCTTTAGTTAAGCTAATATGAAGACTTTTCCAAGACGAGCCAATACTTAAGCATACTTTAGATCCAAGTTTTCTTAGTGGTTTTAGTTCGAAAACTCAAAATAGTCTCAAGTCACAAGGGTGTCGAATAAGCAAGCAAATAAGCACTAGCTTATATTCCTTCGAGATGCTTACAAGTAATAACAAGTTCTAGACTTCCACACAAGCTTTAAGCATAAATCTTAGTTATCTTTGCATGTATATCTAACGTGTATATACATGTCGAGCAAGAAAAGTTTTAAAGAATTCATTTTCTAGTTAAACGTTAAGCATAAACATGTTTGAAATCATAAGAAGCTCAATGAAAACATATGCTAAACGAGACCAAGGATTCTTACAATGGAATAGTGATTGTGTCGACCAAGATGAGACAAGAACCCAAGATTTTATAACCCAACTCAAATGCTAGTTTGTTTACCCAAGATCTTCCAAATATTAAGCTTGTTTTTACCCAAGTTCCTCCAAGACCAAAATCTTTGAATTACTCTTAGTGGTTTTTGGTGAGATTTTGTAAGTGAAATGTGTAGTAAAACTTGTGCTCGTGGGTTTTTAAGAAGAAGGAGGAGAAGAGCTTTTGGTTATTGACCAAAGGTTTATGTAGGCCTAGATACATGCAAAGTTGATTTTTACTAGACTCAAGGTAGTATTAAGAGAAAACAATCCAATGGTTTGTGGTTTTGTGAAGTGTTCGGCAGCCACAAGGACAAAAGAGGACAAGAAGTGAGTTGGGTGCATGGGGAACTTGCTTCCTTAAGGTTTCAAGGTCAACTTACATAGATATATGATGGACCTTGTGTTTATTTTACTTACAAGGTTTTCAAAGTTAGTGTAGTTACAAGTTTTTGGTTGAGGTGGGAATACTTGTGAGCCCATTCGGTTACAAGAAAAGAGAGGAAGGAAAAGACCTCAAATTTTAATTCGTATATCGTGTCCCGTTTGAGTTTAAATGTGAGTCACGGTGTCCCGGTTTGATGTTTTTGACCAACGTATAATATATAATTTAGTATGTTTTATAAAGGTAACTAAAAATATAAAAGTAAAATATTAATTCTAACTCGTAGAAATATTTATTTGAATTTAGCCATAATTAATTTAGTGTCGATGCTGCTCTCGTAAGACAAGAAAATTTCTTGTGAGGCGATTTCGATTATCGGTAAATATCGGGCATGATTAAATAAGACTACTCGAAGTTGCATAAATTTTTATGCAATAAAATGAAGCGTACATGCTAAAATGCTCAAATAAGTTTTGATAAACAATCTAGTTTATTAATACGAAGTTTGATGATAGTGAAATTTTACAGGTGGCTACAGTTACGTTGTAGTGCTCAGTGTCACATTAAATTGTGGATTTTCAAGAGGTGATGTACGTCTAATACTTGATGGTTGGTTGGTTGAAGAGTATAGAGTACTTATAGATTAAAAAGGGCATGAATTCTCGACACCGCTCTTTGTTACATATGTGCAAGTTGAAGTTACGAGTTCGGGTTGTTTTACTTCAGGGTCAGATTCATCATATTGGGTTTTCTCCATCAATTTGTCACGATAAAGATCCCACTTGAATGATAATGGGATTGATTACAAGTTTGCCAAGAGAGGTTGAAAAGAGAGATTATGACGTTTGAACACAGCAGTTCAAGCCTCGTACTTTAAAGAAAAGAAAAGTATACGTTTGATTCACTTTATCTTGAAGAAGAAAATCTTCTTATGAAGTTTGAACACAACAGTTCAAGCCTCGCTCTCTAAAGAAAATAAAAGTGTACGTTTCAGTGCGCTTTATCTTCTGAAGAAGAGAAATCTTCTTATGACGTTTGAACACAACAGTTCAAGCCTCGTTTTTTGAAGAAAAGAAAAGTGTACGCTTTAGTGCGCTTTATCTTCTAAAGAAGAGAAATCTTCTCAATTATGACCATTCTCATCAACATGCTTCATGCTTTTTCCATGTGCTTTCAATTATCAAGTGAACTGGGCTACCGTTGATTGTTTTCTTATTCCACTTGCTCAATATAATGAAGATGGCGACATCATGTGCTAATTTTATGGGAGAAGTGTGAATAAAATACATTTGGATGATGTTCACTTATTCAATCAAGAATGGCAACTCAGATGCAATTTTTGAGGGGAGAAGTGTGAAACTCTTGCATGATGATTGACATATGAGAATTAATGGTCAAACGGCTCCAAACTCATGTAAGAACCGAGCTTCTTCTTATCGGGTCATCGTTACATGGAGTTTCTTCTAAGAGCCGTTGGTTGACATCTTCTTATGGACTGATGAGTTTAACGACAAAGTGCTTCCAGTTGCGGGGTTGATTTCCTTGATGAACATCTTTCTGTTCTTGTTTGATTGGGAGGGATTTAATTTAAGGAGATTTGCTATATATAAGTTAACAGGAATGCATGTGGTGAGAAGAAGATGTTAACTTTCTATTCCCCATTCGGACAATCTTGAAGAAGGTCGAGTCTACAGTCGGTTCTACATTCTGCTACATGTTAGAAGACTAAAGACGAGTTGCATTTGATTATTTAAAGACTTCTTCTTAATCGGGCATTTATCAAAGCAGTTGTCGGTTTAGGGAGAGCACTAATGGGGAGAATGAAAAGTCGATTTAATCCCCAATTAGACTTGCTCACATTCTTCTGCAGCAAGTTGATTCTCACAATAGTTCAAGTGTTCTTCTTAACAAATTTCTAGTATACGGGCTTATTATTTGTTGATGATTCTGAAGTATCAGAACCAGCAAGGAGGAAGGAGACACGCATCTAAACGCGAGTAAACTTGATGAACTTAATACTTCTAAGTGATTGAAGAAATCCCGGGAAGACAAATGTCATTACCGCAGAGAAACTCAAGGTTTGACTCATGGTGTTTAGTCTTCTTATTCCAACTATGTGGGGAAGAGATAGAAAGTTAGTTTCGAAGATAAAAGAGGTACACAAGTGTGTGATGATTTCAATGCTATCGCAATCATCGGGGAGAGATTGTGTACATTGGGAACGCTCGCTTGTGTCACTTGAGTGCTGTCGGTGATTCGTAGATATAATCACTTATTCCGGAGTTGACATCCGCAGAGATAGTCCTCCGCAGAGATAATCAGTGATTCGGCCTGCTTCTTCAATGTTATCAGTTATTCTCTCTTTGGGCATTCAGGTACTTCGGGTTCTTGAGCTTCATACACTATCATCAGGGGAGAGAAAAGTATACATCAGGGTTATTCTTTGGCTATCGAACTTAATCTGCTACTTCGATGTTATAAGTTTCTCTGTCTTTGGGTATACGTGTATTCGGGTTCGTGAACTCTATTCTAAGAGACTGACTGCATCAATTCATCTACTTGGGGGAAGTGGTTTCTTGACAACTTTTTGGTATGGATTGCTTCAGACTTCAATGGTTATGAAATCTGAGAAGATTATTTATGAGTGGGATGATACGTTGTTGTTCTTGTTGATGATATAACCCCGAACGAAGTATCTCGACTATCGCTTCTTAAAAGGAGCGGAGGATTTATGATAATGGTGTGCTTCTCGTGCACTGGCTAAGGCAAGCTTGAAATAGAGCTTGAATCGCCCATCTAATTGATTTTTGGTTTGGGGGGAAGCTGCCAAAGTCTCTCTTTCTCAAAGGCTCACGTTCTATCTTCTATTCTGGAGCCTCAGAATCTTTGGTGGTGAATGTTTAAGAGATGACGATTTATATCTTCTTCAACGGGGCTGTTCGATATCCTTATCTCGGTACTCGTATCATCATCTTCTTAAACTATATCATCTACTCTATCTTTGTAAATATTTTTCAAAAACCAAATACAAAAATATAAAACCAGCAAAACAAAATAGAAAAATATAAAATCTTAAAAATCCATAAAAATTTGAAAAATCAGAAAATACCAAAAATATTGTTTTTCTCAATACATGTCTTCTGGTATCGATAACATCTACGGTCTTAGAAATGTCATTCAATAATGGCACGTGACCATAGATGAATTCGAGCGGGAGGTGTAAATATTCTTTTAAAAACATGTCTCAAAAATGGCTTACGATTACTTGGCGACCAACCCCGCTTAACCATGGTTTGCTATTATTTCAGATAGCAACCCGTTCTTCAAGAAAGGAAAGTGCTGCGCTAAACCAATTTTCAAAAATTTCGTGCACTTATCCTAAAACAAAAACAAGGAAAGCATGTCGTCAAAAAGACTGCTGTTCCTACACAAATGTTTTTCCTTCTAAAATTCTTTAGAAAAATATTTGTTGTTTTCAAAAATGGTGGTAAATGAGTTGCTTGTAATTCAATCAGATTCAGAGTTTTTGTATAAATTGAAAACTCAATCAATGACTTCAGCGCTTTTAAACTTTTCAGAAAATTAGTCATTGATTGAGGGGGAGAATGTTTTCAAATCTATATCATCTAACGAGCTTATATAATTATCATATATACTTAAATGTAAAATATGTTAACCTACGTTGAAGGACTAGGTGCCTAGGATATGATTGTTAGGATTAGATGATTAGAGTTTGATAAACACATAATTACCATGCATTTGTATGATCTGTTTGATATGTTGGATTGACTTTTATTAGTCGATTGCTGTTTGGGTGATGTCGACCACCATATATCTGTATGTGTGTTCACTAACGTATGCATGTATATTGGTATATAAGAATGTTCCCTATCCGGATCCCACAAATTCAGATGATTGGATGCCGAAAGGAAAGGGTAACTATATCTTGGGTTGATAAATGAAGAAACGGAGCTTAATTTGACTTCTATGGAGAGTTGGCATGAAATGCAACGTAAGAGGTCTCACTGCATCAGCAGATGGTTTTCTTCATCATCAAATGAAGAAATGGAGCTTAATTGGACCTCTATGAAGAGTTGGCATGACAAATGCAACGTCAGAGGTCTTACTGCATCAGCAGACGGTTTTCTTCCAGCCCTACAGCAACATCAGAAGCTTTTCAACCACCTAACGTGTCTTTGTGGAGGAAAAAGTAATGGATGATACCATTTTTACAAAATGGAAAAATATTGGTTTTGAAAATAAATTGGACTTAATTTTAAAAATCACCGGACTTCATTTTATCAAAACTTAAGTCAGTCAATCATCTACTACGGTCATCGATTGAGGGGGAGAGTGATTTATACTAAAGTATTTTCAAACGATATTTCTTCATAAAAGTCCAGTTTGTACAAAAATAAGTGGTGATCTAAAGATTTAATGTTATGTCATGGTATGATTTTCTTTAACACCCAAAGATCTTTCAAAATGAATTTTTTTTCTATTCTTGTTTGATTGTGAAATTGTTTTATTTTACTTAAAGATCTCTTAAAAACTATCATACCTGACACTAACAATCTTTAATGTCTATATTTGGTCCTCATCGGTCAATTTCAAAAATTAAATCTTGCCACGTCTTTCCCCCAAAATTTTCTAAAATGATTTAAATCAATTGGGATCACAAATCTCAAATGGTTTGATATTTTTGATCGGGGGAGAGATCGTGATTTAAATCTCAAATTTGTTTAAATGAAATTGGTTTTAGTCCTTTAAAGGCACTCCTGCCTCCATGTGCCAAACGATTTCAAATATACAATGCACATGTTGAGGAGGAGCATTTATCCAAAAACATGATAAGTATTTAAACCAAGCCACATATTCTCCCATGTTTTCTAAACCGTATTAAATCACTTGGGATCCAAAATCTCAAAGGGTTTGATATTTTTGATCGGAGGATAATTTGTGATTTAATAACGAAATTTGATAAAAGGTGATCATTTTGATTCAAACTGCTCTCCCATATGTGCTAAACGCTTTCGAATCTCGAAGCACATAAAGAGGGGGAGTATTTCAAAAAGAAAATAAACCTTCAAGGTACAAAGATTTACTAAATGTTTTACATAAAGTACCTTGATTGATTTTATAATGTGTTGGAATCACTCCTAAACCTTAATTCAAGTGTTAGTTACTCATATGTAATAGGTAGCTTATTATGGCCTTTATGTTTGTTTAAGGTCTAGCTTATGTAGAAGGCCCATAAGCTTAGGCCCATGTCCAATAAGAAAAAGGGAAGGAGTGGGAGTGTTGCCCTAGCTCCTTGCCTATAAATACTCTTGTATAACCCTCACTTGAGGGTTGGTTGTTCAATATTATCTTTCATTCACTCCTTACGCATAATTGGCCACATTCATACGCGTGTGTTTGTTTGGTTTATTGTCCAATCGCCTTTATCTCTTTCTAGTAAGCTTGTGTTGTAAAACTAGTGACCTAACAGTGGTATCAATCGCCTAACTAGTTGGGTGAATCGTTATTTCTTGAAGTGGGTTTTTGGTCCTACGCGTAGAATAACGTGATACTTTGGTTAAGCTTAAAACTCGTTTTTACACTTTTTAATCCAAGATCCTTGTACTTTCAACGCTTTTAGGTGTTAAAATACTTGTTTTTGGCAAAAGTTTCAAACTTTATGCGTGGATATACGCTTTTAAGCTAGTTTTTGTTCAAGGGTTCGTTCCTACGCATAAGCATTTTAGGAGTTTTGGTTCATCAAGTTTCACACTTTTGTGTTATTTGGTGATATTGAAGCTATCTCATCACAAAAATCGGTTTAGAAACATCTTTGGGCATAATCATTTTACGAGTAAGATTACGCGTATCAAAACCCTAATCTTACGCGTAACTTTATCCGTGGTTTGATCTTCATTTTCGTGGTTTACTCGTGTTTTCTTGCTTGGATAAGCTGAAAATACGTCGACTTTGGATATCTTTTGCCTTTGTGATAGTGTAAAAGATCATTTGGGCAAACCCTAAACTTACGCATAAGCATAAAGCTTCGTAGAAATCCTACGATAAGATTCATCTTACGCCTAAGCCTAGTCTTACGCATAAGGAAATCCTACGCCTAACTTTGTGTCTACGCCTAACTTTAGAGTCTTTTCCCTACTTACGCGTAACTCTTGATTGTTACGCGTAACTTTGGTGTTTTTACGCATAAGTGCTACTTGGATTATTGTGATTTCTACGCCTAAGGACACTACATCAACTAAGGTTCATTCGACTACAAAGATCCATTTTATAACACAAGTTTTTTTTCAACATGTCACAACCACCATACTCTAACTATTTCCCCGCACTTATTCTCAACGACAACAACAACTAAGTCCACAACATCAACAATGGAATCAACAACAAGCAATTTATCAACAACAATTTAATCAACAACATACTCCACAACTTGGAGCAATTCCTCCACCACAAATGGTTCAAACACCGCCAAGTCTTCAAGTTCAACCCCGCACAAATGACTTCAATCAACATCCATCAAGGAACACTATGAAGGAACCCACTTGGTTTGCAAAGATGTGAAGCTTTAAGCGACCAACAATCAATTCATGAGGTGGATCACTGATAGACCTCAATGCTCACTCCAGAAACTAAGATCAATGGGTGATAAGGTTCTTTCGGTTTTGTGATCCAAGAAGCCACATGGAAAGTTCTTAAAGAAGGTTATCTTGGAAGGTCCATTTCGATGCCTCATCGTCATTGTACTGGCGATCCAAATGCCAATCCACCAAGAGATGAACAAGCGAACATTGCTCATTGCATGCATTTAAATCCAACAGAACTTCTACACTATGAAGTCGATGAGCTTGCAATGCAATATATCCTTTAGGATTACCTAACCCAATTCTTGAAGTGTTGATGCTCAAAAGACGCAATGGAAATGTGGAACATATTCATCTTCTTATGGAAGGATTTGTACTCAATCGGAGGATTTGGAATCCAAAATTTACTTGGATTATGAACACTTCATGATTGAACACGGAGAGACACTAGAGTCTTATCATCATCGATTTTCGACATCATCAATGATTTGGATAAACACAACATCATCATGCCAAGAACTGCAGTGAATACTAAGTTCCCGAGTAGTCTTGGTCCGAATGGGAGAAGTATGTCATTTTCTCCGTCTGCGAAGAATATGCATCATTCTACATATGGATTATTGTACGATTACTTGAAGCCTCATGAAAAGGAAGTTGATCGGGAAAGGATTCTCCGTGCTCAAATTGCTCCACCTACACATCCGGATAATCAACAACTTGCCTTATATGCTCAACAAAGTTATCCTCCTCAACAAGCAACTTAACCAACTGCCTCAGTCACAAAAAACGATCATTCACAGCAACAATCTCAACAAAATCAATTGGTTCCATACAACAACAACAATGCTCAACCAATTGTTAGTGAAGCTAATGAGGACATCGATCCATTCGAAGCATTGCAACAAGGATTTGTTATGATTGCTAATGCTTTTGGCCATTATACCAACAAATCCAACAATCGTATTCGTTCCTCATCTAACACACGAAATCAATTGTTGTAAACAATGGACAAGTTGAAGTTCGAATCGTGGTTATGGTCGCCGATGGGCGGGTGGTTAAGGTTTTAATGTGGGTCCGAATAACAACAGAGCTCAAGTGGTGGAACAAGGAAATGCTCGAATGGGTTGAATGGTCTTGATGCTACAACCGCAATGAGAAGGACACTGGCTAATGCATGCCCAAAGCCGAGGACTAAGGGCGGTGCTTATTTCAAAGAGGCTCTTCTTTGGCTCTTAAGGATGAAGTCGGTGGATCTCTCACGCACAAAGAACGAGTTTTATGGCGATGCGGACTCGGATGATGATATGGAGGACTTGCGTGCCAATGCAACAATTATGTTGATGGCTAATATGCATGAGTTACACATGAGTGACACAGCCCAGTGTATGACAACGATGGCTTGTCTCGTGCACCGAACAAACCATATTTATCTCGATATAATATCTCCGCCAACATCTCGAATCCGTGAAGGCTCGAATGTTCAAAATGAGTCATTTACATCTCATTCCGACAATTTTCAAATAGACCCGTAGTTACATTTGACGATCAAGATGACTTTATGGTTTTCATTGATAATCAAATTGACTCCGTGGTTATACTGAGGATCTAAATAATGATCATGTTGTGACTCCTGCTGAACAAGCCGAACTTTTGCCTCATCCGGATCTTGCTCTATTACTTAAAGACCAAAGAATCCCAAATTGAAGAATGTTGTGCATTAAATAAGGACTTAAAAAGTAAAATGCACTGTTAACCAAGGATTTTGAATGCTTAAAATGCAACTCAACTTTTTCAAAACTCAAGAAAACCGTGAAAAAGGTTTTGAAGCACCTTTACTAAATCTCATCAAAGCGAAAAATATTTAGAGACAGATCGTGATCTAGCCGCTTGAAGAATGCTTTGTTGTGCGAAATAGAACAATGAAACATGAACATAAAAAGCAAATTAACGCTCTCACCTTGGAAAATCAAAAGGCTAAACGAAGTTGTTAACTTGTCAAAAACAGTTCTCTGCATACAAAAAGCATTCAACGAAACGAATAGATGATCATCTTGAAGAAATTATCGACTTGCAACGCAAACTTAAAGAGTTTAAAACTGTTGTTTACAAACATGGTGAGTCGGTAACTACTATTGAAAAGTTTACTTTAAAACCCAATCCAAATGGATATGGACCGAATCTTGATTACAAAAGCTAAGCTTTCAACCAAAGCATTTAAACCAAATCCACAAGTTTCGGTCAGAATATAAAATTGATGATATTGTTATGAGTGTTGTTGAATATCATCGTCAAGAGGAATTAGATCTTTGAAGACGAGTCAATCAAAATTAGAAACGTTGTTTACAAACAAACCTTTTAATTATTCAAAATCGGTCACTTTCAATCACCAACGGATTCTTCTAACACACCAAGGGTTATCATTAAAACACCGAGTCTTCTAATGTTAATCCCAACGTATTATGCACAAATTTATGGTCCTTTACCTTCCATCGATGAAGTAAACTCTAAACACGAAATCGAAAAATTTTAGATATTTTGACATTTTCATGGTCGACCTCAAAACTTTACAACATGAGATAGAATATCATTACGAAATCAAAGTTCAACATTTTCAATCACTCCGGCGCGAGAACAAAGAGACATCTTTCGAAAAATCTTTTACCTAATGTTAAAATTTTGAAAAATTGTGCATTCTCTTGGGAACAGGACTTTCATAAGGAACTTGGAGTGATGAAGGTCGTTTCGAAAACATAAACATCTATTTCTAATACTAAACGTAAAAGAAAATGTTGAGAAAAGATGTTGATCGACTCTTGAATGATGTTATATGCCGATATCCATAATATTGTGTTATTGAATTCGTGTCATATGCATCTCGATTATATCTCTGTGATCTTACCGTTAACTCGTGGTAACTGTTGAGAATACGATAATGTGCTTCGGATCGAGTCTTTAAAAGTCGAAAATGAACGATTGCTTAACGAACTTTCCAATGCAAAGCGTCCGATAAGATCGTTTATAAGCTCGACTAGGGATCAATAACAAAGATTAATAACATGGTACGCAGCGGAATAATCAAAACAATACTTTGTTATTGCTAAAGGTTTTCAATCACTAACACTAACTAATCAAAGACGTTTATAGGAACACGTCTACTAACTAAACTAATAACCTAGGCGTTTACAAGACTATACGCCTAGGACACACACACCTTTTAGTCGACTACATTATGGAAGACTTAATTAAAAACCTACACCTATGTCCTCTTTATATACTAGAGGATAAGGACTAATAAATAAAACTTCTTTTGCAAGCAAGTCCTTCCATCTTTTAGTAGGTTTCCTTCTTGTCATATTAAGTCCCTCTTGTTTCATCCTTTTTGTCTTTATCAACTCAAACTTGTAATTCCCAACAACGTCGTCTTAATTGGTGTCAAAAAGATATTCACAATCAACAACTTGTGTTTCAAAACAAAATCGCTCAGTTGCGTACAAAATCTTCTCGATCCTAAAATTGAGCAACTGGATGATCAAAACGTGTCTTTGAAAAGTCAAATCTCAAAATATGAACAAGAACTTGTAAAAGTTAAGCAGGAATATGGTGTCATATTTGATTTACCCAATAAGACTCGTCATGAAGCATCAAACGAACTTGATCATTATCTTGCACACACCAGAGAAGTAATGAATTTTGCTGGTAATATTCATTTTGAAAATCAAGACTTGATTCACACTATCTTTAAGTTAAGAGAAATGTTAGGAAAGTATGAACAACTTCCGCCTACCGCGATTAAGATAATAGCACCAATAACACTTAGTAATCGTGAACCTAGAATCCCTACTGCCAAATCTCAAGTTGCTAACGTGCTTCCTTCTCTTCAAAGCAGAATAGTTGCATCTTTCCAAGCGTCCGCACTTCACGACCTAGAGCACTCAATCAAAGAATAGGAAGTTGCGACCTAAGAAAAGATCAATAAGGAATCCTAAAGTGAAGAACACCCTAGGACTATGAATAAGACTCACGTTGCTTCCACTATAGAATCTGCGTCGGCAAATGTAATAGAAATAGTGATGTAACGAATGCTAAACCTTTAAGTACTTTTGATATTCAATCGTGCACCTTGTGTTATTTGTCGTAGAAGTATGAATTCTGATTGTCATGACAAATGTGTTGCTAAAGCTATAATCTCTCGTTTACGGAATCCTAAGAATCGGAATACCTCTAGGCCTAATAATCATTCTAAGGCAAGCATTGATGTCCCTGTAGCTCCAGTTTCACCTCCGGAATGTAGTACCACCTAGTTCATTCACTAAGACTAAAGCTAATAGTAGTTATAGATGGCAGAAATGGATATATAACACACTAGGATTTAAATGGATGCCTAAAGTTATTAATGTATGTATGTTCACTATAAGCGCCCGAACCCTCTAACATTTGGGTTCCACATCTACTTCTATTCCATCCAGATCGCCGTGTGTAATGCGGTGATACAAATCATTCTCTGGATTGTTGATAGCGGATGTTCCCGACACATGACGCAACCTTAAGCGTTATCAAACTTTATTGCAAAGTTCATTGGCATCAGATTCGTGAATGATCACTTGCAGCCTATCATGGACTACGGAGACTATATAAATGGGAACATCGAAATCGCTGAGGGTTTACTATGTGGAAGGCCTCGCCACAACTGTTTTCGTGGGTCGGTTTTGATGGAGATTTGGAGGTTGCTTCCGGAGAAAACTTGTTTCATTCGTGATCTACAAGGAAATGACCTTATGTCCTGCTCGCGTAATTCTAGTCTTTACACTATCTCTATGCAAGACATGGTTGCTTCATCTCCATCCGCTTACTTTCAAAGGCAACATCAACAAAATCCTAGCTATGGCACCATCGCTCTCACATCTAAACTTTCAAACCATCACCAACCTTGCTCGACACAAACTAGTTGAAGGTCTCAACGATTCCGGTATTCAAAGATCACCTTTGCTCACCGTGAGCAAGGGAAAAGCACACGTGCTCATTTTCCTTCAAAGGTGGAACACGACTCTCGACATGTGCTTCATCTTCTTCACATGGATTTGTGTGGCCCGATGCGCGTGCAAGCGATCAATGGCAAATGCTACATCTTAGTAATTGTTGATGACTACTCACGATGGACTTGGGTCTACTTTCTTGAAGCAAAGACCAAGCTCCACAAATGATCATCACCTTTCTCGAAAATACGGTGTTCGACTCAAAACACCGTCGACAAATCGTAACGGACAAAGGAACCGAATTTGTTAACCAAACCCTTCGGCATTTTATTTGAAAGTGGAATTTAGCATCGACATCTATTGCACGTGCACGTAACAAAACGGTGTTGTTGAAAGACGAAACCGAACGTTAGTGGAATCGCAAGAACAATGTTAATCAATGCTAAACTTCGGATTACTTGTGGCGTGTCGTATCTCTGCATGCTATACTCAAACCGTTCTATGATCACAAAACGTCACAACAAAACACCTTCGAGCTTGTCCACAACCATAAACCGAATCTCAAACACTTTCATGTATTTGGATCCCTTTGCTATCCGAATAATGATCGTGATGATTTTGGAAAGCTCAAAGCCAAAGTCGACATTGAGTCTTTATTGGATATTGTGAGAATTCTAAAGGTTACCGGATCCGAATCGTCGTACAAAGCAAAGTTATGGAAATAATTCATGCTCATTTTGATGAACTTACGGAGATGGCTTCCGAGTATAATGACTTAGAACCCGTCACAACCGCTAAACTTCCCTCAAACCCCATCATCACCGAACAAAGCCCCCGACTCACTCGTCAACAAATGGAAAAGTTATTTGCTCCTCATTAAGTGGCGATATTGATGAGCGTGCTCTAGGTGTATCCGTTGTTTCATTGCTCAACCCGATACTACTCTTATACCGATACACCGCTACAACAACTCATTGAAGAAGCACCACCGTTGACTCCACCACAACAGATTGAACAAACCACTTCCAACAATGATGAACCGGTGATGATGTTCTTAATGAAGTACCCCACTGCAGATTTTGATCCAAATGCGTTCTTTAACCCGTTTGCTAATGACACCGCCGCACTGATGTCGCGGAATCATCAACAAACCATTTGAATCCTCATAATCGAACAATGTATACCAACATCAACCCTCTACACATCGATGGACAAAAGACCATCCTCGACAAACATTATTGAGGAAAGTATGTCGAAGGATCAACAGCTACTCAAATATTTTTCACTAAAATTCTTCGAAAAATATTTGTTTTAACAAAAATGGTGGTTAATTAGTTGCAAAATCAATCGGGTTTGAGTTTTATAAATTTACAAAACTCAATCAATGACTTCAACGCTTTTAAAACTTTTCAGAGAAAAGTCATTGATTGAGGGGGAGAATGTTTTCAAATTTATATCATCTAAACGGACTTATCTAATTATCATATATGCTTAACTGAAAAATGATGTTAACCTACGTTGAAGGACTAGGTGCTTAGGATATGATTGTTAGGATTAGATGATTAGAATTTGATGAACACATAAATCCCATGCCTTATATGATCTGATTGATATGTTAGATTGACTTTTATTAGTCGATTGCCGTTTGGGTGATGTCAACCACCATATATCTGTATGTGTGTTCACTAACGTATGCAAGTATATTGGTATATAAGAATGTTCCCTATCCGGATCCCACATAATATGATGATTGGATGCCGAAAGGAAAGGGCAACTATATCTTGGGTTGACAAATGAAGAAACGGAGCTTAATTTGACTTCTATGGAGAGTTGACATCAAATGCAACGTAAGAGGTCTCACTGCATCAGCAGAAGGTTTTCTTCCAGCCCTACAGCAACAACAGAAGCTTCTCAACCACCTAACGTATCTTTGTGCAGGACAAGTAGTGAATAATACCATTTTTCAAAATATTTGTTAAAATTGTTTTGAAAATGGAAAAATATTGTTTTGAAAATAAATTGGACTAAATTTTGAAAATCACCGGACTTCATTTATATCAAAACCTAAGTCACTCAATCAACGACTACGGTCATCGATTGAAGGAGAGTGATTTAAAATAAAATATTTTCAAACGATATTTCTTCACAAATGTCCCACTTGCGAATTAAAGTGGTGATTTAAAGATTTAATGTTATGTCATGGTATGATTTTCTTCAAAACTCAAAGATCTTACAAAATGAAATGTTTTCTGTTCTTGTTTGATTGTGAAATCGCTTTATTTTACTTAAAGATCTCTTAAAACTTTCATACGACACTAACAATCTTTAATGTCTTAATTTGGTCCTTATCAACAATTTCAAAAATTAAATCAAGCCACGTCTTTCCCCAAAATTTTCTAAATGATTTAAATCAATCGGGATCCAAAATCTCAATTGGTTTGAAATTTTTGATTAGGGGAGAGATCGTGATTTAAATCTCAAATCGGTTTTAAAAAGGGTAATTGTTTCTAAAGCACTCATTCCTTCATGTGCCAAACGATTTACTAATCATATGCACATGTTGAGGGGGAGCATTTAACCAAAAACCAGATGAGTATTTAAACCAGGCACATATTATTCCATGTTTTCTAAACCTTATTAAATCACTTGGGATCCAAAATCTCAAAGGGTTTGATATTTTTGATCGGGGGATAATTTGTGATTTAATAATGAAATCTGATAAATGATGATCGATTTAATTCAAATATGCATTCTGCTCTCCCATATGTGCTAAACGTTTCGAATCTCGAAGCACATATTGAGGGGAGCATTTCAAAAAAAACAAACTTTCAAGGTACAAAGATTCTATGTTTCAACATAAAGTACCTTGATTGATTTTCTAATGGTTTTCGTATGGCAATACAATCGTGGAAGTGCTTCAAAAACCTCTTGCCTCTATGTGATAAAATGATTTCAAATATCCAACGCACATATTGAGGGGGAGAATTTACCAAGAAAGTCAAATGGCTTTTTCCACGGAAATTGTGATCAAGAAATTATTTTAAAAGAACTCTTGCCTCCATGCGCTAAACAATTTACTAATCATATGCACATGTTGAGGGGGAGCATTTCTAAATGATCAAAACTATTAAGGTACAAAATGCTTTGTTTTTATATCACAAGTACTTTGATTGACTTTCCAAATGATTTTTCAATTGGTTTTAAGGAAGAATGAACTGTACCAAAAGACCGACCATCTTACTTTATGCATGGAGTTATAAGGATGGTGAGGTTAGGTATTAGTTCCTACGATCCGCCAGAACCGGAGGGATCTACACAGGGACAATCCACTAGATAGTGTAGAAGTCCTTAGGTATGATGAAAAAAGGAGAAAAGTGAGATATGGGAAGAGTGCCGAGGCGAGATAGAGCTAGAACGGAATAAACCCAACAAGGTTCTAGTTATGAAGTCTCGTAAGCACCAAGGGGTTTAAGAATGAAAAGAATTTAATGGGAAAAGGGTGAAAAGAAATAGCCCTCCAATAATTCAACCTTGGGGCGTAAACCGGTTCAATACATATACTCTTGGTGGTTACTAAGGTAACATCGATATTGAAGACAAGACGTCATGGACCCGGTGGACGCGCACTACAACTTCCCAAGCTACTCAAGTTCCTCTTAAAAGGGCTTCTTTCATTCTCACCGGAACCTACATAATCTATCGACTTTCTCTTAGATTGTTGATATTGAAGAAGACCCTCTCCATAGTCTCCGACATAGGAACCAAATGTGCACATTTGAGTCTAGAGCGAGATCATCCACAATATCTCATTAGGACACAAAATTAATGAAGACTTGTTTGTTTCACACAATGTGGAAAGTAAGAATATATTAAGAGTCCTACGCTTTATCCTTGTGGTATTGCCAGAACATCCGAGTGATATGAAAATATTCACGATGAAGATGGAAATCCTTCTAGAGCCAACATCAAACAAGCTCTTGGTGGGTGACATGTGAGATCTTGTAAAAGATCAAGCTTGTGATAACTGGATAGAAACAATGGGGCGATTCAATCTTGAATCAACCTTGGTCCAGGAAAAGGATTGACGGATACCTTTGAAAAACCGGTCGTTGTGCTCAAAAACTCTTTTCTCTAGCACTATGACTGTGTATTATGTTCTCAAAATAAAAGGGTATTTATGATTGAAAATTGATTTCTTCTTCTAAACCTTCGTCGTATTGAAAAACTCTTTATCTTAAGCAATACGCAATTGTTTTCAAATCATTTTCTATCAATCAATAAATCTCAATTTGCTGGTTCACTCACTCCGTGTTGTCTTCTTGAGAGACGTTCCGGTTTGAGAACGGCTAAACGATTCATGAAACCACATCAAGGAGATTCTTGAATTATACCGATCACAGCGAGATTTGTCTTCGATCAACGGGAACCGGGGCCATGTACATCAATTCAATGAAAGTGATCAAAGACACTTTCGTGTTTTATTGCTAACTCCGTTGTTTGCGTGTCTGTATTAATACAAATAAGCCGTAAAATGTTTATTTATATTTTACGATCTTCTAATGTTTTGTCGATAACAAACGTAAAATCATTTTAACGAAACAAATAAAATACGTAAATTGTTTGAACTAATAGTTTCTAACATATTCACATTTTCACATAAAACACTAAAACAAGTATAAGTGATTTTATGATTTAGTAATACATATGTACAACAACTAATGTTTACATATTTGGATAAAATATACACATAACTAGTATGTAGTATATTGGGTAATATAAATGGGTAGAAACTTAAGTATCACAACCCATTGGGAAAATACATTGAATGTAGTTGGGTACAACCTAAAGCCCATAACCCATGGATCTTGACCCATAACCCATTGCATGACATTATGCTTATATCATACATGGATAATATCCATAACCCATGGATCAACCCATACCCAAGTGACCAAGTGCATTGCACTCAAAGATACATTGTATCTAGCCAAAGATCCATGGTTCAACCCATGACCCATAACCAAAATACCCATGGGTAAAGGGAGAGTCCCACTGCATCCTAGCTTAACATTAGACGGATCCTCATGGAAGGGACCCGTGGGATCCGGGAGAAGTGGGATTTTTCCTCTATAAATAGTGAGCCATTTCTTCATTATTTCTCACCCTTTCTAACACACTTTCTCCACGAGTTGAAAACTCACTAACCTCATATCCAAGAGATCTATGTTTGTAGTTTTGTTTTGTATGATCTTTAGGTTCCTCTTAAAGGCAAGATCACCACCTTTGAAGTCGAGCAAGCTCAAGTCCATGAGTTTCCATGCTTCCTCAACATCAAGGCTACAAGTCTTCTTGTTGATGATTCATTTCTTTCTTCAAAGAAGTGTAGTGTTGAAGACATTAGTGAAAGATGTCTCAAGTGTCAAGATGAAGATATTAGTGAAGGGTATCTATCGCTATAGCCTAAGCACTTGTGGTAGGTGCTTAGAAGTCAAGACATGAAGCATTAGTGAAAGGTGCTTAGAGTCAAGACTCAAGCATTAGTGAAAGGTGTTTAGTGAAGACAAGACATTAGTGAAAGGTGTCTTGTAGATCTAGTCAAAGGCATTAGTGAGAGTGCCTTAGATGTACATTCGATATGGTGTGTTTCATGTACAAGATAGACTAGTATTAGATCCAAGGATATTGATATCCTTGATGATGTTGTAAAGGAGTAGATCTCCTTCGGGATTAGTCGTTGGTGTAGTGTGGTAGTAGTTCCTCCATTGCAATGGAACTAGGTGCTTAGCCTAGTACCTAATAATGGGTAGGCGACTTTGTGAAGGTGTAGTTCACCTTGGAGTGAAAGAACCAGGTACTTAGCCTAGTAACTTATAAAGGTGTAAGCGACGTTGTGTAGGTTTGGTTCACCTTGGGTGAAAGAACCCGGTGGTTAGCCTAGCACCTAAAAAGGGTAGCGACGCCAGGAAGGCTTCTCCGCCATAAGGAGATTGGTGTAGTGTTTACGAACCTCGAGTAGGTGACTCGGGAGTGGAGTAGGCAAGGAAGGTGTCCTTGTAGCCTAACCACTATAAATACTCGCGTTGTGGTTTTGTGCTTCTTACTCTTATCTTTTCATTACATATCTTTATATGCTTGTTTATCAACATCCAACACACACAACCAAATAGATTGACATATGTCGATCTAAATAGTTTAAAAAGAAGTTTTAATTGGTAAAACTATTCAACCCCCTTCTAGTTTTCCACAATTGGCATCGAGCTTAGTTACCAAGTTTCTTGAAGTATATTGTACTTTAAAAACTTGATACGATCCATGGTTAATTGAAAACTACAAAGAAGGTTTTCATAAAACAAACACTATGTCTTTTAAAACTATATGCTGGATGTTGATTTGATAACAACATTTATTTATTTATTTATTTTTTCATTTAATTGCACTAATCTTCTTTGTCATGTTGATTAGTCAAAGCTCATACCCACCAAGCTTTAGGAGTCGCTTGGTAACAAGAATACCTTCCTTAATAATGTATCTTAAGCGCAGGAGCGGGAATTGTCTAAGTGACATTTGTCGTGTCATTTGTAAAGACATTCCTAAGTGCGCTAGAGGTATGATTTTCTTTTACTTTGCTTGATAATTAAGTATACCTATTTAGGTATTTATATGATTATCTTTTGTGCAAATTACATGTTTTACATGAAGCTTCATTAGAAGCTCTTTCTCACATACGTGTTTTAATTCTTGTCTAAAGTCGTGGTATATAAAACTTATGTTTTGTTTCTTTAATCCAATAATAAAACAAAACATGAATTTCAAAAATTCCTCCCTCCCTATAAATACTCCCACCGTCGACAACTCTATCAAACCCTCACTTTTTCAAATCTTCCAATTTCAAAAATTTCTCTCACTCAAAAACTTCATCTTCCTCCTCATTCCATCTCAACCGAAACCAAGAAGATCCGTCATCAACATGGTTTACATCGCACTCGTGCTCATCGCCTAATACTACTCTTATACCGATACACCGCTACAACAACTCATTGAAGAAGCACCACCATTGACTCCACCACACAGCTTGAACAAACCACTTCCAACAATGATGAACCGGATGATGTTCTTAATGAAGTACCCCGCTGCAGATTTTGATCCAATCGTTCTTTAACCCGTTTGCTAATGACACCGCTTTGCACTCGATGTCGCGGAATCATCAACAAACCATTTGAATCCTCATAATCGAACAATGTATACCAACATCAACCCTCTACACATCGATGGACAAAAGACCATCCTCGACAAACATTATTGAGGAAAGTATGTCAAGGATCATTGTTCTTACTCAAATATTTTTCACCTAAAATTCTTGAAAAATATTTGTTTTAACAAAATGGTGGTTAATTAGTTGCAAAATCAATCAGTTTCAGAAGTTTTATAAATTTACAAAACTCAATCAATGACTTCAACGCTTTTAAAACTTTTCAGAGAAAAAGTCATTGATTGAGGGGGAGAATGTTTTCAAATTTATATCATCTAAACGGACTTATCTAATTATCATATATGCTTAACTGAAAAATGATGTTAACCTCGTTGAAGGACTAGGTGCTTAGGATATGATTGTTAGGATTAGATGATTAGAATTTGATGAACACATAAATCCCATGCCTTATATGATCCGATTGATATGTTAGATTGACTTTTATTAGTCGATTCATTTGGGTGATGTCAACCACCATATATCTCAGATGTGTGTTCACTAACGTATGCAAGTATATTGGTATATAAGAATGTTCCCTATCCGGATCCCACATAATATGATGATTGGATGCCAAAGGAAAGGCGACTATATCTTGGGTTGACAAATGAAGAAACGGAGCTTAATTTGACTTCTATGGAGAGTTGACATCAAATGCAACGTAAGAGGTCTCACTTGCATCGGTGAGAAGGTTTTCTTCACCCTCAAAGCAACAACGAAGCTTCTCAACCACCTAACGTATCTTTGTGTGAGACAAGTAGTGAATAATACCATTTTCAAAATATTTGTTAAAATTGTTTTGAAAATGGAAAAATATTGTTTTGAAAATAAATTGACTAAATTTTGAAAATCACGGACTTCATTTATATCAAAACCTAAGTCACTCAATCAACGACTCACGGTCATCGATTGAAGGGAGAGTGATTTAAAATAAAATATTTTCAAACGATATTTCTTCACAAATGTCCGCTTGTATTTAATTAAAGTGGTGATTTAAAGATTTAATGTTATGTCATGGTATGATTTTCTTCAAAACTCAAAGATCTTACAAAATGAAATGTTTTCATTCTTGTTTGATTGTGAAATCGCTTTATTTTACTTAAAGATCTCTTAAAACTTTCATACCGACACTAACAATCTTTAATGTCTTAATTTGGTCCTTATCGATCAATTTCAAAAATTAAATCAAACCCCGCCTTTCCCAAAATTTTCTAAATGATTTAAATCAATCGATCCAAAATCTCAATTGGTTTGAAATTTTGATTGTGGGAGAGATCGTGATTTAAATCTCAAATCGGTTTTAAAAAGGGTAATTGTTTCTAAGCACTCATTCCTTCATGTGCCAAACGATTTACTAATCATATGCACATGTTGAGGGGAGCATTTAACCAAAACCGATGAGTATTTAAACCAGCACATATTATTCCATGTTTTCTAAACCTTATTAATTCACTTGGGATCCAAAATCTCAAAGGGTTTGATATTTTTGATCGGGGATAATTTGTGATTTAATAATGAAATCGATAAATGATGATCGATTTAATTCAAATATGCATTCTCGCTCCCATATGTGCTAAACGTTTCGAATCTCGAAGCACATATTGAGGGGAGCATTTCAAAAGAAAACAAACTTTCAAGGTACAAAGATTCTATGTTTCAACATAAAGTACCTTGATTGATTTTCTAATGGTTTTTCCAGATGGCAATACAATCGTGAAGTGCTTCAAAACCTCTTGCCTCTATGTGATAAAATGATTTCAAATATCCGACGCATATATTGAGGGAGAATTTACCAAGAAAGTCAAATGGCTTTTTCCACGGAATTGTGATCAAGAAATTATTTTAAAGAACTCTTGCCTCCATGCGCTAAACAATTTACTAATCATATGCACATGTTGAGGGGAGCATTTCTAAATGATCAAAACTATTAAGGTACAAAATGCTTTGTTTTATATCACAAGTACTTTGATTGACTTTCCAAATGATTTTTCAATTGGTTTTAAGGAAGAATGAATGTGTACAAAGACCGACCATCTTACTTTATGCATGGAGTTATAAGGATGGTGAGGTTAGGTATTAGTTCCCACGATCCGCCGTAACCGGAGGGATCTACACAGGACAATCCACTAGATAGTGTGAAGTCCTTAGGTATGATGAAAAAGGAGAAAAGTGAGATATGGGAAGAGTGCCGGCGAGATAGAGCTAGAACCGGAATAAACCCAACAAGGTTCTAGTTATGAAGTCTCTGTAAGCAATGAAGGGGTTTAAGAATGAAAAAGAATTTAATGGGAAAAGGGTGAAAAGAAATAGCCCTCCAATAATTCAACCTTGGAGGCGTAAACGGGTTCAATACATATGCTACCGGTGGTTACTAAGGTAACACCGATATTGAAGACAAGACGTCATGGACCCAAAGTGACGATCGCACTACAACTTCCCAAGCTACTCAAGTTCCTCTTAAAGGGCTTCTTTCATTCTCACCGGAACCTACATAATCTATCGACTTTCTCTTAGAGATTGTTGATATTGAAGAAGAAGACCTCTCCATAGTCTCCGACATAGGAACCAAATGTGCACATTTGAGTCTAGAGCCAGAGATCATCCACAATATCTCATTAGGACACAAAATTAATGAAGACTTGTCGCTTCACACAATGTGGAAAGTAAGAATATATTAAGAGTCCTACGCTTTATCCTTGTGGTATTGCCGTAACATCCGAGTGATATGAAAATATTCACGATGAAGATGGAAATCCTTCAGAGCCAACATCAAACAAGCTCTTGGTGGGTGACATGTGAGATCTTGTAAAAGATCAAGCTTGTGATAACCGGATAGAAACAATGGGGCGATTCAATCTTGAATCAACCTTGGTCGAGAAAAGGATTGACGGATACCTTTGAAAAAGCAGTCGTTGTGCTCAAAACTCTTTCTCTAGCACTATGACTGTGTATTATGTTCTCAAAATAAAAGGGTATTTATGATTGAAAATTGATTTCTTCTTCTAAACCTTCGCCGTATTGAAAACTCTTTATCTTAAGCAATACGCAATTGTTTTCAAATCATTTTCTATCAATCAATAAATCTCAATTTGTCGGGTTCACTCACTCCGTGTTGTCTTCTTTGAGACGCCCGGTTTGAGAACGGCTAGAACGATTATTGAAACCCCGTCAAGGAGATTCTTGAATTATACCGATCACAGTGATGCTTGTCTTGATCAACGGGGAACCGTGGGCCATGTACATCAATTCAATGAAAGTGATCAAAGACACTTTCGTGTGTTTTATTGCTAACTGTTGTTTGCAGGTACTGTTAATACAAATAAGCCGTAAAAATGTTTATTTATATTTTACGATCTTCTAATGTTTTGTCGATAACAAACGTAAAATCATTTTAACGAAACAAATAAAATACGTAAATTGTTTGAACTAATAGTTTCTAACATATTCACATTTTCACATAAAACACTAAAACAAGTATAAGTGATTTTATGATTTAGTAATACATATGTACAACAACTAATGTTTACATATTTGGATAAAATATACACATAACTAGTATGTAGTATATTGGGTAATATAAATGGGTAGAAACTTAAGTATCACAACCCATTGGGAAAATACATTGAATGTAGTTGGGTACAACCTAAAGCCCATAACCCATGGATCTTGACCCATAACCCATTGCATGACATTATGCTTATATCATACATGGATAATATCCATAACCCATGGATCAACCCATACCCAAGTGACCAAGTGCATTGCACTCAAAGATACATTGTATCTAGCCAAAGATCCATGGTTCAACCCATGACCCATAACCAAAATACCCATGGGTAAAAGGGAGAGTCCCACAGATCCCTAGCTTAACATTAGACGGATCCCTTGTGGAAGGGACCCGTGGGATCCGGGAACAGTGGGATTTTCCTCTATAAATAGTGAGCCATTTCTTCATTATTTCTCACCCTTTCTAACACACTTTCTCCCCGAGTTGAAAACTCACTAACCTCATATCCAAGAGATCTATGTTTGTAGTTTTGTTTTTGTATGATCTTTAGGTTCCTCTTAAAGGCAAGATCACCACCTTTGAAGTCGAGCAAGCTCAAGTCCATGAGTTTCCATGCTTCCTCAACATCAAGGCTCTCAAGTCTTCTTGTTGATGATTCATTTCTTTCTTCAAAGAAGTGTAGTGTTGAAGACATTAGTGAAAGATGTCTCAAGTGTCAAGATGAAGATATTAGTGAAGGGTATCTATCGCTCATAGCCTAAGCACTTGTGGTAGGTGCTTAGAAGTCAAGACATGAAGCATTAGTGAAAGGTGCTTAAGTCAAGACTTGAGCATTAGTGAAGGTGTTTAGAGTGAAGACACAAGACATTAGTGAAAGGTGTCTTGTAGATCTAGTCAAAGGCATTAGTGAGAGTGCCTTAGATGTACATTCGATATGGTGTGTTTCGATGTACAAGATAGACTAGTATTAGATCCAAGGATATTGATATCCTTGATGATGTTGTAAAGGAGTAGATCTCCTTCGGGATTAGTCGTTGGTGTAGTGTGGTAGTAGTTCCTCCATTGCAATGGAACTAGGTGCTTAGCCTAGTACCTAATAATGGGTAGGCGACTTTGTGAAGGTGTAGTTCACCTTGGAGTGAAAGAACCAGGTACTTAGCCTAGTAACTTATAAAGGGTGTTTACGCCAGGTGGTTTGGTTCACCTTGAGTGAAAGAACCGGTGGTTAGCCTAGCACCGAAAAAGGGTAGCGACGTTGTGAAGGCTTCTCGCCATAAGGAGATTGGTGTAGTGTTTACGAACCTCGAGTAGGTGACTCGGGGGTGGAGTAGGGCAAGGAAGGTGTCCTTGTAGCCGAACCACTATAAATACTCGCGTTGTGGTTTGTGCTTCTTACTCTTATCTTTTCATTACATATCTTTATATGCTTGTTTATCAACATCCAACACACACAACCAAATAGATTGACATATGTCGATCTAAATAGTTTAAAAAGTTTTAATTGGTAAAACTATTCAACCCCCTTCTAGTTTTCCACATTGGCATCGAGCTTAGTTACCAAGTTTCTTGAAGTATATTGTACTTTAAAAACTTGATACGATCCATGGTTAATTGAAAACTACAAAGAAGGTTTTCATAAAACAAACACTATGTCTTTTAAAACTATACGTTTGGATGTTGATTTGATAACAACATTTATTTATTTATTTATTTTTTTCATTTAATTGCACTAATCTTCTTTGTCATGTTGATTAGTCAAAGCTCATACCCACCAAGCTTTAGGAGTCGCTTGGTAACAAGAATACCTTCCTTAATAATGTATCTTAAACGCAAAGGAGCGGGAATTGTCTAAGTGACATTTGCTGTGTCATTTGTAAAGACATTCCTAAGTGCGCTAGAGGTATGATTTTCTTTTTACTTTGCTTGATAATTAAGTATACCTATTTAGGTATTTATATGATTATCTTTTGTGCAAATTACATGTTTTACATGAAGCTTCATTAGGAAGCCTCTTTCTCACATACGTGTTTTAATTCTTGTCTAAAGTCGTAGATAAAACTTATGTTTTGTTTCTTTTAATCCAATAATAAAACAAAACATGAATTTCAAAAATTCCTCCTCCCTATAAATACTCCCACCGTCGACAACTCTATCAAACCTCACTTTTTCAAATCTTCCAATTTCAAAAATTTCTCTCACTCAAAAACTTCATCTTCCTCCTCATTCCATCTCAACCAAACCAAGAAGATCCGTCATCAACATGGTTTACATCGCACTGTGCTCATCGCCTTAACACTGTCGCACTTGTGTTCCCTATGATGAAGTTCACATATGGAGACATTTACTTTGTGTTGTTAATCTACATTGGGATCATATACCCAATCCTTTGTATCATCCTTAGCATTGAAATGCAATATTACTAATAATCTTGTTATCTTTGTTATTATTTATTTTCTTGTGATTTATATGTTTCATATTCCTTCGTGATACATTAGAAGTCATGTATGCATGCTAAAAGAAAATGTAAGATAAAACACTTCTCGTGGTATAAAATGTAAAACCTATGTTTTTATCAAATCATTTACATTACTGATCCATGGATCCTGAAGTTATACTAGCTGATCCTTTTGAAAAGGAACCGTGATCCGTCTCATGGAGAAACAGTTTTCATGCAAATTAAAACCATTTTCTTCTAAAGTAATACTCCACTATAATGTCAAAACCATAAGTGAGTCAAGTGTCTTTCTTGTTTAAAACCATTGTTAATAAAAATCTAATAAAAAGTTAGATAATTATAGGTTGACCATAAACATCACCTCTTATTAACCCATCACTTATAGGTTCAACTATGACGCATGAATACGAGTTTGATTTTTCACTTACTAGCGTCTACACTCCTAACATCTCTCTTGAGCCCAACACACTGGCAATCATGTCCGTGGGTTCAACAATCTCTAAACCCGTCACTTCCATGAAGGACGTGTTAGAGACACCTTCTACAATTGAAGAAGGTATCAATACCTCCTTCCGAGCCATAGGACTAGAATGTCTTCTTGAAATCAATGAGAAGATATGTCCAAGGTTCATAATGGAATTCTTCCGTCAAGTCGAACTCGTCAGAACGAGGATCGCTCTCATCTCTTTGGTTTATATCAAAACCAAAAGTTCACTCTAACCCTTGCACATTTTGCTCACATCCTCCGGATTCCAAATCATGGACAATGTGCCTTCACCGAAGATTGGTCTCTTGATTCTCACTTCAACTTTCGTGAAGAAAATAGCCCATATTGTTCACACATACCCTCCCGAAGATTTAAATCGCATAATATGCAAACCTCGACCATATTACTCCGATCCAAACATTATCTTCACACGGACATCCGGAAGAGTACAAGCCTCTTGCACTCATCCCACGTGAAAATTTTTGAGTCTTAGGAAATCGAGAAATTCTTCCCGCTTGTTGTGCTCACATGTTGTATCGCTTGCTAACACAACAACCATACAATCTCGCCTACTTCTTCGCAACGAGAATTGCAAATCTTCAAGGCTCCAAGAATAAACTCATCCCTTATGGAATGTGCTTGACATGCCTCTATCATAATGATATGCACTTCCATCCTTAATTTCAAAGTCCGTTGTACGTACTTGTGAACAAGATGATGGAACCGCTAAACATATCTCTCATGAAGACTTTCTTCATTCTTGATTCCACCAACACTCATCAATCACATAATGATCCTCCTAGCGAAAACACTCAAGAAACTTAGTAGTATTTCAAAATAGGATCAATTTTCTTGTACTGTGTTTTATCAATGTAATCCTATTTCCTTCATGAAATAAAAACATATTACATTTGATATCTTAGTGTTAGAACCCTCTAAACCAACCATGGAATATGATGCATTGTCAAGATCATTGCATAGCTTTAGTAAAGGTTCTGCGAGGATGGACGGATCCCAAAGTTTGTGCTAGACGGATCCCTTCACTTAGGGAACCGTGGATCCGCAAATGAAAAATGCAATTGCAAGCATTATATTTCAAACATATCCTTAGAAAACCTCACACTAAGCTAAAAATAGTGTCTTAAGGCAAATTAAGTCCTTATCAAGATAGGTTGATCCTTCCTACTCACACACCTAGATCACACTCTAAAACGCTTGTAGATCTACCGTTTCATTTTAATCCATTACTCTTCCGCCTCAAACTCACACTTCATTTTCTACTTAGTCTTTGAAATCTTCGAGTATGGAAAATTGATCATAAATCATCCCCACCTCAAAATTGATCAAAGTCGATCAAATTCTAGTTTTCTCATCTCAAAGCTTCTAGGATATTTTTCAAAACACTATCCTAAGTCACAACCCGATCTATAGGATCATTTAGCTTCAATTGACACTCTCATTTTAGTGTCATCCCCGCTCATCCATTGGTACTCTTTGAAAGTTCCAAATCCTTCCATAAAAGACAATCATTAGCTACATCACTCATTACCTTCAAGTACTTAAGCACCCTTCATTTAAGACATTTAGGAAGACCAAACACTCAAGATGTTATAGGTCTTAGATCTTAGAAACATCATTTCCACTCTTTCATAGTCACGAATTGCTCGGATCCCTAGGATTAGCCTAGACGGATCCCTCTCGAGGAGGAACCGTGGGATCCGGATAACGCTTTTAAGTCAAATCTACTAAAATAATCATTTCAACTCATCTTCCTAACTCAAACACTCCATCTCATCTTAAATGAGTTCCTAGATCGATGCAAACTCGAAGTTGACTCTTGTGCATGTTAATCATCACATTCCAACAAATCCTAGTGGCTTAAGGCTTAAATGCACTTGTTAAATCTCTTGGTTTATAAACCACTTTGTTAGGACCTCCATAGTCATCACTCATCCTAACTTTCAAAGACTTTAGAAACCCTTGCAAACCTCTTGAAATCATCTCATCATGAGGAAAACCCAAGTAGTAACTTATCCACCAAAGAACCACCCATGAAAAAGGCGCGTGTTATACACGAAATCTCTTCAACCGAATCATCTCCGGTCAAGCCAAAAAATGATAGGATCCTTCATCATCCAATCAAACCAATTCCTAAAAGGATAGTACCCACAAAACTACCAATGCCAAACATCACCATGCCTCCTAGGCCAAACAATATCATCTCTACTAAACCATCACCATTAGTTCCTAGAGCTATTTCATTTACATCCCCACTATCATCACCACACCTCTACAATTTAGAGGACTTTCCTCCTAGGCCGTCTCATCCGCTTCCGCCGACAACATTCTCCTCATTAGGAGGAATAATGGTTCAAAATTAAGGTGTTGATTCAACACTTGCTCCGGCTTCCTTTTTGCCGTTTCCATCATATAATCCCATTTGGATTATGAAAAATCATCAAAGTCAACCACCTGACCATATGGAAGTTGACACTTCTCTACCACCACCATCATTCTTGGTCGAGCCATTCTCAAATGCGCCTCACCAATCCTCCATCGTTTGAAGCTCCATAAGCCGCCCACTTGATCCTTCGCATCAAGCCATTTCATTTCTTCCACCACCACTACCTAGCCATGACAAAGATTGCTATCATTGTCAACATGTTGAAAGTTTGATACATGAAGTACGAGAAGACCAACGTTTCATGTTCTATCATCTCCTCGAACGTTTTGACGAGATTAAACCTAAACAAAACTTGAGCTAGAAGATTTTAGTGGTGTCCTAGCATCAAGCGATAGTTGGTTTAGAAATTCCTAGTCATGTATTTTCATACTTTCTTAGTTTTTAGAGTCATGTATATCATAACTCTAGTTTTATTAAATGGAATTACATGCTACTTGTTATTTTTCTGAGCATATGATTACCTTGTATTCATATCTCATTTTGTCATAACATTACTTGTTATATCACCTTCTTTGAAATTAATCACCACTACGGATCCCTCAGACTGCCTAGACGGATCCCTACTAGGAGGGAACCATGGGATCCGTGAGACGAAAGCTTTCTTTCTACTAACTTGAACTACATTTGCGGTGAAATTGTGAATTATACTTGCTTTCTAATCTTTGTTTTGTAGTTATTCAATTTACACATGAAGACTTTGATATCCTAAAGCTGGGGGAGCTTTATGTCAAAGCAATACATTTCAAATTACTTGCAATACTAGGTTTACATTTCGTGACATCCCGTGCATAATTGCAATCATCAGGGGGAGCACATTAAACTTAGACGAAATCTTTACAAACTTACTTGCAAACAAACTAGATTAGTATCACTTTCTTGACGCCCTTACATAGGGATGGACTCGTCAAGGGGAGTAAAGACGAGATCCTCTCCAGTTACTTGCTCTCTATTTCTTTTATTTTTATTTCTTTCACATGTTTTTCTTAAAACAATGTGTTGCTTTCTTCAAACACTTTTGTTTCGACAAAAGGGGAGAAGAAAGTAAAACTAAAATTCAAACCTTTAATTTTAGCTTTTCCTTAAAATAATTTTATGTTTTGTCATCAACAAAATGGGAGATTGTAAATACAAATAAGCAGTAAAACGCTTATTTATATTTTACGATCTTCAATGTTTTGTCGATAACAAACGTAAAATCATTTTAACGAAACAAATAAAATACGTAAATTGTTTGAACTAATAGTTTCTAACATATTCACATTTTCACATAAAACACTAAAACAAGTATAAGTGATTTTATGATTTAGTAATACATATGTACAACAACTAATGTTTACATATTTGGATAAAATATACACATAACTAGTATGTAGTATATTGGGTAATATAAATGGGTAGAAACTTAAGTATCACAACCCATTTGGCAAATACATTGAATGTAGTTGGGTACAACCCAAAGCCCATAACCCATGGATCTTGACCCATAACCCATTGCATGACATTTGCTTATATCATACATGGATAATATCCATAACCTATGGATCAACCCATACCCAAGTGACCAAGTGCATTGCACTCAAAAATACATTGTATCTAGCCAAAGATCCATGGTTCAACCCATGACCCATGACCCATAACCAAAATACCCATGGGTAAAGGGCGTCCCACGGATCCCTAGCTTAAAGCTAGACGGATCCTCGTGGAAGGGATCCGTGGGATCCGGGAATAGTAGGATTTTTCCTCTATAAATAGTGAGCCATTTCTTCATTATTTCTCACCCTTTCCAACACACTTTCTCCCGAGTTGAAAACTCACTAACCTCGATCCAAGAGATCTATGTTTGTAGTTTTGTTTTGTGTGATCTTTTAGGTTCCTCTTAAAGGCAAGATCACCACCTTTGAAGTCGAGCAAGCTCAAGTCCCCGAGTTGCCATGCTTCCTCATCATCAAGGCTCTTGAAGTCTTCTTGTTGATGATTCCTTTCTTTCTTCAAAGAAGAGTAGTGTTGAAGACATTAGTGAAAGATGTCTCAAGTGTCAAGACGAAGATATTAGTGAAGGGTATCTATCGTCTATAGCCTAAGCACTTGTGGTAGGTGCTTAGAAGTCAAGACAAGAAGCATTAGTGAAAGGTGCTTAGAAGTCAAGACTTGAAGCATTAGTGAAAGGTGCTTAGAAGTGAAGACACGAGACATTAGTGAAAGGTGTCTTGTAGATCTAGTCAAAGGCATTAGTGAAAGGTGCCTTAGATGTACATTCGATATGGTGTGTTTCGATGTACAAGATCGACTAGTATTAGATCCAAGGATATTGATATCCTTGATGATGTTGTAAAGGAGTAGATCTCCTTTGGGATTAGTCGTTGGTGTAGTGTGGTAGTAGTTCCTCCATTGCAATGGAACTAGGTGCTTAGCCTAGTACCTAATAAAGGGTAGGTGACGTTGTGAAGGTGTAGTTCACCTTGGAGTGAAAGAACTAGGTACTTAGCCTAGTACCTTATAAAGGGTAGGCGACGTTGTGTAGGTTTGGTTCACCTTAGAGTGAAAGAACCCGGTGGTTAGCCTAGTACAGGAAAAAGGGTAGGCGACGTTATGAAGGCTTCTCCGCCATAAGGATATTGGTGTAGTGTTTACTGAACTCGAGTAGGTGACTCGGGAGTGGAGTAGGCAAGGAAGGTGTCCTTGTAGCCGAACCACTATAAATACTGCGTTGTGGTTTTGTGCTTCTTACTCTTATCTTTTCATTACATATCTTTATATGCTTGTTTATCAACATCCAACACACACAACCAAATAGATTGACATAAGTCGATCTAAATAGTTTAAAAGGAAGTTTTAATCGGTAAAACTATTCAACCCCCCTTCTAGTTTTCCACAGGTACATTTGGACGGTTGCAGCTGATCAGAATTGAGAAGTCAATCCAAAGCCGCATGCTCACATCATCCACACTTAATTGAAGAAATCATGACTTGTGCATATCTACATAACCTGGCCATGATATTTCTATACTATGTTTCTGCTACGCTGCTGCAAATATCATGAACCAATAAAGCTTCCGCTACTCTGATGGAAAGATGTCATGATTCAAAAGTGTGAGCATGTCGGTCCAAAAGTCACAACATCACATGATGGCAACACAATAAAGGATGATCCGAGATTTATCGTGGTCGATGATCTCAATCAAAGCTCAAGATCATCAAAGATGTGGATCGCTTAAAGGCCTCCACTAAAAGTACAAAATAATCGGACTATGAAGAGTCACTACAAAAGCACAAAGAATGTGGACATTGAAGAATTGAAGTCTACGAGCTCATAACAGAAGACAAATTAGAATGCTAGGATTTGAAATGTAAAACATGGGGTGACCTCCCTTAGGGGGAGATTGTTAGGAATTGGAAATTCCATAGTGAAGTGCCGATCACCCCATCTATAGTCTAGCATATGTTAGCTCGTAGACATATCGTTATTTACTGTTTTATTAGTTAGTTTGTAGCGTAGTATAGTTTAGTGTAACACCGTGGAAGAAGGACGGATCTTTACCCACTGTATGCCTGATCCACATTCCGTAGGAGAACGTGTAGTATGTAACTATAAATACCCTCTACCTCCCAAGGTGTAGGGTTGGACCTTTCATTCTAATCTAACCTTTCTCTTTGCTTACTTTCTCTCTAAAAAGGCTCCCATTCTACTTTCTCTCTCTAAAACCTCTAAACTATACGCCTTATTGTGATTGTGGATGTGTTTAGAAATCCAATATGTTACACATATACATCAAACATACCTTTATCACCACCACATCCAAGTCATGAAGAAACTTGCTACCATTGTCAACAAACTCAACACTTAGTTCATGAACTTCGTGATGAAGTACGTTTCATGTTCTATCACCTTTTTGAATGCTTTGATGGCATCAACAAACTAAACCATTCCTATAAACCTTGAAAAGAAGTACAAGCACAAGTGGTCAACTGTCTTACCTATCTAGTTCTAGTTTAGCTTTTCTCATTAAGATTTTCTTATCCATTAGATCATATTCTTAGTTTTATTGATTGATCATTGTTGTATCATTTCTCTTGTTTTCATCTACTTGTTTAAATGCTTCTTGATTATTTGGGCATATTGATGTGATTATGGCCTGTTTTCACGATCTTTCATGCTTTACTTTGGTTTTACTGGTACTAACAAGTTGCAGGTACCCGAATCCCTTGCTTTCTACCCGACGGATCCCTTCTGAAAAGCATTCGGCGGATCCGGGCACTCATAAAATACATAAAGCATTGCTTCAGCTCATTTACTGCAAAGTTCATACTATATACTTGCATTCTAACTTTTTTGTAGATTTTCAAAACATACTTGGAGTATTTGACGCCTTCAATAAGGGGGAGCTTTCGTCAAAGCATAATCATTGCACTTTTTCCAATGCTCCCGTCTTAGCCTTCTCAAATACTTGATGCCCTTATCAAGTGGGAGCAATCGTCAAGGGGGAGCAAATATGCATCTCTTTACTTTCTTTATCTCATTCTACATCTTTTCCTCTCTTATCTGCTTTTAAATCTTGCATTCGGGTTAGTTTCTTTTCGACACTCTTTTTATTTCAACAAAAAGGGGGAGAAAAGAGTAAAAACTCATCTTCAAACTTTATGAATTTTCTCTTTGGGCAAATGTTTTTAAGAGGTATCATACTTGCCATCATTTGCTTTGTGGTATGAAAAAAATCGCTTTTGTGGGTACTTTTCTTTCAAATTCATCGTTTTTAGGGTATTATGTGACATTTTTGCCCTTCGGGGAAAAAAAATTCTATTAGCTAAAAGGGGCAAAAATGTCCAAAAGTTTTGCAAAATACCCCAAAAATGATGAATTTGAAAGAAAAGTACCCACAAAAGCAAAAAAAAATTGATTTCTACCCACAAAAGCAAATGGTGGCAAGTATGATACATTTTAAAAACATTTGCCCTTTGTCTTTTTACTTAAAATAATTTTATGTTTTGTCTTCAACAAAAGGGGAAGATTGTTAATACAAATAAACCATAAAAACGTTTATTTATATTTTATGATCTTCTTATGTTTTGTCGATAATAAACGTAAAATCATTTTAACAAAATACATAAAATACGTAATGTTTTGAGCCAATAGTTTACTAACTCATTTCACTAAACAAATAAACCCTTAAACATGATTAGTTAAATAGTTTACCAAAATCATTTTTATAAAACACTTATACGTAATTTTGGTTACTTACATTTTATAAAAATACATACTAGTTAAATGTAACTTGTAATATAAAAGTTTAAACTATCCATAACCCAAAACCCATGACACCATAGAGCTTGACCCAAAACTTGTAACCCATTGCATGACATCATGCATGTCATAAAAAATAGGTAATATCTATGACCCATGACCTAAAGTCCATGATCCATGACCCAAAGTTTATAACCCATGACCCAAGATGTCTTTGACATCATGCATGACATCACATGACCCATGGACCTTAACCCATAACCCGGAATTGTAACCCAAAATCCGGACTGATATTACTAGTTAGCCGGATCCTTTGGATTGCCGGATCCCTTTGAGAAGGGATCCGACTGATTAGAAGACAACTTGCTTATAAATAGTTAGCCACTTCCTCATTTATCTTAACAACTTTAGATATATCTTTTCTCTATATTATAACTTCTCTAACCTCACATCCAATGATCCCTATATTTAGTTTTTCTTGTAATGATTCTCTAAGTTCCTCTTAAATTCGAGATCACGACGTTTAGCTTAGATGACTTGCAAGCTCAAAGACATAGGTTGTTAGACTTCATCCTCATCACAAGATCACATAAGTGTCTCTTGTTGTTGATTCATATCAAGTATGTCATAGGTGTGGTGTGTTAGCTAGTGGTGCTTGGATTAGTTCATCCATTGTAAAGGAACTTGGTATCTAGCCTTGTACCAAGATAAAGTGTTGGCGACGTCGTGTAAGGTTTGGTTCTACCTTGTGTGAGTTATCTAGCCTTGTACCAGATAAAGTGTAGGCGATGAAGGTTTGGTTCTACCTTGTGTGAAAAAGCAAAAACCCGATATTTATCTTTGTACCAGAAAAAGTGTAAGCAACGTTGTGAAGGCTTCTCCGCCAAGTAAAGGAGTATGTGTTGTGTAGTGATTACAAACTCTCGAGTTGGGTACTCGGGGAGTGGAGTAGAGTAAGGAAGATGACCTTGTAGCCAGAACACTATAAATACTTGTGTTATGTTTGTGTCTTTCTTTCTCTATCTCGTAGTATAGTTTATTTACATCTAACTATCAATATCCAATACACGTCCAAAGTATATTGACATAAGTCGATCTAAAAGTTTTAAAGTAAAGTTTTAATCGGTAAAACTATTCAACCCTCCTTCCAGTTTTTTGCATATTAATTGACACACTTAAAAGTACAAGCAAAATAAGCATCATGTCATATATGTACAATTGTTTAAAACATGAAATGGAGTGTGACAATAAAAGTTGAAGTGTGCAAATCATCACCATATTAAAAGGGACATAATGAGCGGTTGAATAACATGACTTAAATAAGAGATAGATCAAACTTATTTGATCCTAGATTCCTAGGGAAGTCATTATATAACTAATTAAATAGCAAACATAATAAAATGCAAAATAATAATAATCATAATAATAATAATACTAATAATAAAAAGAAAAAAACTTTAAAATATTTATTAGACCAAGAGTAGCAAGGACACAAAATTAATCAAACAACTCACACCTCAAACAACGGTCACAACAAAAAATAACCAAAAAAATGAATTAAAAAAAGCACACACACAAACACTTTTAATTCTTATGGTCGCCTGACAGACTAAAACTTTTATTTTTAGGAGGGGGACGCGTTTGGTTCGGTCTTCGTAAGGTGAGATGCGTCCGAAATGGCTCAATCGACTGAATTGTTTGGTCTCATTACGACAATCTTAAGATATGTTATTGCTTTCATCTGATCAAGGCCGACAAATACAATGAGTAGCAGAGGATCGTGAGGGTTTCTCATTGCTACTTCAAATTTACATCTACAGTTTGCCATACATAAGCTACTACAGATTTGAAAGAAGTATACCATCGTTGTCCATAATGATAATCGTCAAAAGCCAACATTCTATTCAATTGGTAAATGTGTTTAATAAACGAATACTGCAATACGCTATAGTTTATAACATAAACAAACACTAATTAACGCATGATTGGATGCTAACAAACATAAATAAATGTACAAAACTTTTATTCAATGTTATTTCATTTATTTAAATGAACTTTTTCACCGAACTATTCATTGAACGTTCGGTCATCTACAACCATAATTTAGTAAGATATCTTTGAGAGGCGGGATACTTACTAATCTTACAACATATACGTAAATTAAATTCTACGCTTCTTACATGTAAGTTTCCTATTTCAACTTTGTTAATACAAATATCGTCATTAAACGTTATTTATATTTTTGATCTTTACCTAAGTTTTGTTAACGACAAAAGTAAATTTAATTTTTATAAAGCTTAAAGCTTGTCAAGTTTAATAGATATTAAAACAAGCTTTTTCAAACAATATCTTCATCATTTAAGCATTTACATTGTGACTAATCATATCTTAATATGAGTCTAAGCATAATGTATGATAGTACTTTCTAGAATGCTTTAGTTTCTAAAAACTAAAATATTACTTATGTATTTGCATATTTCTAAAGATAGAAAAACAACACATGACATCATGTGATGCATCATGGAAATCATTAGAAGATTTCATTAGATATTTTGTGTAGATTTGTACTCTTCATATCTTACACAATCTTGCATAGATATGGTTGACTTTGGCAAGATCTTGATATCTTGTCGTCGAACCCGGCGGCACCAAAATGTATAACGGACGGAACCCTTTCAAGGGTCCACGGTCCGTGGATGCTCGCGATGGTTTTGGCTATAAATAGCAAAGCCAAACCAAGTAGTTTTCATCCTTTTCTATCATACTCTCTACATATCTTCTCTCTAATCTTTCTAACTCGGTTTCATATCATATTAGTGATCTCTTTGTAGCAGAAATCAAGTCACATTCAAGCTTCAACGAGAAGTTGGAAGTCTTGTTTGTTTAGTGTTGTATGATCTTGTGTTGATTCATACTTCATTGTTGTACTAAACTATCATAATCTTGTGAGTGTGAGTGGTTAGTATTTTAGTCCTCAAAATACATTGTGTGTGGGAGTGGTTGTACCCTTGGAAAGAACTCGACATTTAGCTTAGTGTCGAAAATAGTGTAAGCGAAGTGTAAAGGTTTCTCCACCGGTGAAAGGAGTTTGTTGGCTAGTGAAGTTAAACTCTCGAGTGTGAGACTCGGGGAGTGGAGTAGGGCAAGGAGAAAGAGTCCTTGTAGACCGAACCACTATAAACAACTTGTTGTGGTTTGATCATTTCTTTCCTTATTTACTCTTTACATATTGCTTACATATTTCATCAACATATCTAAGATCAATATCAAATGATCTTTCAATAAGTTTCAAAACAAAGTTTTTAAGTGGTAAACTATTTAACCCCCCTTCTAGTTTTCTACAATTGGTACCAGAGCCTTGTTGCTCAAGAATTTCTAAAATAATTTGTATTTTATAAACTTGAAACGATCCATGGATTCTGAAAAAACTTTAAAGAAGGGCAATCTATGCAAAGACCACCACTCTTTGAAACCAATGGATTTATCTATTGGAAAAACCGTTTTGAAACATATGTAAAATCAAAAGATATAGATCTTTGGTTTGTTATTGTTAAAGGGGATTTTAGTTCTACAACAAATGATATTTTTGTTGATGAACAAAATAAATTAATTGCTAAAAATAATGAAGTTAAAATGATGCTTTATAATGCTTTGCCTAGAAAAGAATATGAAAGAATTCTTATGTGTGAAACCGCCAAAGATATTTGGGAATCTTTGATTGTTACACATCAATGTAATTCACAAGTCAAGGATAACAAAATTGATCTTCTTGTTCAACAATATGAACAATTTGTTATCCCTGAAGATGAAACCATTGATTGTGGCTTTGCTCGCTTTAATACTATTATTACATCACTTAAAGCACTTGATGAATCTTTTCGTAGTAAGAACTTTGTCAGGAAATTTCTTAGAGCACTCCATCCCAAATGGAGAGCTAAAGTGACCGCTATTGAAGAATCAAAAGATCTCTCAAAAATGTCACTAGACGAGCTAATCGGTAACCTCAAAGTACACGAAATGGTGATGGAGAAAGATTCGGAGATCATCAAAGGAAAAAGGGAGAAGATCAAATCCGTTGCTCTAAAAGCAAAGGCGGAATCAAGTGATGATGACGAATCTTGCTCCAGTAGTGAAGATGAGGAGTATGCCATGCCGTTAGAGACTTTAAGTTCTTTAGAAGAAGAGGAAAGTTTGTAAGACAACCTCGAGAAGAAAAGAAGCCATTCCGAAAAGATCGGGATGACAAAATGGTAAAGGTGAAAGAAAGTGTTTTAGATGTGGTGATACAAGTCATCTCATAGAGAATGTCCCACGCCACCTAAAAGCAAAACTCAACGAGCTTTTGTAAGTGGTGCTTGGAGTGATAGTGAAGATGATGAAGAGTCAAGCAAGGAAGAGATCGCTTAATGGCACATGAGTCAAACGAGGTACATTCCGACTCTTCTTATTCTTCTATTGATGATGACACTTTGCAAAAACAATACAATCAATTGTGTGAGCTAAGTCTAAAAATCATAACTAAAAATAAATTTTTAAAACCAAAAGGAATTTTGGAAAATGAAGTCTATGAGTTAAAAGAAAAGCAAAACGACTAGAAAAGGGAAAAGCAAATGACGATGATTGTAAATCATGCCAAGAGCTAAATCACGAAATAGAAAAACTAAAGGTTTAACAAAACACAAGATGTTCTAATCGAACATAATTAATGGGATAGGATTAATGAGTTATTAATTCCAAATAGTCAAAACAAACGGCCGAAAAGGACGAACAATCTGTCAAAACTGCTGCAAGACAAAGATGGACCGATTTGGACCAAAAATAAGGGTTTCGTCTGTTGAACAAAATGGTGTCGTGGGTACTTCAAAGAGATGTAATGTTTGTAATATCGACCGTAATGAATTTGTCAAAGTAACAAAGAAAACCAAGGATAGTGTTAAACTAAAACCATTTGTTACATCGGGAGTAGGACTTGCTAAAATGAATTTAGATCAAAACTACTCAACAACGATATAAAACACCTTTTGCCAAACGCCTTTCCTAAAAGCAAACACAACGTATAACCCAACTACCAACACAACGGTTGGAATCAAAACTTTCCTAGACCATATCAAACTCCATATTACATGTCATGGAACTCTTACCCATCGTTTCCATACATGAATCAAATAAATGGTATGTTTAACCCAAACGGACCCATGAGATATTGGGGACCAAATTCTTGTGTTATTTGCTTCTTAGGTATGCTTGAAAGTTGGATTGGAACCTGATGAATGGATAAAAGATAGTGGATGCTCACGGCACATGACGGGCAACAAAAGTCTCTTCTCATCATACCAAGAGTATGACAGAGGTAATGTCACTTTTGGTAGCAATCTCAAAAGCAAAATCATAGGCAAAGGTACGATCACTCATAACTCCCTAACTATTGAAAATGTTGCTCATGTAGATAGGTTAGGATTTAATCTACTTAGTATTAGCCAATTATGTGATAAAAAGTATAAAGTACTATTTGATGAAAATGGTAGTAAAATACTAAAAGATGGTATCACCATAGCTAAAGGAGTTAGGAAAAATAACATATATGTCATGAAAATAGATAAAACATCTAATGACAAACTTTGTCTAACAACGTTAGATGATAGCTCATCTCTTTGGCATAGACGCTTAGGTCACGCTAATATGAGACTTATACAAAACCTTTCTTCAAAAGAGCTAGTTAGGAATTTACCAAAACTAAAATATGACCAACACTTTTGCGACGCTTGCAAAATTGGTAAACAAACTCATAATAGTCATAAATCTAAAAATATGGTGTCCACATCTAAGTGTCTAGAATTATTGCATATGGACTTGTTTGGTCCATCCACTATAAGAAGCTACGGAGGCAACTTATACACTTTGGTCATAGTAGATGATTACTCAAGGTTTACTTGGACGTTGTTTTTGAAAACTAAAAATGAAGCTTTTTATAAATTTGAAATTCTTAGCAAGAAAATTCAAAATCAACTAGGCGTTAAAATTGTGTCGATCCGAACGGATCATGGTCGTGAATTTGACAACGAAACTCAATTTGGAAACTTTTGTGATACAAATGGTATAACACATAACTTTTCGGCTCCACGAACACCTCAATCAAATGGAGTAGTAGAACGTAAAAATAGAACAATTTAAGAAATGAGTAGAACAATGCTTAATGAACAAAACATTCCTCAAAAGTTTTGGTGTAATGCGGTTGATACTTCTACATATATTTTGAATAGAGTCTTAATACATCCTTTCCTAAACAAAACACCTTATGAGCTTTATAAAGGTAAAAAGCCAAGTTTAGGATATTTTAGAGTTTTTAGATGTAAATGCTTCATTCTTAATACTAAAGACTATCTCACCAAGTTTGACCCAAAGTCTTATGAAGGTGTTGATAACGCTACACGCGTCGTTCGGGGTCAAGGAAACTTCCTTTTCTTCGAGCAAGTTTTATAACACCCTAGGCGTGAACCTAATCGTTGTAGTGTAGTAATTAGGGTGCCCACGGGTATTGATATCGTTCTCTGGGAATAGGAATGCTAGTAAGGAGTTACTACGCTAAGGTTAAGGTTGAGGAAGATTATTTTTATCTTTTATGTTTTATGAAAGGAAAGGTACGAATCTCGGTATTGGATTTGGGGTTGGTATTTCTACCGATTACTCTACTATTATCTAATTATCTAAACTAAGGTTGTGGGAGTCTATGTCTAATTAATGTGTTCGTATGATAGTTTAAAGATGTGTTTACTTAGGTTGTACTACTCCTTAATTATCTCCTATTGATGGTTGAGTTGTCACGCCTTATTCTTAGTTGCGTTGTGTGTCTAAAGTTTTGGGGTATGCGTTTCTCCCTAACTCTTTGAACTTACCAAAGGGTCTTGTCTACAAACCCACTAGGGATGATAAACTCCTACTCTAAGGCGCTCTTTGGATGGTTTAGCCTACAACTACTCGTAATTATATTCTAAGGTTCACAAAGATGAATCAAGCATTATACACAACGAATGACCTATCGCATTACTAGATCATTAATCAACTAAGATAAGAAACAACCAATCAATATTCAATAGTTAAGTTTCATACTTCCTAAGCAAACACACAAATAAATTAGCGGACATGGAAAACATGCAAGCATACACACAAATAATCAAAGACATAATTGAATTAATGAAGTAAAGACTTATCTTGATGTAAGATAGGGTTTAAAACCCTAAAATATCAGTACGAGACACCTTAGGTTCGGTTTTAGGTTTTACTCCAAAAGACTCTCTACCAAAGACCGAAAAATTCGGATTCTATATATAAGATTACATATGCGACGGCGCCACCTTATGTTTAGTGACGCCGTGTCGCCGCCATTAGGGTTTCGTCTTGCCACGTTAACCTTGCGACGGCGTCACCTTATGTCCGTGACGCCGTCCTCTTGACTCGATGTCGTCGGATTGCATCTAGGCCGTCCGAGTAGCGACGGCCTACTCTTTCACAACTAGACGTCGTCACTTGAAAATACGAGTTTTGGGTTCGGACCGTCACAATAATTTTGGGACGGCGCCGCATTAGCACCCGACGCCGCCGCCTTCTAATTTCAAAGAAATGTGAGTGTCTCGATTTTGACTTTGGCCATTTTCTTCATATATTCGCGCCTTTTCGTCCAAATAAGTGCTATTCCAAAGATTTTGCCTTCAAGAGACCTAAAAGTGAAAAGGAACGATATTAAGCAATAACGGATACAAAAGTGATCAAATAAGGACTAAAACGACCCCTCAAAATGGTACCTTTTAAAACCTTATCAGGTGTATTTCTTGGTTATTCTCAAACTAGTAAAGCTTACATTGTCTTAAACAAAGAAACAATGATAGTCGAGGAATCGTTGAACATAACATTCGACGAAAGTCCACCTCCCTCTAAGACATCACCTTTGGTAGATGATGACTTAGTTGAAAGTCAAGAAACAATTAAAAATAACAAGGAAGATGAACCATTAAATAAAGAGATTTTAAACATCAAAGAATCTAAAAGTCATCCTTTAGAAAAGGTCATAGGACAACTTAAATTAAAGAACCTTAAGGTCACAAGCCCAAAATCAAAGTAATTATTTTTTTTTTGTATCAACCATTGAACCGAAAAACATAAATGAAGCAATAAAAGATGAATCATGGGTAATTGCCATGCAAGAATAGTTAAACCAATTCGTTAGAAATGATGTTTGGAAATTAGTTCCAAAACCTAAAGATCAAACTATAATTGGAACGAAATGGGTCTTTCAAATAAAATGGATGAAAATGGTGTAGTATCTAGAAATAAAGCTAGGCTTGTTGCACAAGGTTATAATCAACAAGAAGGGATTGATTATGATGAAACTTATGCACCGGTAGCTAGACTCGAATCTATTAGAATATTACTTGCTTATGCATGTGCTTATGACTTTAAATTATTTCAAATGGATGTTAAAAGTGCATTTCTTAATGAGTTTATTAACGAAGAAGTATATGTTGCTCAACCTCCCGGTTTACCGACTTTGAGAAACCACATCATGTCTTCAAACTTAAGAAAGCATTATACGGTCTTAAGCAAGCACCAAAAGCTTGGTACGACCGACTTAAGACTTTTCTTATTGACAACAAATACACTATGGGATTCGTAGATAATACTCTTTTTACCAAGAAAAAGGAGTCACATATTATCATTGTTCAAATATACGTTGATGACATCATATTTGGATCAACTTGTCAAGAGCTATGTGATGATTTCTCTAAAATCATGCACGACGAGTTTGAAATGAGTATGATGGGTGAATTAAATTTCTTTCTAGGACTTCAAATTAAACAACTAGAAGATGACATATTCTTTAACCAATCTAAATATATAAAAGACATGCTTAAGAAATTTGGTCTTGAAGATTCCAAACCAACTAAGACACCCATGTCCCTGGACACTAAACTCACCAAGGACGAGGAAGGTGAATCAGAGATAACACTAAATATAGAGGAATGATTGGTAGCCTACTCTATCTTACGGCTAGTAGACCCGACATTATGTTTAGTGTTTGTCTATGTGCTCGCTTTCAAGAAAACCCAAAGGCATCACACTTAGAAGCCTTAAAAGGATTTTAGACACATTAAGGAACAACGTGTTTAGGTTTATGGTATCCCAAAGGAACGGGTGTAGAAACCATAGTGTATGCCGACTCGGATCATGCCGGTGACTATGTCGATAGAAAAGTACAAGTGGTATTTGCACTTTTGTTGGACATTATCTCACCTCATGGTTTGCAAAGAAGCAAACGGCTTTAGCCATCTCAACTACTAAGTCGAGTACGTCTCACCGAAAAGCATGTCAACAAGCTCTTTGGATGAAGCAAGCTCTCGAGATTACGGAATTCATCTCAACGATATTGTTATACTTTGCGACAACAAAGGAGCCATCGATCTCAAGAAAATCCCCATTCAACATGCTCGTACAAAGCATATTGAAATCCGTCATCACTTTCTTCGCGACAATGTTCAAAAAGGAAACATCTCAATCGAGAAAGTATCCTCCGAAGACAACATTACCGACATCTTAACTAAGCCTCTTAAACGAGAACCTTTTAATCTTCTTAGACTTCGTTTGGGGTTAATTGAACCAAACATGTAGGATAAACATAGCGTAAAACATTAGAATAGTCAAAACAAAACAATTTCGTTTTGTATCTCCATCAGAGCCACGACACCAAACGACAACATGGACGGAACCAAAATTTGGTATCGTCTCGTCCGTGGTGACTCTGTACAAAATCGCTACCTACAAAACATCTTCTTCCTCAAAACCCACTTTACCAAAACGTGTAAACATTAAACCAAGCTCATTATTGACACCTTCTCACTCACTAATCACTGGAGATAACATCATTGTAAGTATCCTAACTACATTTTATCTCTTAATTTTGAGTCTAGGATTCTTATTTGTGCACAAAATCATTACAAATCATTACAAGGGGTTTATGTACTAAATATGAATTCAATTGGCAAATTGCATAACTAGTCATTGAAATTAGGTACTACATTATCATATTGCATAAACAAATCATGCTTCCCACTAATCAATAGATAATGACTATAAGGCCTTATTCAAATAACCAAACACCCCATGTCAAAAAATTTAAAAAGCTTCTCACTTGTAGGAAAATAATTTTTCATTGTTAATAAAAATAGAAACGTTAGATTTTCATCACTTGCATGCTCTTGAATACTAAAGGTATTGCATAACTAATATGCATTCCCAGGTATATTCAAATGAAGCCACATTGAATTAGGAGCATTTGGGTTATCTCATGGTATTTGCCAAACACCCCACTAAAACCATTTTGTGCATAAAATGAGTCGAGATAACCGCAACTCCAAATCGCTTTCATATAGGCACACACTATAACCAAAACGTTAAGTTTATTCTCATTTTTAACATGTTAATTCTTGCTCTTATGAATAACCATGGTAGCCGCAAGATTCTATGATCACAAGGACACTCTTGCTACATTCCCAAACATCACAAAACCAAAGGACTTTCCAAGGAACAAGTAGAAATCTTTAAGAGTCTAGAATCAAGGTACTTCCATGAGGGTAGAACCATTCACCCATCTTTCATTGAAAATACCAATCTCCGTCAAGAACTAGCCGCCATTCAATTCGATTATCTTCTTGACATCGATGAACCGATTTGTTCTAGGTTTGTGTTAGAGTTCTATGCTAGTGTGATCGGCTTCAGTGATGAAGATGATGATGAGTTTAGTCTTAGGTTTAAAATCAATCAAAACGACTACACCATCTCCTTAACCAACTTTGCTCAATTGCTAGGAATTCCCAACCGAGGGACATGTGTCTACTCGGATAAGTGGTCACTCACAATTCTTGATGCAATCAATGACCGCCTCTTCCCTACCAAACACCTCTAGCAAATAAGGATGTCATCCGTGAGCACCTATTTATCCCAAGGGGAGATACAACCCGAGTCACCCGAAAGGAAAAGAAGTGAACCGAGATCCATATGGAATGGAGCTAAATGAACTTAAGCCCGAATTTAGGAAATGGGAAGAACTACTTAGAGCCAACGTCATTAGCACCATAGGAAATAGGGATCACATCAATGCTTGTCTTTGCCATATGTCTACAACTTGTCCACCCATCAACCATTCAACTTAGCCTACTACATCGCTAGAAGAATGATTGATATTCCAACACAAGGATCGGTTACTCTTCCATACGGATGCTTCTCACCCGCCTTTATAGAGCCTTTGCACCAATTCCACCAAGCCCAAAAGGATGCACCTTCACTATGAGCTCATCCTCACATCTTTGTACATTTGAGTGATGAACGAGTTGCTAAGACAAAAGGCAAGAGAGCAAAACCTCCAACTCAATCATCATCATCATCAAATAGCTCTGGCGATGGTCTTCCAAACTCTCGCCTTCCACCTCATGAGTATTATGAATCTCTTCCGATATTGAGAATGAATCGGAGTTCAAGCAAACTAAGGGAATGTTCAAGTAACTTGGTAGAATGATGACCAAGATCTACAAGAAATTGGATAAGTGAGAATCGTTTTAAGGAGTGTTTGGAACAATACATTATCTCTAATGTTTGATACAATTTGGTTGTTTTTATCTTGTAGGATGATAATATAACTCTAAACAATGATGTATGCTAACAATCTTATGCGAGGGGATAGCACAAGTATGCTATCAATTTTACCCATTTTCACTATAATGTGAAAATCACTTGGCCTTGCTCAAAATCTATGCTCCATTATGTTTGTGCATGTGTTATTTACTTTTCCTAACTAGGAATGTTTAATGTCACATGTTTTGAGCAAAATTTCGTGTTTCAAAATGTCCCCGACACTTGAAAATACACTCTGAACTTTTTGGTTCAAGACGATCGACGGCACCAACGTTTTGGTTCCGTCTCGTTATAAGAAATGTTACCGCCGCACCAGACAAAGCGGACCCAACGACACCCTTTAAGGGTTCCGTCTGTAAAATTTGGTGTCGTGGATCCTCCAAGTAACTTTCTCAATTTCGGTTCTTTCGACATTCCAAATTACCATATAATGCTTGTAAGTCAATCTTAACTAGTTTGTACCCTTATTAGAACTAGTATAACACACTTAGGCATATAAGAATTCCACTTCCCACCGAAATTCAAAATTTTGAAAAATTCACCCAATGAGCCCTTTTTCATAAAGGAAGGAACCAAAATTTTGGTACCTTGCAATCCGTGGGCAATCTGATTGTTAGGATCTTACAATCATTAGAACACATTTATTGCATATATTTGCTTCTTCACTCCATCCCTCTTTTATGGCTTGACTTGGGTGATATGACTAGCATTTAACCCACTTCCAAATCATTAGGAACCTCATCCCTTCTATGGTTTAACATCAAATCAAACACATTTCTCCATAATTTTTCCCTTCTATAAATTAAGAGGTTTTACCATGATCATTTTCACACCTTCTTCATTCTTACCATCAACTAGCAAAACACAAGTCAAAATGACAAAATCTTCACCTTCCACCAAGCCTTGCAAGAAAATCGCTAGGATTAGCGTAAGGCCTTGTTGTTTCAGAAACTTGAGCTCTTCATCCGAATCCTCCCACTCACCATCTCATCTCCCATAAGAGATGACACAAGCCTAACCTTGGCTACTCCTACTCAATCACCCATTGTCATCACCACTCCACCACCTACAAAACACCAACTTCACAACCACCCACCCTCTCCAAACATTAAACACACCATCACCACCAAAGTCGCAAACCCTTATTCCTTTGGAGTTATTCTCAACACCTCCCACTTCTCCAAATCCTTTCTTGGAGGACTTGGAAGATTTGCCTCCTAGGCCCAATCATCCACCACCATTGCCATCATTTGGCACAATTGAAGCGGATCGCTCATGAGTCTCCTAGACTCGTTGATCCAAACGCCTGCTAGGGCCAAGACCTCTTCTCTTCCACCCCATTCACAAAGACATCCATGGTCCTTTGTACGGGGATCAACCACTCCCTACATCAATGTCCCTTTACATAGAGGACATTGCGGAGTCCATGTGGGATGATAATCCCACAAGAGAAGAGATTCAAGCGGAACTCCAACATCTCCACCAATTCAAAAATATGGTGGATTCTCACCTAAGTGAGACTATGCAAATCCAAAATGCTTTGCTAGCCTCCATAATCACCAACCCAAACACCACCACCAACATCAACACATCCACCATTCCACCACCACCACCTCATCAACCATACTACCCACCTAGGCATGGTTGCTCAACTTGTGAGCAAACCGTCCAAACCATTGATCAGACCCGGGTAATGGTCCATGAATTCCAAGAAGAAATGAGGTTCATCCTCAATCACATCCTTAAGCGACTCAACGCTCTTTCTCATCCGCCATCTCATTAGAATGGTCCTAGACTAGCTTTTCTAAGCATTTTTATTATTTTTTCTAGGATTTTCTTTTATTATTGTACCAAAACACTTCATTGTGTTCTCTTTTCATGGTTTTAAATCATGAAAAATTTTAACTAATGAATGGTGTTTTCTATATTGTTGGTGCTTATTACATAGTGTTTGGAAATGCTTGTGAATGATGATTATTACTAACAAATCTTTTGTAGCTTTTTCACAATCCATGTATCTTCTCATTGGCACCCATTTTAGGGAGCTTTGATCGAGGGAGATAATGGCTCGCTCATTATACATTCTCAAGATCGCATCTTCTTTTGTTGAGACAAAAGGGAGAAATATATAGAACTTAGTTATATTTCACTTTTCCGAAAAGTCAATTGCATACATTGACTTTCCGAAAAGTCAAACATGATACTTCATTGGTAATACTTGACTTTTCGAAAAGTCAATCAGATACTTTGACTTTCTCAAAAGTCAACATCATGCCTCAACTAGTGAAGACTTTAACTTTCTCAAAAGTCAAACATCATACACTGCATTATCATTTCCTTTTCAAGTTCTAAAACTAATATTTTATAACTCTTGCACAATCTTTGATCTTTTATAAAATAAAATTTATTTTTGTTCTCAACAAAAGGGAGATTGTTAATACAAATATCGCTATTAAACGTTATTTATATTTTGATCTTTACCTAAGTTTTGTTAACGACAAAAGTAAATTTAATTTTTATAAAGCTTAAAGCTTGTCAAGTTTAATAGATATTAAAACAAGCTTTTTCAAACAATATCTTCATCATTTAAGCATTTACATTGTGACTAATCATATCTTAATACGAGTCTAAGCATAATGTATGATAGTAGTTTTAGAATGCTTTAGTTTCTTAAAACTAAAACATTACTTATGTATTTGCATATTTCTAAAATAGAAAACAACACATGACATCATGTGATGCATCATGGAAATCATTGGAAGATTTCATTAGATATTTTGTGTAGATTTGTACTCTTCATATCTTACACAATCTTGCATAGATATGGTTGACTTTGGCAAGATCTTGATATCTTGTCGTCGCACCTCCTACGACACTTAAATGTATAACTGACGGAACCCTTTCGCGGGTCCGTCCGTGCTAGCGATGGTTTTGGCTATAAATAGCAAAGCCAAACCAAGTAGTTTTTCATCCCTTCTATTATACTCTTATACATATCTTCTCTAATCTTTCTAACTCGCTTTATATCATATTAGTGATCTTTTGTAGCAAAGAAGATCAAGTCACATTCAAGCTTCAACGAGAGTTGGAAGTCTTGTTTGTTTAGTGTTGTATGATCTTGTGTTGATTCATACTTCATTGTTGTACTAAATTATCATAATCTTATGAGCGAGAGTGGTTAGTATTTTAGTCCTCAAAATACATCACATGTGGAGTGGTTGTACCTTGGAAAGAACTCGACATTTAGCTTAGTGTCGGAAATAAGGTAAGCGAAGTGTAAAGGTTTCTCCACCGGTGAAAGGAGCTTGTTGACTAGTGAAGTTAAACTCTTGAGTGTGAGACTGGGGGAGCCGAGTAGAGCGAGAGAAAGAGTCCTGCAGATCAACCACTATAAACAACTTGCATGGTTTGATCATTTCTTTCCTTATTTACTCTTTACATATTGCTTACATATTTCATCAAGATATCTAAGATCAATATCAATTGATCTTTCAATAAGTTTCAAAACAAAGTTTTAAGCCAGAAACTATTCAACCCCTTCTAGCTTTCACATACTTTACTCAAATTTATTTATCTATTATCTATTGATAACATATGAGAGTTTAATCTCAAATGGCTAAAGCTCATATATCCAAAACAAGCTCACAAAGACTATAATCCATCACACACTCGCATGAGAAGAAGCTCCGTGCCAAACACGGGCAAACCAGTGCCTGAGACGAGCATACCCAAACAACGGCTAAAATAAAATCTTATCCACAACCAACAAATAACATGTATCACTACCTTATTCGAGTAGAGATAATGCGTGAATATCACACTAATACGTGATATCGTAACTTACTAAATAACTTTATAAAACATAACAATTAGTCCGTAGTAAATAATTTTATAAATAACTTAATAATTTTACAAAACAAAACAATTACATTACCATTTGAAACGAGAAACGATATACGTACCTAAATTTGCACCTAAACTTGACCTAAAAACATTCGACATCATCTTGATGGGTTATAAAATAAGTGGGTCATCATTCTGCTTTGTGTTATTTATTATTTTCTTTTGAAAAAGTTAACCTATCCAATGACCCCACACACTAGAAAAGCATGTTACTACAACTAACGGCCCCGTCACCTAACGTTCACGTTTCCATCTTCCCAACTTAACACCGCTACACTTAACGCCCAAAACTTAACGCCGTCGTTTCACCAAACCCCAACCCTAACCCTAATCCATGGCATCTTCCGACGACGACTTCCGTTAATCACCGACACCACCACCACATCCACCGTCAACCACCGTTCAAACCCCAACTTCCACCACCACGCGCCGCCGCCTCAATCCACCGATCACGACTACACCAACGGCGGCGCGTACATCTCACCTCCTATCCCAATCGCCATGCCGTACAACCACGAACCAGATCTTCACAGAGTTAAAAGTGTCCGTACTGAGAAATGGAACAGTGACGAGCTTAGCGACGGTGGAAGCTATAAGAAGCTTTGAAGTGATGACGATGACGATGACGTCATCATCAGGTGGTGGTAATGGTGAGTATAGGAAGGATAGAGAAGAGTGGAGTGATAACGCGATAGAGTGTTTATTAGAAGCTTATTTAAATAAGTTTATAGAGCTAAACCGGGGGAATTTACGCGGTCGGGATTGGGAAGAAGTAGCGGCGATCGTAAGCGAACGTAGCGAGAAGACGAGGAAAAGCGTGGAGCAGTGTAAAAATAAGGTTGATAATTTAAAGAAGAGGTATAAGCTGGAGAGGCATAGGATGGTGATGGGATCGGGTGGTACGAGTGGTACGAGTCATTGGCCGTGGTTTAAGACAATGGAACAAATTGTTGGAAACTCGTTGTCGATGATGAAGGTTTGTTTGGGCGAGGAGAGTTCCGGTGTGGGATGAGTAGTCCTGTTAGACAGTCTAAGAGGTATATGTGCTTATTGGTTTCATTGCTCGGTTTTTGTATATGTTTTGGTAGTAGTGATATGTTGTCGATTGTGAAAATTTTACGAAAAAATGGAAGAGATACATACATACAGAGTAGTGTTGACTTTTAGCGAGTTGCGTTGTGTCACTGAACTAGATACTCAGAGGGTCATCGTGATTGCAAATTTTTATGTGTTTCTTAGCTTCTTGTGTTTTTTAGAGTGCTTTAAGTTTAAGTACTTACTTGCTCATTTGCGTTTTTTTGATGGAATAAGTACTTTTTAAATAAGCACATGCGTAGGTGCTTATTTTAAAATGCTTACAAGTTATAAGACATAAGCATAAGCTAAAAGTATGGTATTCTAAAAGCCCACTTTTGTTGTGAAATAGGATCATCAGCTAAAGAGTTATTAGATTCAAATTAGTTGTGGAAATGCGAATGCAAAATAAACCCTCCTGCATGACAAATTTTATTTTATAAACTGTATAAGTTTTAGGCCAAAACTGTTTGCAAAGTACCATATTTCTTCTGATAAAGTTTTGGTAACTAATTAGAGTCCGCTTGCAACGTAGAAAGGTAAGTACTGTAATATAAAACTATGTTTAGTGATCTTAGGACTTTTGGATGGCTAATTTTGGTTTTACAATCATTAATACCGAGTAATACTTCAAGTTTTCCTTTTAGAGCAGTGATTGACTCATAATATCTCACTTTTAGCACTAGCTTTGAACCACTGAATATTTATGCTACTGTTCCATGAGTTAAATACTTTCATGACTTTTATCTGAACAAGTATCTGTTCAAATATTTCCGCAGATATGCCACAGCAACGCCTAGCCCAAGTCGTCAGATAACTATTGCAAAGCAAAACCAGTGACAAATGCAAGATGGAGGAGAGTTGTTTTCAAAATTAGCGTGCTTCTTTGGCTGGAACCGTGCTCACAATGTGGATCCAAAGGTACATTTGACTCAAAGACGGGTTTTAGAGATTGTAACGGCGTATGCTTAGGGGTCAAAAGGGGTTTGTTTGGGTTGACCAAAAGCACTTGCTGCCTAAAATTATAAATCGCCTTTAAATAGTTGGTGTGTCAAGGAGTAATATTTTATTAATTAAACTTTTAGAAAAAATACAGAGTCGTATTCATTGGGCGAGATTTGATCCATTCTTCTCGTCCCGACATATTTCCTTTTAAGCTATTTTGTTAATTTTTGTACCGAAGTTTACCTGTTAGAGACAATACATAACCAAGATTGACCCATTCGTAAGTGGGTCAAAATCGCTACATCTAACTCGTATGGACGGTTTATCATTTGAAGTTCGAGTTGGTTTATATTACTTTCTCCGGCAAGGTTGTAAAAAGCGGCGGCCGGCGGCGCCTCGCGCTAGTCGCCTCCCGATTTGTAGCAAATCGCCAAATTAGGCGTTATGGTCAAAGCGGTCAACAAACCGCTTAGGCGAACAAATCACAAATCGGCCTAGGCGGCGGGTTGGTCAACCAGCGGTTTAACATCGATCTAGGGTTGAAGAAGGTGAAAGGGAGAGTAAAGTGGGAAGTGGAGGCTATGTGTTTAATGTTGTGAAACCCTAGCCTTACTAATATATGATTTATTGGCCCATTAAAAAAAATACAATAGGCCCAACAACTAAGTGATTGGGCTTTAATAAAAATAGACCAAATCTTTATCAAAATCATATATAATGTAAATTTTACAACATATACAAAAAATAAGTCACTAAGAATAATAAAACATTAATAAAATTATTAAAAATATACAATTTATGCATATTTTATACCAAATACATATAATTTTAAATTTTTATATATAAAGTTCAATCCGCTTAGCGGCGCTTGTGCCCCGCTTAGCGGTTCAGGGCGCTAGGCGGTGGTCGACCACCCGACTAGCGCCTAGCGCTTTTTGCAACATTGTTCTCCGGCCGTGATTTCTTGTAACTAATAGGCACTTACCCATAATCTTTGGGTAATTAAGGGAGTGTTTGGTTTGCACTGAGGACTCACTATGGGTATGAGTTTTAGAAAGAGGGATTGGAATGGAGGATGCCTAATTACATGGGTGTTAAACACGCTTCTTCAAATTTATACTTATAAAAGGAACATACAAATTTGAACTCATACCATCAAACCGAACTCCTAAACCAAATGCCCTCTTTTTATTATTGTTTTATAAATTTTGTCATAGTGTATCATTTAAAGTTCAGACTTGGTGTCTTCTATACTGTAGGTGGCTATGTCGATAGCAAGAGAAGTGTTGATGGCTTGTAACGTTGGTGTTGAGGTGATTCTTCTTCTTATCAGATATCGTTCTATAACATGTAAACTTTTCCGAATGTCATCTGCAACGCTTAAACCTCAATTTCAGGTGGCTATAGTGGTTGGTGGGCGCAATTTCTTTTGCGGAGACACATGGGTTACAGCTACTGGTATGGATAGAAGCACTGCTTATCAGATTGGGTAATGTTGTTATTTCCTGATTTACAAATTATATTTTATTTGATGCCACATGGGTATGGATTAAGAGAATACTTATTTATTTCAATTGGTGACTGTTAGAAACCGTGTCAACTTCCACTGATTTTCTATAGGGTTCTGAGCTTCTTATTTTTGTATGATTTAATCATTTAACTTAAAAACTTCACAAAAGTGCTCTTTGTATAAAGTTTTGGGACTTCATTTTTTGATTAAATTTTAAAATCTTAAATGATTTAATCAAACAAAATATAATTCATAGACTTATGTGAGAATTCAGTGATAATCCTATTTGACCATGAATATGTTTATCTAGTTGTCATGGCGGATCCAGAATTTGAAACAGGGTATGCACGCTTCTTTAGAGTTAATAATAATTAATAAATTTGGTTTTCGGGTTGAGTTTTCCGGGCGGGTTTTCAAATTTGGATTAGACACGTTCTTTTACGTTTATGAATCCAGGTTATTTAAACTGATTTGGTTTATAACTCCGGTATATACGAGACATTATTGGTTAGTAGGGTCAATTATTTTTATAAACATTGGCATGGTTTCGTTGTTAATCAAATAACCTAAAGTATAAAGCTTATCTCATATTTTGCAAGTATAACGTTAGTTCCTAACACCCTCGCACTTTTACATCTAAAAATCTCTAAAACAACAAACATTTTGAACAAAATGAAAATCATATATTTAGATTACAATGAAATGAAAAGTAAACATAACCCAGTGAAACTATATAAAATCAAGGCAATGTTAAATTTAGTATGTGTATTTTGAGTATATTGGGCTTTATAGTTGGACACATCTATACATCTCAATAACTGGGCCAAACAAAAATTAATCTCATTGACCAGTTGACTGACCTAATGCCTTCTTTGCTTTCTTCTTCTTCAATACGTCTGCCACCTCTACTGCAAAATTAGGGTTTAAAATTACAGTGCTTTTTGTTTTCCTCTTTTCTTTCCTTTCAAGCAATGGTGAGTTAGATCATGGTATGCACTCATATTTTTCGTGTATTTTGGAGGGTGTGCACTCATAAACTTTTAGTGTATTTTGTAGTTACATTTGAGAAATAACATATTTTATTACACTACTAAAAATTTATACAGGGTATGCACGTGCATACCCTGTCTATATGCTAGATCCGCCTGCTAGTTGTACATGTTCATAACATGATGAATAATGGGTTGCATATCTTAACAGATGATGGCAACCGTCATGAATTCTATATTAATCCAGTCAGCATTGGAAAAGCTAGGTGTTCGACTGTGTCCAGTCACCTTTACTATGCCAGAAGTATTTGAACCATACAGAGGCAACGGGCAATCCGACATCTAGAAAAGGAAGAGTGGTAATATTTGGTGGCATCGGTGGTGGTACGGGAATCCACTTTTCTCTACTGATACAGCCGCTGCCCTTAGAGCATCGGAAAGTACGCCCACAATTTTGAAACTTAATAATTCATATAGTAAATATGTTATGTAAAAGAAGAGGTTTATTGATAATTAATTGTTATCTGGCAGTTCATGCGGATGCTTTTATCAAAGGTACAAATGCTGATGGTGTATATGAATGTGACTCCATGGACAGTGTCGCATTTGAGCATATTTCATTTAGGGAGTTGAGTTCTAGAGGTAGTTCACCAATTGACATGATGGCTGCAACATATTGTGAAGAGAACGGGATTCCTGGTAGGTTTCTTCTTTGCCCATGTTTTTTTATCTTCAATATTCATCGGTCCTATCTTGTTTATTATCGTGAAAGAAAATAGAAAATGTCAAATGAATGCACTTTCTGAACGTCCTTTTTGTATTTTTCTTTGTAGTTGTAATATTCAATCTTCACGAGCCAGGAAATATATCAAAAGCATTATCTGGAGAATATGTTGGCACACTAATTGATCAGACGGAAGAATCGGCTAAACACGGACGCCCGTTACAGTCTGAATATAGGTATGAGGTACTTCATAAACTAACGACTGATTTAGTTGTTACAAATAGTGGCTTTCTGCAATAGAATAGCAATGCAGAGGCGGTATTGTATATGGTTATCTAGTAGTACCTATTAGTTCCTCAATGGGCTAAATTGTATGTGTTGTGTGGCAGCTCATCCACCCCTGACCTTAATGGTTTGCGCCTTGTATTTTCCGTAAAAATTATTTTGACATAGATGTCTTAGGTAACAGTGTTGTAGTATATGCAAGTATGCAACTATGCATAGTTAGTCTTTTGGCTGTAATCAGCTGTCATGTATGTGGAATTCAATACAAGTAAAGCTAATGTGATTGTGGGTGACGATTTCACACCCCTATTTTGTGCTTTTTTTTTTTTTTATCGTCTATGCTACAGTTGTTAGCTTGACATCAGTGTTGGTGTATGTGAACCTAATGTAAGCACTAGGCCCCAATATACGTATGCTGGTCCCAACCTTAGTCTGTTCCTGAATCGTACACTTCAGTTTGTATGTAACCGTCGGGCCTAGCGGGTTGACTGCGGGATGTTTCACATTCTTGGTGGGCTGGGTTGTTTCTGAGACTTGGATGTGTGAAGGCTCAATAAACACAAGGTGGTAACTGGTAACTACATATTTTCGAGAAAAAATGGGTGTCTTTTATAAATCTTTGATTCAATATCGAAAACTTTTAAGCAATTTTGTAATTTATCTCTTAGTTACAATTACCACTGTTAGGTACATTGACTTTTTGAAGAAGTTATTTTTCAAATTGTTAGTCTACATATTGGTTTAACTTGCTAAGAATTAGATAAAACAATATAATCAAATGAATGATTGAGAATCTATAGATATAAAAGAAGTTATTTTTCAAATTGTTAGTCTACATATTGGTTTAACTTGCTAAGAATTAGATAAAACAATATAATCAAATGAATGATTGAGAATCTATAGATATAAAAGAAGTTATTTTTAAATTTAAGATGTAAAATAGGTTTGGTGAGATCTTTACCGCTTATTGTTTTCAAAATTTCTTTTGCAATACTTTTATAGTTTTATAGGTCAATGTCACACCAACTCTATTTTTTTTATCGTTGAGTGCATCTCTATCTTTTCTTTTTTTTTTTTTTTTTATCGTCGAGTGCATCTCATGTCCCATGTGAGATAATTTTAAGTCTCTTTGAAACTTATATAAAAAAATAAACAGTTATGTTCATTGAAATGCTTTAATAAGGATGATACATTACATATTAAAATAGAGGTACTTTGAAAAATTTACATATGTATGATGCAAAACTGATACCTGGATATTATTTGAGAACTTGGTTTCATACTACTTTCCAAAATCAAGCAACTGATTATGGTCTCCTTAGCTTAACATTTTTCATATTGATTAGTATAGGTGTCTTGTTAAATCTGAGCAAGTATCACCATTTTCTTGAAAACGTAATTAATAATAATGAAACAACCTTATATTTTCAGTTTGCTTGTATATCATAAAGATTCGAGTGTTTGATAATTTTCGAACCTGATTAGTTTTTTGGTTGTTAGAATACACGACATAAAAAGTGAACATCTCATATTCGAATCTGAGTCATTTTACTCCCTATTATGGCAACCATGATTTACTTTTCTCATGTTGGTCGTGAGAATCATAAGGAAAAGTTTGGCCCTAAACGCACGAAATGAATACTCTCGGTTCATCTTTTTTCCAATTCAATCATATATACATCTTTGTTAGACAATACTTATATATTTGATCGATTTGCAATATCTTAAATCATGTATTAATTTAAACTTTTACCATATTGGTTTTAGAACAAAGACGGAGTAGTACATTTTCTTTATTGCTTTGAGTGAAATTGAAGTCAAAGATGTAAAAGCAAGAAAAAGCAAAATAAAATGGAGTAAAGTGATGGAAGCTCCTTTATCTGTCCCGGGGACAAAATCATATCAAGCATGAGATTGCAATCCTCACTTTCTTCACTTTAGTCCCTCTTTTAATTAAAAAAGAAACATTAGTAACATTGAAAGTTAAAATTTTAAAATTGCAATATCTTGGTGCATAACTTATATTATACAAACTAAACAGCTAACGTTCATCTTTTACATCAACAAACATTGTTTATGGATCCTTAAATTAATCTTCAAGATTGAAATCACATTACGGATACTAATAATCACAAGTACATACGAGTGTTGCAAACCAAGCACTAAGAAAAAAAGACTTAATTAAACGATTGATAAACTAAGATGGAAGTACCATCCTATGATCGATGTCACCGCTTGTGGCAATCGGCAGACATTGAATTACGATAGTCGCCATAATCTTCACCTAACGGCGATTGCTCAACCCTTATATCTTCAATCATCTTCACGACTTCTATCATTGTTGGCCTTTTCTCGGTTGTGCCCCTACACAAGTCATAGCAACATGTAACATTGAAACGAGCTCTTCTTCAATATTTTGTACCTCAAAAGTTCTTGATCAAACACTTGCCGTCCACTCGTCTCTTACTATTGACCGAACCCATTTTGGTAAATCAGCTGATTGTTCCTCTTCCTCAACACCTACACGAGAAGGTGAATGGTACTCTGATGGAGCTTTACCGTTAGCATTTCCAATAGCAAAATCCTGAAACTATAAACATCTGCTTTTGGGAGAGTCTTTGGTTTCAAATTGTTCAGGTGCTTTGTATCCTCCTAGTCTAGCAGTGGCGTGAACCGGTTCAAAAGTAATGATAACTCAAAATCAGAAATGCAAGCATTTCCATTCTTGTCGAGTAGTACATTTGATGATCTCACATTTCCATGAGGAATTCTTGAAGCTTTGTATTCTTCATGGATACGGGCTAGTCCTCGGCTGCTCCTAACACTAAGCTGATCCTTGTTGTCCAATCTAATGGAATTCTTCCAGGACCCTATTTCCTGTAACCATAAAGAAACCAATCCTATTACTAAAAGAAATTAAAACGCACAATCTGTCAACCTTCAATCTATGCACCAGAAAGAGATTGTTAAACAAGATACAGGACCACGAGAGTGGTCCAACCATCATTAAAAGGTAGTAAGTCTGGTTGGTGTCTAACTCACATTAAAAGACCCAAAGGTTCTTTGTGTCGAAACATCGTTTAGGACATGACACATGTTCTTGTTCTCATCTAACAAACTTCAAGAATAGTTTCGCTACTTTGGTATTGATTTTTTGAGATATGAATAATTTGTTTGAGTATGACTTGAAATGATCAGCCTGCTTACTTTGTATTATATCTTCCAAACTAAGTAGATAATCAGTTTACGGTTGTGTGTTTGAGAATGTTTATCAACTTAAGAAACAATGCAATAAACAAATTGCACTAACACTAATTGAGGGTTAAGAAGAACGATAAACCTTGATATAGTGGTCGATTTCTAAGGTTTACTTCTAATTACGCAAATCAATCAAGCATATCTAGAATCAACAAATATGAAACAAGATCAACTAATAATCAAATACAAGTAAAGATGGATCAAGAATTACCGTGAAGGAGCATATGCAAGCTTCCGTTCGGTAGATAATCATACACAAGAAGCTTTTCCTCCTTAGCATAATAATAAGCTCTCAACTTCACAACATTTTGATGTTTAATCTTCCCAATCACATCCATATACTGCTCAAATTCCTTCCGTCCACACGGATTAGCATCCTTCAACCTCTTAACTGCCACCACGGTACAACCATCATCCAACACCGCCCTATAAACCGTCCCTAAACTCCCTTTCCCAAGCATTTCCGCTGAAGCCCTTAACAAATCCTCTAACTCAAACTTCTTCTTATCAAAAACACAAGCTTATTGTTTTCATTATCATTTTCACCATTACTCGCGTAAACTCTACTTTCACTTCCATAACTACTCCTCCCTTCCCAATCTCCGACCCTAATTTCGATGACCTTGTCTTTTTCCACAATAGTACGCTATCAAAAACGATACTATCACTAGAATCAAAACACTATTAGCTATCACAATAGCTACAATAATACCAGGATGCAACCCTTTACTTTCTTTTTCTCATTAATAATAGTAGAGGTAGGTAAAGTACTAGATTGATTCAACCGTTGCCGGAGGTGTACTACCAGTACACTCCGCAACGAACTGAATCCACATAATCCTTTATTACCTAGAAAACTCGAGTCGCCATATTTTTCACAAAATCCTCAGGTAACTTACCATACAACTCATTATTAGATAAATTCAATTGCTTTATATTCGAAAGTGACGTTAAATTTAAGGGAACTTCACCTCTAATCTGATTATCCTCCAACTTTAATGTTAACAATCTAGTAAGATTCAACACCCCATTAGGTATTACACCTTCTATATTATTATCAGACAAATCTAGACGTAACAAACGCCTTAACACATATATATCTCGCGGGATCTCGCCAGAAAGGTCATTTCCCGCGAGATATACTAACTTTAAGTTAGTACATTTGAGTAAAGGTGATATAGTACCATTAAGTCTATTATTTCGTAGATCTAGAATACGAAGCTGATCTAGTGAGGACAATGAGTCTAGTGTCCCTCTAAGGTTGTTGGACGGGAGCGTTAAGGCTGTTACGCGGTTATTTGTGCATGTTACGCCTGTCCAGGAGGCGGAACATGCAGTAGAGTGTGTGGTAGTTGTAGTGGATGAGAGTGACCAGTTTTTTAGGAGGAGGTTGTGTGTGTCGGTTTGGGTACGGAAGAGCGATAACGCGGCCGTGTCACTGTCGACATCGCCCGCGTTGGTGAGGAGGGGGAAGATTAGGAAGAGGAAAAGATGGAGAGTTTCCATGAGACAAATATTATGGAAATGTTACGCGGGAAAGATGTGTGTGATATAATGTGTGTTTTAAAAGTGTGAAAGTGGGATGTACTATTGTTTTCCAAAAGTGAAAATTACTTTTTGTGTCAATGAGTACAGAATATTTTAGTAACATTATTTAAGACTAGGATAGGATATTTATTTGAAAATTTGATACGAAATTTGAAAACTAAGCGTGATGTCAAACGGTTGTTGTTAAGAGTTTGATTTTGTTATATAGGAACTAATGAATAATTTTTATGAGATGACATTTTTGATAAAATTGGATGAGATTCTAAAAATCTGAATAAACACTTTATTATCATTTGGTTAATTAGTTTCTTACAACTAATTGTAGTGAAAATGATCATATTTACCACAACCACAACTCTAAAAGCTATCGTTAGCAAAATCCTTTACACAAGTATGTGATAATTTATTATTATTATTATTATTCTTATTTCATAGTTATTGTAGTAATATACACTCGTATGAAACTACAAATAAAAAGGGTTGACTAATCTTGCTAACCGGTTTTTGGCCTTGTAATGAAAAATAACATTTATTTATTCGTGAAAGTAAACAATCTTCTGGTTTGGTAAACTTTTATTATCTAGGTATATCATAATGATTTCTCCTTCTTTAATCTTTATCATAATTACCACATCATAATTACCATAGAAGAAAAACTACAGTTTTTATATACACACACAATCAATCAATCAATCGTTAAGAAAATGATATATATCCCTCCCAAAGTGAATAATCGTATATATATCTTTCATGATGATGATAATAAATAATCATTGCATTTCATGGATTGAGCAATTTATGTGATGATCCTTGTATGTTTTAACCAATTCCTGAGAGAAACGATATTCTATTATAAATTTTGTGAAATTATCCTCCAAATTATGTACTTGTTACATGACAAAATGAAAAGATAAAACAAGTGGAGAGAATCACTGGATTTGAAATGTCACCAACTTAAAATTTGACGGATGTACACAAAATATAAAAGATGAGCTTTGATATGTAGCTTGCTTAAGAGCGCAAGAGATTTAACGATAAACGAATCAGACGAATGTGATCTCGCATACATCATTTACGACAGCCTCCTTGCGCCTATTTAAGCAGGCCCATTTATTATTTTCCTAAAAGATATAAGCAAAGCTCAAAACTGAATACAACCAAGTTCATAAAATTATTGAATCAATTAATCCGTTAATCAAGAAAGGGCACTTGAGTATAAAAAGAAGGGTGGTTGAAGGTATGATTGTGTTTAAATTCATCCACATGGAATGGAGGAAAAAAGTTTCCAAAAGCATGCTTCCTCTTCTCATCTTTTTTGCATCATTGTTTAACATTTTACCCGAAACAAATGATTTGGGTAGGTATTTATTTGGGTAAAACTTTATTATGAAATTAACGCCATTAGAAAGAGCTATAATTGCAAGAATATTAAAGGTAATATTGGTCGGTCTCTCCACTCTCAGGTATATCGTCGGGTAAGAGTATTAGCATACACATTTTACCTCTTTCATATCTCGTTCTGACATGATTGTGTCCATTGTTGTTGTTAACTAAAATAGTGAAATATATAACTTCTTTTGGTATGGATCAAGGCCATTTTGATAGTCATCCAAAAAGCGCGGGCTATATATAGCACATGAACCTTCTATAGTAATATAGTTATGGCAGAGTAAGTTACCAACTTTGCTCGTGAGGTTACGGGTGTGTTTGGTAAAAGTAGCAGTGAGCAGTAGTAGTGAGATGTGAGCAGTAGCCACAACTCACCGCTCACCGCTTCTTAAAAAAGCATTGAGAAAATGGGCATTCCTAAAAAATAGCAAAACTCACCGCTCCTTTACCAAACGACTACTAAAAATTAAAATGCTTATTGCTCACTATTCCAAAAAACTTCACACTGCTCCGTGCCAAACAAATCCTATATGTTTAGCAGGAATTAGATGACAATGAAACTAATTTTTCGTCCTGAAATTTGTGACACATTTATATTTATGGGTGATGAGCTATGAATCTCTAATGTAACTACAAATAATAAACCATAGTAATGTTATATGTGATAATTATACAGATATTAATGAACACTAGTCAAAATGATAAACGGTGTCAACTTTTGAAAGTATAGCAATTCATGTCAAGAGTCGATAATTGAGGTTTTCTAAGTTAAGGAGAATGTAAAATTCCTCGTCATTCAAATAGTGTCATTTGTCTAAATAAAAAAGGACCAGGTATGTAAACCCTTGGTTAGCATTGACTAAATGTAGAAACATTGTAGGAGAGCTCTGGGTATTATGGTGTTAACCCGTGCCAAGCCGATGTGTCACGGTGTTATGGCGGCACCATGATACCGTTGATGCGCGGCACCAACCACGACGTTAAACCCATGGCTTACGCCAATCATGTTTTTTCTTTTCTTTTTTTTCCAGATAAATGACTTTTGTGTTGGGTTTGTGTTTATTTTGTATGTCTATCGTTTTCTTTTTTAATTTAAAATGAGTTTTTGTGGATTATAAAATGTGTGTGTGTGAAGTGTGGAAGAAAAGGGACGATAGGGATAATAGTAATGGTATGTTTGATGCGGAGCAGAGTGAAGCTTTTTGGAGCGGTGAGCAGTGAACGATGAATATTTTGATTTTTAATGGTCATTTGGCAAAGAAGCAATCAACTGTAGCTATTTTTTCGGAAGGCTAATTCTCCAACGCTTGTTTAAAAAGCATTCAGATGATCATTAGAGTTGCCAAGATATTCAATGACTAAAACACCCCCCCCCCCCCGGCCCCACCCTAACCCTAATACCACATATTCTATAAAGGGTAAATTGCAAAAATGGTCTTTAAAGTAGCTCAAATGCGCAAAAAATACACCGAGACAAAAAGTATTGCAAAAACGACATTAATGTTCCATATTTTTGCAAAAAAGCCACCGAGAGCTACTTTCTGCTAACCTTCGTTATGTTTCTCATTAAGTGCCTCGTCACTAAGGGCATTATTGTCATTTCACTCGTCTCAGTCTCTCCCGCCAATTATACTTCAAGGACAATATTATCAAAGATAACTTAACGTCATTAAATCAACTAGAGTAGGCTTCTACAGAAAACATTAAATCGGCACAACTAGAAATAAATTAACTTCATTTAACATACTTTCAAATCGATAATCAATAGTCAAACCCTAGCTTTGAAAAAACCAAAAATCCGCACAACCAAACCCAGCTATGGCAAATAATGATAAAGGGAAAGTCTTTGTTGATTGTGGGGGAGGAATCATCAGAAAAGTCGTGGGGGAAAGTTTTATTAAATGATGAAGTATTTGAGAAAGTTATGGCTAGATTTGGTGATAAAGTAATTGCCAAGTATGGTTCATATAAGAACATAGGGAAGGAGATGATAGAAGTTATTCTTCAATGGTTGTGGAACAAAACTTACAACGAACCAAATATGGTTGGTAGTGATGCGATATCTATTCCTACCCTTGGAAATGGTAGCGGAACCGACAATGAGGTAGTTGCAGAGACAAAAAGAGGGAGGGGAAGACCCAGAAAAAAGGTAACTTTTCTGTACCAATCCGTAATTCGAGTACAATGTCACCAAAAAGAAGAGGGGAAGGCCTGTTGGGAGTGGGAGGAAGAGGGAGGGAGTGATAATCCGAGTACAATGACACAAAAAAGGAATAAGGGAAGGCCTGTTAGGAGTGGGAAGAAGAGGGGGTATGTTAATGTATTATACTTCATTTATGTGTCATTTTAATTTCTTATGTTGAATGTTGTGATCTTTTTGATTGACTGTTTTATGCTGATATTGAGTGTCATGATTGAGTGCCTTGATTGGTTTAGGATAAACAGAGTATTATGGTTCTAAGTAGGTCGTTAGAATGGCAAATGTAGGAGTGTTTGGCATAGCAGTTGTACTGCTATACTAACTAAGTTGTCACATTAAATTATTAGCTAAACTACAACTATACAAGATACATAATCAATATATTTGTATCTTCAGTAAGTAGGATTGATGTCTTGTACAATGTGGTGAGATATATAACACTGCTTCACTTGAAACTGTTTACTTGAGTATGCACTTGTCTGCATGACTGTTTGTAGTAGCAGCTGTAGTAGCTCTTTAGACTTGATGTTTGAATTAAAATGATAAATGTGAATAGCGTGTTACTTTAATTGACTATTGACGTTAAAATTAAACAGTGGCAGGTTTAATTTCTTATCAGGATGAAATTGTGTTCAGCATGCACAATAATGGATTTTTTGAATTTGCTTCATTGAGGTATGTACAAGGGAATGTTTCTACACTTTGTGCCTTTTTCTCTGATAGACATATGTTTAGTATTGGGCAATGTTCTTTTGTTTGCCTGGCAAATCATTAGAAGAAGGTTTGAAGTTGATTCACACAGACAATGATGTGCATATAATGTTTGAACTAGGTTGTCAGGATGGTTTTGTAGATTTGTTTGTTGCTCACAAAAAACAGAGGTTATCTTAATACTATTTAAAAAAAATTTGATTTAGAGAGTGATGGTGGGGAGGTTGTCGGATGGGTAGAAGAAGATGCTAGCTTGTGGTGCTCTAGTACTTCAACTCCTTTTAGGACTAGTACTTCAACTAGGGAGAGAAGTATACACTTGAAAAGAAAGGCCGGGAAGAATAAAAAGCTGGTGAAGAGGTCTGTGGATAAGGGAAAAGGAAAAATGGTTGATGAGGATGATGCTAGTAAGAAAAAACCGAATGATATTGTCATTAGAGAGGGTGGTTCTATGAAGAAGACAACAGGTGTTGGTTTAGTGAATGTGGGAGCTAGAGGTGCGGGTTTTTTTAGACCAAGAAGTGATGTTAAAATCACTAATTGCGTACTGGGTCTAAAGGAACCAAGATCAATTGGAAACAAAGTGGTGTTATTTTGACTAGGTGAGTCTAATGAATTGTTTAGCAAATTTTTTGGATACATTGCATTGCATATTATACTAACCTCATTACATTGCATATTTTGATTGTGCAGGTATAGTTGATCACTTGTTGGTTCATCCAGTAAAAGCTTTTGAAGTTTGACAAATGAGTTCATCTTTGGGGATTATGTAATGTGTAGAAACAAAAACAGTTTTAATTTGGTTGTATATTACATATGTAATTTGGCTAATGTAACTTGAACTATATTACCTCTGTTTAGATAGACCAAGGGTTGTGTGGAGGTAGTGTGATGGGTTCATCTTTTTGGTACATGCCGAATGATATTATGTAACTTAAAGTATTACATATGGGTTAATATTTAGTGATGGTTCACTCATATCAATACTCTGTTATTGCATCCAATTTCTTATACATAATATGTTTGTGTTTGTGTTTTATGGTTCGATTAATAGCATTTACAAGTTTGTGTTTGTATTTTATGGTTCGAACACTGTATACAAAGAAAATCGGGATCAAACGACCCCTTACATTCATCAACCATACATGTACAAGCTTACGATAGGGGAAACCACAACCCCTATCTACATCTACATCTACATTGAACAGGGGAAGCAAGAATAACAAAAGAAACCACAAGTCCCCAACCTTCTACTAACTACATTCATCATAAACAACAAAAGAAACCATAGCCTCGAGTCCCCAACCCCCTCACATGTACGTTTGCCTCACAGCAAACTCAATCTTGGAAACAGTGTTGTCGTTAGTTTGCTTAAGCAACTCAATCTTGGAAACAGTGTTGTCGTTAGTTTGCTTAAGCATCCTCATCAACCCCCTCATCCTTCGCATATCAGTTGTCTGAATCCTCCTAAGCTTGTTCACATTGGACCTTGAAACTCTCGAACCCCTTAAGTTTCGGAGCTCACCAATCAGGTCCCCCCTAATTTCGATCATATTAGAAAGCTTTCGGCACCTATTCATCAATTCGAGTGCATGCTGAATGTCTTCCCCAACCTTTCGCTGGTAATGGGCTAGCATCATTTCCGATATGACAAATGAGTTACAGGCAAGCACGATATCAAGACAGCGAGACATGTTACTGGTTAAGGAAATGATACTTTTTTTTATTAAGGGTGTGTGTTTCTGTTTGTGTGTGTGTAATAACGGAAGACTTTGACAAATTAATATGCAAACATGATAACTGACTTTGGAAATTTAGCCATTGAGGTCATGTCGCATTGATATCACAAATTTGGCGGCAATAAGACGAGTGGAATGACAATAATGCCCTCGGTGGCTTTTTTTCAAAAATATGAAACATTAATGTCGTTTTTGCAATACTTTTTGTCTCGGTGTATTTTTTGCGCATTTAGACTACTTTAGAGACCATTTTTGCAATTACCCTTCTATAAATAACATTTGTGTTCACCGACAGTGTATTTTACCAAAAGTGAAAAAACACCCTTTCAACTTCAACAAAATAAGAAATTAGCCCTTAAACTTATAAAAATCTATATTAGTTTAGTAAAATAACAGATTAACCTCTATATTTAGTAAAAGGCAAATTGAATAAAAAGGTACCAATCTTAGGTTCAAAATCAATTAAAGGCACTACTTTTTTTTTTCTTTTTTTTTTTTTTTTTTTTCTCAATTTAAGGTACATGACTTTTTTTTTTGACCGATTTAGGTTTTTTTCTAACTTCCGTTAACCATTTCGTTAGTAAATTACATGTTTGGTCCTTGAATTTGTATTAGCATTTCATGTTTGGTGCATTTTCGTCCGTTTGCATACTTTTTTTTGTTTTCATACGTTTTCTGCTTTTTTACCGCGACGCTTTAACACGTTTTCGTCCGCTTTAACACGCCGCCGCTTTTGCACATTTTCGTCCATTTTACACGCCATCCGCTTTTACACGCTTCCATATGTTTTGCACGCGTTCGCTCGTTTTACGTTGCTCGCTTTTACACGCCGTTTGTTTTACACGCTGTCTGCTTTCGTTTTGCACGTTTCCATCATTTTCCACGCCATCTGCCGTCCGGCTTACATATTTTTGTTTGTTTTCGACGTTTCGTCCGCTTTTGCACGCTTTGGCCCGTTCTTACAAATCGCTGCCTTTTTGCACGCCATCCGCTTTTGCACGCTTATGTTCGCTTTTGCACGCTTCATCCTTTTTCACGCCGTCGTCGCTTTTGCACGTTGCTCGCTTTTACACGCTGTTCGTTTTACACTTTTATACCGTATAAAAGCGTATAAATGTGTGTATAAAAAACGTGTAAAAGTGGACGAGACATCGAAAGCAGATAAAAACGGACGAAAACGTGTAAAACGGACCGAAACGTGTAAGAACATACGAAAACGTAAAAAAAGGGTCGAACACATGTAAAAAACAGACGAAAACGTGCAAAAACATACGGAAATGTGTATAAATGGATGTAAGCGTGCAAAAACGAACAAAAACATGCAAAACGGACGAAAACGTGTAAAAACGGGCTGAAACGTGCAAAAACGGGTGAAAACGTGTAAAACCGGATGAAAACGTGTAATTACGGACGAACACGTGCCAAAACGGACGAAACGTCAAAAACATACGAAAATGTAAAACGGACGAAAATGTGCAAAACGGACGAAAACGTAAAATGTATTTAAACGTAAAACGGACGAAAACGTAAAACCGCACGAAACGTGCAAAACAGACTTAAACGTGTAAAACCGACGAAACATGCAAAACAGACGAGAACGCCAAAAACGGACGAAAACATATAAAAACGGACGAAACGTATGAAGACGGACGAAAATGGACCAAAAATGAAATGCCTATATAAACTCAAGGACCAAACATATAATTTACTAACAAAATAGTTAACGGAAGTTAGAAAAAAACCTAAATCGGCAACCAAAAAAAGTCGGGTACCTTAAATTGAAAAGAAAAAAATAAAAATGATACCTTTAATTGAAATTAGACAAAAAATGGACACCTTTTTATACAATTTGACCTTTAATAAACTCTATGCTTTAACTCTTTTTATATTATTTATTTATTATAAATGCTTTTAGAGATTTTTTCAATTAAACCCCACCACCAGTCAATTAACCCTTCCCCGACACTAACCCCTCATTTTTGGAGACCAGGTTCCAAGCCCACGCGCCTTCACGCGCCAGAGGTATTGTGAGTATTTTTTGTGTTTGTCTTAGCAGGTAAAGAGGGGGGTTTTTGGTTACCACCCCCGGCGAGTGGAGCATCTCCTCGACTTTCTGAGGCCGACTCAAGCCGCTGTTGAAGTCCCTGTCATCTGCCGCCACCTGCCGCCGCCGGTCGCCTACACTGCTGACCGAAATTGGGTTTCCGGCAGCAGCATAGTATCCTTTTATTACCTCTTTCCCTTTTTTATTCTCTTGCTTTTGTCCCGGCTCCCTATTTTATTCTCTTGCTTTTATATTTCGTTGTTTTGATTTCCGTTACGGTTTTGTGGTTGTGCGCGTGCTTGTTTCCCTCTGCTTCCCCTTTTGTTGTTGCTTGTTGTAGTGTGTTGGGGTTAGGATAGACGCCTTGGTTTGTGATGGTAACCTGAGGTCATGTCTCACGGCAAGGGAGGTTAAGAAGGGTAGGCGGGGTGGGTGGGTAGGCGAACGGGGTGTAGGTGGGAATAGAGGTAGGGGTATTTCTAGGGTTGGGCCTTCTCGTAAGATTAGGGTGGGTAGTTGGAATGTTGGGTCGTTGACCGGGAAGCTCTTTGAGCTGGCGGATGCGTTGAGGAGACATAAGGTAGACATAGCGTGCTTCCAAGAGACCAAATGGAAGGGTTCCAGCACGAGGGAGGGAAACGGCTACAAACTTTGGTATTCGGGCTCTAGGTCAGCGATAAACTGAGTTGGAGTTATCTTGGAGGCGGGTCTCAAGGATAATGTAGTACAAGTGATCTGGAGGAGCGATAGGATCATGGCGATCACGTTGGTTATTGATGGGAAAATTGTTAACGAATCGGTGATACGCACCACAAAGGGCCGGGTGAAGCAAACGAAGAAGAGTTTCTGGGACTCCCTCGATGAGCTAGTAAGGGAGTGCCAGCCGGACCAATGTTTGTTTATAGCAGGTGTCTTGAACGACCATATAAGAGCAGCAACAGATGGTTACGCGGGGGTACACGGAGGTTTTGGCTTTGGAGTTAGGAATGACGAAGGCCGATCGATCTTAGAGTTCGATACTGCTCACGACTTGGTAGTAGCAAACTCTTTTTTCAAGAAAAGAGATGTCCACTTGATCACCTTCCAGAGTAGGGGTAACAACACCCAGATTGACTATCTGCTGGTGTGAAGAAAGGATTTTAGAGCATGTAGGGACTGCAGGGTTTTCCCAGGCGAGGCATGCTCATCCCAACACAAATTTCTAGCACTGGGTGTATTTTTCGAGAAGCAACTACAAAGGAGAGCAACGACCGGATTGCCAAGGATTCTTTGGAAAAATCTAAACGGGCAGGCGGCAGAGTCGTTTAGAGTGAAGGTCACAGAGGGACTTTCTTCTCGGTTGGAGGACCTGACTATTTCAGACGCGGACCAGATGTGGAACACCCTGGCCGACATCATCAAAGACGCGGCAAAGGACTCACTTGGTGTAACTAGCGGGGCTGCGAGGTCCCTGAAACACAGAAGGGAATCTTGGTGGTTTAGCGAAGAAGTGCACTCCAAAGTAGCCGCGAAACAATCTAGTTTCAGAGACCTTCTTTTGTGCTGAGAGGGCAACCAAGCTGACATTACCGCTGTTGTTACGAGGTATAAAACAGCTAAAAGAGAGGCAAAGAAGGCGGTAGCTCAAGCTAAAGATAAGGCGTACGAAGATTTGTACAAGCAATTGGACTCCAAAGAGGGGGCTCAAGATATATTCAGGATTGCGAAAGCCCGGGAGAGAAGAAGGAGGGATTTAGGAAGCGTTAAATATATCAAGGACGAAGGTGGGTGGACCATGGTGAAGGAATATGATATCAGGAATAGATGGGGAAAGTATTTTTCCGCTCTTTTCAACGTAGGGAGGTCTGAAGGAAGCGGGGAAGAAGAGAACCCTAGCCAACGACCAGAGTGCTTCTACTCGAGGATTAGACAAATTGAAGTGAAGTTTGCACTACAGAAGATGGGAAGAAACAAAGCAGTAGGGCCGAACCAAATTCCCATTGAAGCATGGAGGTGTCTGGGGGATGAGGGAGTCGATTGGCTGACTTGCCTCTTCAACAAGATCTTCTCCGGTGCTAAGATGCCAAAAGAATGGAGACTCAGTGAAGTCATCCCCATTTACAAGAACAAGGGAGATGTGCAAATGTGTATCAATTATAGGGGCATTAAGCTTCTTAGCCACACCATGAAGCTTTGGGAGAGAGTTATTGAGAGAAGGTTGAGAAGGGAGACAAGGGTGTCTGAGAACCAATTTGGTTTTATGCCAGGAAGGTCATCGATCGAGGCTATCCACCTCCTCAGAAGTCTCATGGAGAAGTACCGAGAAAGACAAAGGAACTCGTGATATGGCGTTCCCGGACCGAAAAGGCATATGATAGTGTCCCACGCGAGTTGATCCGAGATCTCTTATTGATAAGGAACACCAAGGAGATACGTGAGAGTCATTAAGGATATGTACGAAGGGGCTAAGACTCGCGTACGGTCTACAATGGGGATCTCAGAGTTCTTCCCAGTGGATGAGCTATCTAGAGGGATTCAAGAGGGCATCTCGTGGAGCATGATTTTTGCTGACGACATTGTTCTGGTGGCAGACTCGGCGGATGGGTTAAACAACAGACTGGAGCAATGGAGGAAGGTCCTTGAAGATAAGGGTCTTCGGGTCAGCAGAGAGAAGACTGAATACCTGAGATGTGAGTTCGGGAGGATCGAGTCAGGCCACCAGGAAGATATGGATATTCACATTGGTGACCAGATCAGGGATTCACAGATCAGGGAGGATAGACGAGGACGTGACCCATCGGATTAGAGCTGGATGGGCAAGATGGAGGGCGGCGTCGGGAATCCTTTGTGATAGGAACGTCCCTTGTAAGTTAAAGGGAAATTTTTACAAGGTGGCGATGATCGGCTCCTGACGGTCAGTCTTTTATCACACAAGTCAACCACTTGTGAATGGTCAACCGTAATAAAAGCCAAACAGTCTGAAACCAAAGCAATTAAATCCAGGAAAGTATAGTGTTTCCCCGGGTCGTTAAGTCCCAACGAGGTGTGAAAACTGTAATACAACGAATCTGTGATCGGGCGATATTGAACAGGAAAGGGGGATGATTGATTACACTAAGGAAATTAAATCTAATAAAGATTTTGAAGTCATTTTAATTCTATTCTAAAAAAAACGTTTAACGATTAAAACCTAAAACGTAAAACTTAAACTAAAACAAACGTAAACGTGTAAAATAAAAATGTGAAATCGAAAACTAAAAGACTCATGAAATGAAAATTAATTTTAACAATTCTAATAATAAAAGAAAATTTTAAGAAAAGAAAATTATTTTTAAAACTATTTATCTAATTATTATTAATTAAAAACTATTTTTAACTATTTAAAAATACATTAAAATACAAGAAAATAGGAAATTAACCTAAAAATGAAATTATAAATTGGAAAATCTAAAATATTATAAAACTAATGTTAAAACTGAAAATATATTTTTAGACTTTTAAATAATTATTATTAATTAAAACTAATTTAAACTAATTAAAATTAAGAAAATAACAAATGAACAGAAAAATTATGAGACTTTACAGAAAAATCTAAAATATTATTCTAGGCCTGGAAAAAAATAAATGTTAGATAAGCCTACTAATAAGTCGAATTGGGCAAATAAGCGGTTTGAATAAGCACTTGAAATAAGCTAAAAGCTAACTATAAGCTACCATAAGCTACTAAAACCTAAATCTAACCTAAAATGAGCTAATGCAACTGATTGGGAAGTAAAAGCACAAGCTACGAAAAAAGCTCGAGACCGATTTCAGCCTCAACACGCCAAACTACCTTATAAATTACTTTAAGCACTAATGAAGCTAGCTAGAAAAATTCCTAAAAATAAACTAAAATAGCCATGATGTTCACAACCAACCAAAGATCTTGTATCCCAAATTTGAGCTCAAATGGACTTATAATGAATCATGAAAATTCCACAAAGTTTGGCAAAATCACGTTGCAAAACAATAACCAAACACCCCTAAGTAATTAATTGCGTAGGAAAGAACCAATAAAAGACCCAAGGGCAGTTGGTGTTGAGGTGTCTGCTGTGTGCGTGGACTGCTAGAGGTCACAGGTTCGAATCTGTGCAGGCCCGTTTTGCTACTCTTTTTTTTATTTTGCTTTTTACTTTTACCCAACTAACAATTAAGCTAATATAAACTATGCATTTAACAACATCTGATTCTAACAGCAAGTAAAAACAGAACTGAAGCAGATTACATGCAAGAATGAAAACAGATTTTAGAATTAACATCTAAAACAAACAATCCTTGGTTGGGCTGCAATAAATCCAAGGGTGAAAAGAAGCTAGCAATCCTACATTAAGCTAAAGGTAGATCTAAGCAAACCTAAGTACTAAACTAATACTAAAATAAGCTAACAAGGACCTGAAAATAGAACTTGAAGGCGTACTATTGAGACAACAGAGGTTGCTGTGGTGGGACTGCTGTTGGACTAAGCTGTCCACTGATATGGCAGACTTCAAACAAACACCCCTAATGGAACTTATAAACACAAAATAAGCATAACAAGCATTATATAATCAACTTATAATCACAAGTTAGTCGAGATATGAATTGTTACGCTACAAAAAGCAAATTAAAGGGAAAAGGTTGAAGCAATGTCTAACTAGGAATCCTAATACTAAAACAAAGTTGAAATAAGCAATTGAAAAATGTAAATGAGCTAAAATAAGCTAAGAGTGGTCAAACCTAATATAAGTAAACTAAAAGATACTAAATTACCTTAAATAAGCTAAGACAAAACTAAATAAGCACTTGCAACTTGATAAACTTAATCTGCGCTAGAAATACCCGCATCAAAGCCAAGGGTCACTTTATGCGCTTATTTGGAATAAGTCGTAGGATTAGCCTCAAGCTTCGGGAACTTGAGCTCACCCACCAACTCACTTTTGCCCCTTCACCTAGCTTCCAAGAAGCTTTTTCAAGCATGATAAGTGGTCTTTGAATGGGCTTGCAACTCTGTATGTGATGGGTTCAAAGTAGACAAGATTGAATGCTAATCTTCCTACTCTAAACCAGTCCTAGGTCTCCACAAACTAACGACGATATAGTCAAAGACCCAATAACAACCAATTTTGAGAGAAAATAAGTTCAAATAATCGCTTAATAGCTTGAGAACAATGGACTATTCTACTCATTGTTCAAGATAAACAGATTACACACTAACACCTTTGATGCAATTTTTAGGTTTGGAAATGATTTTGAGAAAGCTTGTTGATCGAAAACGGATTGAGTTGGTAATCTAATCTTTCATAAAACCAATTTTAACACTACTTTAAAACAATTTCCACAACGGTTTCAACTAGAACGATGATTTGAAGATTTAAAGCAAGAAAATGAAGATTGCATATAAAAGTGGAATTGAAAGGAACCCGAAATTGCATTAATTGAGAATGAAAATTACATGAAAAGGAAATTGACAATAAAAGTAAAGATAAGCTAGAACCATAAATTCTAGACTAAAACTGGAGAACGAATTAGAACCAAAAAATAAAACTCATAACTAACTAACTATCGACTAAAGATTGACTCCCAAAATTGGCTACAAGATTCATCTTTATACTCCAAGCTCTTGGTCTTCACTTCTTTTTGTGTCTTTTCTTTGAGGGCAAGTAGTGGGTGAGAGGTTTGGTGATGACAGGGAATGGGTTGTCGAGTGTTGCGGTTGAGTGGGTTTTGGGTTTGTCGTTTTGGGATTCGGGAAAGGGATGAAGGGTGGAGTTTGGAGGAAAAATGGTGGGTAATTATTTGACCGGGTATAGTTAGGGTAAACGGGTTGGATTGGGTAAACAGGTATTGGGCTTGGTATTAAGTAGTTAACATAGGATTTGGATTTTAGGATTAACTATGGAGCCATGGTGTATTTTAAGGACCAAAGGTATACATTCGAAATTCAGGGACCACATGTAACTTCGAAAATGTCTTCCAGACCAATCTTGTCATCTTTGAAAATTCCAAGGACCATATTTGCCAAATCCACAAAACCATGGGACCGAAACGCACTTTTCCAAAAATTATCATAAGGACTAATTTTGACAAGTTAGAATTACCAAAGGACTAAAATGTTAATTTTCCAATTTAAAATGTCCAGGTAAATTCATCAATCTTTGAAATTTCGAGGACTAAAGTTGCCAATTTGCAAAATTGAATTTTATAAGGCTAATTTTGACAACTTGAAAATTCACGAGGGCCTTTTATGAAAAATTACATGTTTTGAATAACCGAGGACTAGATTTTGACAATTATTGCATAAAATACGCCTAAATATTTTTTCATCTTTTTGAGACTTTTCAAAGTGTTTTTGATTGCTTTTGCGGTGTAAAGGAACAAAATGATGAGTATTTACACACTCATCGTGCGATTAGACCGCTATGTTGTATGGGTCCAGTGTTGGCCCATCTCCAAGCGCTTGCTATGATGTAGTGAGGCGAAATCGAGAATGTTAAGATGTACTTGTGGAAAACCTTGCTTGACATGATCTCGAACGGTGTTTTGAGCAAAACTTGAGGTCGGGAATATTATCGAGAAGATGAGAGAATGAAGGCTGAGGTGGTTCGGCCATGTCAGGAGGAGGCCACAATCAGCGCCTGTAAGAAGAGTCGAAGCGCTAGTAGTTGATGGTGTGAGAAGGAGGGGTAGACCCAATCTCAGGTGGGAGGATAGACTTAAGCTCGACATGAAGGAGCTGCTCTTGTCCGAGGACATGACCTCAGATAGGAATGCGTGGAGAGATAGAATTAGGATTTGCGGGTAGTTCGAGTGTTAGGCTTTTTAGGCGTATTCTGTTTCCTTGCTTTGGTGCCTTGTTTTGCCTTTGCCTTAGCTTAGGCCCCTTGCGTGTTTTGCCTTGCTCTTTGTTGCCCCCTTAGGTTGCCTTTTTTGCCCTAGCTTTAGGTCCCGTGGGTTGTTTTTACCTTCCTTTGCTTTGCTCCCTTAGGTTTGCCTTTGTTTTGTTTTATGGTTTGTTTTATGCTTGTGTTTGGCGTTTTGAGCGTGTTTGGTCTGCCATTTTCGCCTGCTTTTTGCTTGCTGCCCTCTTGCTCTCTCTTTTCTTCTTTCTCACCCGCACACGTGCACAAGCCGGAGGTCTCATTGGGCAGCCTCCTTACTCCCGGGTTTATCCTCGGGGTGGGTAGGATCTGTCTCACATTCTACCTCCCATACCATGCCTCCGGCGGGATTGGGTTTGTTGTTGTTGTTGTAGATTATATACGGCATATATGCTATTACATTACAATTATCCATATATCTTAGATATTAAATATTCTACTTAGTTATATTTTTAAAAGAATAATGAAAAAATCGTTGAACTTGACACTTTTATGATTGTGTGTAGCCAACTATTTGTTTTCTTATTGTGTGTCTCGAACTTTCAAAATTCAATTATTGTGTGTATTTTGTGACCATTTTACCCTTATTTTTTCAATTTCAAGGGTAAATGGTCATTTTACATGGCGAATAGTCACAAAATACATATAATGATCGAATTGAAAGTTCAAGATATAATAAGAAAAAAAAATAGTTGGCTACACAAATCACATAAAGTGTCAAGTTCGATGCATTTTTTTGTCATTTGCCCTATTTTTTATTTCCCGTTATATATTACGTAAATGAGAACCTTATTTCAATACAGAAATAAATATTTTTGCACCCGCTGCAACGCACGGGCATAAGTACCTTTTTATATAATTAAAACACTAGTTTGAAATTAAGCTTTTTGTGGTCACGGAGGTTCACTTGCGTCGACTTCAAACTATCCAAAAAAGATGATCGTCCTGAGATTAATCGGCTCATAATGTCGATTCAAAACCCAAAACAAAAAAATGAAGAAAAGGTTGACTTCATCTTCTGTAACAAGTTATTCTCTCATTTACTGTCACAAGTTATCATCTGCTCTAACAAGTTCTTTCATTTTTATCAGAAATAATAAGATATTTTTAGTGAAACATCTAATGAAACGGATTTGTAATGATATTGTCACTTCAATATGCAATGCCCGTCGTCCTTAATATATTACTAGCGTACAATGGTATTATGTAATGTCAAGCATTTAAAAGGAACTTTATTATTTATTTAGAGAGTTTTCTTTTAAATATGTGTACATCTTTTTACGTTATTTTACACATTTATAATTACGGATGTACCAAACATTTTATTTTAAAGAAAAGCTAATGCTCACTGTTACTACTATATAAGTGTTACTTTTGACAAACACCATTTTGTTTCATATCTTTTCAGTTTTATTTTTATATTTAACCTTTATAGATATTAAAATTTCACGCTTAGCCCTTATAAGTTTGGTACTTTGCTTATTTAATCTAAACTTTCATGTATGATGCAACGTCGGACATGTTTGACCGCGACAATCGAATGATTTAAGATAATTTGTGTAACTAGTTGGTGTAAAATAACATGTAATTCTAGATTTTAATAAATGAAAAATTAGTTAGTTTAAAAAAAAAAATAGCAAGTACCAAAAGGGTGCTGTCTTGAGTGATGATGAAGGAAGTTTTTGGTGCGTAAATGAAAACGGATGTGAAAGGAGAAAAAAGCGGACATGGCATGACGTGTCACCAAAAATGGGTCATGAGCGCGACACACAGTGCTCCAAGGTTCGAGATTCGAACCCACAACAGCACAACCAATGCTTGGATCCTAAGGAGTGACAACTTGTTCTAGTCGTTTGGTACAAACCATCCCGTTTAGGTTTGGACCATTGCGGGTACAAACAAAAGATAATATCAAGAATAAAGACTTAAAGAGTACATGTTTGGCCCCCTCAAAACAGCAGTGACATTGTCCAAGTTGTTGCACCAAGAGATCATGAACAGAAATTTACATTTAATGATCTAGTGAAACACATACATCCAAATAAACAACCAAAAACAACCATTAATGCACATCCAAATAAACAACCAAAAACAACCTTGTAGTATTTTTAAGAGAATTGATACCTACACCACATCTATTGATGTTGCACCATAATTATGCATTACAACAGACTGACAACACCGCAACGCACAAATTACAAGATGATCAAAAAATGCGTGAGTATCACCCCTATTTATAAAGCTCTAGACAACGGTCCAGCCATACTTATCTTATAGCGCTTGGCTATGTCCAAAGCGAACATATATACACAAATTTAGTAACACCCTATTAGGTTGTTTTAGCTTTAGTATTCTATAGCTTTTGTAACGCTTAGTGGCCTGTCATTAGCGATTTTCATTGGTTGTTCAAGCTTAGCTTGAGGTTAATGTGCACGTCAGTCACATTCCATTGTACTTATTTGGTTGATTCTTAATATATTTTACCAGGGTGACCCAAAAAAAAGATATGCTGCATAGAATAATAGGGCCTCTATATGTGTATTTCTTTCAATACACATGGAATTTATTATTATAGGGGTTATGAGTAACCAATTCTGTGATATGGAGTAATTTATAAGCTAGTTACATTAAAAGCTTACCAAAAAAGTTAGAATACGCTTGTTCATTGCCTGTTCAAGCTAAGTAGGTTTGCATTAATAATTTGTCAGCTTCTATCACTGTAGCATTTCTCTACATGGACGGATCTACTTATTTAAGTTACGAGGATTGATGCCCCAGGTGATAGGTTTGTAAAATAAATGCACATGAAGTATTAATAGCAACGACAATACCCAATCTCGCTAAAGCGTGGTATAAAGGTGGTATGATGTACGTAGACACTCATGCATCTACTCGAGGGTATACTCAAGGGTAGGGAGACTGATTCATCTTTCAAATTGTATTTCAGTCTACAGGTAATTTATGACACATTAAAATCTACTTCGCCATTGTTTTTCAAATCCTAAATAAGACAAGAAAAAAAAATTAAAAAAAAATGTGTTCCTTATACTTTGTCACCCTTTTACGTTTACCAAAGGAGAATCTAGCCTTAAACATCCATCCCATCAACATAAATATACAGGTCCTCTTTACTCTTTATCTAAATCAGGTCCTCTTTACTCTTTTCATTTCATAGCAGTATGCTTTCTTGACATAACATTATATTCTTGTGTCTAAAAAGACAAAATGTGGGATTTTCGAGAGAATTTCATAAAATTACTAGAACCCCTAGTTTAATTAAAATTTAGAACCATAATCATAAGAGCTTTGATACATGGGCCTAACTAAAGAGGCCTAAAAGGAGACCTAATGCATAAATGAATTGTAGGTCCATCTATCATTTTCCTAATCATAATCATCGTTATAAAAGTATTATTTACTTGACAATTTCACAAACTATAACAAGGCACGGTCCACTTGTTTCAGGCAACCTTGATTGATCAAGACCAAATATAAAGAGCAGTTGTATATCTTGCATAATACTAATCGAGTAGCTTATAAATCCATTTCTCTATTGACTGCTTACACAGGAATAGGAAGGCATTGATTCATACCTTGTGATGCACTTGACTACTTCTTTCTGAGATATGATCAAGATGAGTGCTGTTCACTTTTGATTGTCTTAGGCTTCTGGAGAAGCTTAATCTTTTTTAGACACGAGTTTTTGAATTCTGGGAGGGGATAGACAAGAATGATGGTGACGGTATTTGTCGCAGATTTCTTGTATCTTGGTTAAGCCATCTGATCAAGTAACGCATGACAGGTTTCCTGCAACTTGGAACAACATCAGAACGGGTCATTATTATGGCGTGGGTTTGAATCGGGCAATGTTGGGTTTTGTTAACCAGCAAATGTGTTTATGTCGCATATAATTTATATATATGTTTAATTCATTAATTCTCATGACAAGAAACAATATTATTACAATAATGATCTAAATGTTTAAGTAAAATGATTTATGAGGTGGTATGCTTATAAAAGAGTTAAGCGACCGACTCACAACAGGATTGACCTCGTTCCCTTTTAGCTAGCCTTTTCTTTATATTAAACTGGTTGAAATAAAACAACCGACCCAATTATAAGTAAATGGGCCGATATTGCCACCTCTAGTTTCTAAGTTGTATGGAACTAGTGATGATCTTACTCAACACACTACTTATGTACTTCTGTACGTGTCTAACGATAATAATTAGATATCCGTACATTTTACTTACAAAAAGTAGAAAGTGGAGATTTCTTTTATCTCATCTCATATAAGTGAGACTGTCATAAGTACCTTACCATATGAAAATTAGATATCCGCATGTCTGAACAAAGATCCCAAGCAAAGTTCATCCCAGATCCGTTATGTGCAACAACCACAACTTCAGTTCAATGTCCTTCCGCCTGAGCTTTTCTCAAAATATGGTGTTCCAGCTGGATCCAAACATTTTCAACAACTCCGCTTGCCATGCCATGAAATGCCTGTTTTGCAGCCGTTTGCCTTGCTTCCAAAATATCAGGATTACTCAGGAGATTGTTTAGAATTGCTTCTAGTTCCAAACCTCCACCTACCTGCATGACCCATTATGTCAAATTTCACAATAATTAATATATATATTTTGATACCTAATAATCATTAATGTGACATATTGCAGCTAACAGAACAAAAATTCGAGTCTGTGTGATCTCTATTACCAACACACCAGGGGTGAGCTCGGTCCGGGAAACGGATGGAACCGAGAGTACTGAGAACAGAAAAAAGGTGCGACTAAGGACTGAGAACCGAACCGAGATGCGTATCTCGGTCAGTACCGGTACCTGGGTCGGGTATTTTGGTGATACCTGGATTGGAATTGAAATTTTGCAAAATACATACATAAATAACAAAAAAATAAATTGCAGCCCCTACTGTTACAGGAATAGCCAACTGTCCAGGAAAAAGCATTGTTGTAAAACTCGGTAGACGGTACTCGAGCGGTCGGCTCGGCTACCTTGTAGCGATTAATCGGCCTAGGCAGGAAGTACTCGGGTAGGGATGTTATACATAAATTTCGAAATTATATGTATGACATGTGCATAGGTGATAGGACCATAGAATTATTCATAGGACCCTAAAAACATGTTTAGAAACATCAACACAATTGTTCAAATCCTCCAAACCTATTCGGCTTAACACGCCTCGGTCACCGACCTTGTAGCGAGTAATTGCCGATCACAGTGCCTCGTAATCCAAGTTTTACAACAATGAAACAAAAATCCAATTGTTTATGCATTTGCACTCACTTACGCCTAACCAACAAACATTTAACAAATTAAACCATAACGCGACAACTTGTTTCCTTTATCTTTTCCACTTAGCTTCTTCTTCCATATCTTATCATCTTTATATAGATCTTCAATGTGATTCACATTTCTAACCCAATTTTGGGTACAAATCGAAGCCTCCACAATTTTACTTGACAAAGAAGTTTTGTAGGGGTCCAATATACGTCCACCCGTACTAAACGCTGATTTGGATCCAACGGTTGAAATTTCAATAACCAAGATATCTATAAACATAAAGTTTATAAACATGTACTTAGAAAGTACAACAATGTAACTTTCGATTAAAGTACATTGTTAGTACCTCTAGCCATTCTTGCAACAATTGGGAACGGGTAGCATTTACTTTCTACCATTGAAGAATGCCAAAGCTTTGATCTTTAACGTAATTCAAACCTTTGGCTCTCTAAGGTACCTTCGAAACTTGGTTTTAATCGAGTTAGTATCATCGACATTATAAAACGTCACCTATGAACATGTCTTCATGCATATTAAACAACGCTCCCATTCTTTTCTCAACATCATCAACCATATTTTCTACCATCTACAAAAGGTCTTCGTTGCTCATAGGTTTTTCAATGTTATACCATACCTAATAACTTTTCTAAACCCGTTGCAACCAAATGGGAATACTCCTCGATTTATCGCTTGGATGGTGAGACTACTACGAGTTTATGACGAGGTTTGTCACCTAGCAGTTTCGTGGGTTCTAAGGCAGGCACACGGAGGAACAAGCTAGGTTATTCCAATGGGCGGTGAATGATAAAGTGCGTTACAAGCTAGCGAATATCGAGTTTTCAAACATGGCAAATGCAGACTAAGAATATTGAAATCCTACGAATGAGTATTTGGCATCAAGATTGGATGGTAACAATAAGAGGAATAGGGATGGACAACGACACGACCAGCAGGGCAACAAACACATGGGTCTAATCAGCAATTTAATGATCGTAAAGGAAATGACATTAAAACATAAGCAAAACAGGCCATGGCATGATCATGATTATCGTCCTCGAGATTAGCAAGGTCCGCTCTACGCCAATAACATGGTCGTTTTATGGGTCATCTAATCATAGAGGAAACTACAACTATGTTTCAATCCCTACTTGTACCATTCTGGGAAAGGTTATGAGGCAACACATGCCCTTACGATCATTGAACTGCTGATCAGACTCATGTGTTTGTTGCCCTTCTGGTTGTATGTGTTGCCCATCCCCATTCCTCTTATTGTTACCATCCAATCTTGATGCCAAATACTCATTTTGCGTAAGAAATCTATATTCTTAGTTGTGTTTGCCTGGAAAACTTGTGTACCATTTAGAACAACCTCGTCATAAAATCTGTAGTAGTCTCACCATGTAACTGACGAATCGAGGAGTATTCTCGTTTAGTTGTACATGGGTTTAGAAAAATTATTAGGTATGGTATACCATTGAAAAACCCTATGAGCAACGAAGACCTTGAGAAGATGGTAGAAATGTGGTCGACGATGTTAAGAAAAGAATGGAAGTGTTGTTTGATATGTATAAAGAAATGTTTGGTGATGGGAGCTCAGATTCGGGTATGGGTGAGCAAATGGAATTCGAGGTTACACCTCCTGATCATAGAGATAATGACTTTTAAATGATTTTTATACTCTATTAAAACCGAAGCCGAGTTACAAAGGTACCTTAAAGAGTCAGAGGTTAAATTGCGTAAAGGTCAATGTGACATTGTGACCCAGAAAAAGTGACCGTCGGTAACTTCTGATGGTGGAAGTAAATGTTCCCTAGTTCCTAACTGATGCAAAAATAGCAAGATGTTATAACAATTTACTTCATACGAAGTTACATTGTTATACTTTTTTAAATACATGTTTTACATTATTGTTTATATACTTGGTAATATCTTGGCAATTCAAAAATCAACCATTGCATCCGAATCAGCGTTTAGTACGGTGGACGTATATTAGACCCCTATAGAACTTCCTTGTCAAGTAAAACCGTGGAGGGTTTGATTTGCACCCAAGACTGGGTAAGAAAGTAGAGAAAGCAAGTAAACGTAGATGACACTGAAAAACTATATCAAGACGACGAGATTGTGAAAGATATGGAAGAAGTAAGTGGAAAAGATAAAGGGAAACAAGTTGAAATAAAAAGTGGTTTTGGTTGGACAAAGTTTAGAGTTTTTTGTGTTAGTTTTTCTGTTTTCACTTTTCAGATTGATTTGTATTGTTTTTGTTACATAGTTAAACAATTTGGAAGCATTAAACAGTCGATTGTTTGTGTTTATGGTTTAGTTGTTAAATTTTTGTTGGTTTACACGTAAAATTCTTGCAAGAAATTGGATGTTTTGGTGTTTTACTTTTTTTGGAACAGTGGCTATTACTGGAACAGCTGGGGCTGAATTTTTTTTATACCAGTATTTTGCCAAATTTCTGTATTCTTGGATCCGGTTCGGTACTGTCAGGTTTCCGGAGCGGTCATTAAAGGTGGTTAGGCTAATTGCATAAAAAGATAACTAACTTTCCAATACCAACCAAGAACTGAGATACACATCTCAATCCCTATTATCACCTTTTTGGTTCTCGGTACTCTTGGATCAGGTTCGGTACTGTCAGGTTTCCGGACAGAGGGCACTTCTACCTCTAAGGAGGCACTGCGGTCATTAAAGGTGGTTAGGCTAATTGCATAAAAAGATAACTAACTTTCTAAGGTTTTTGAAAAAATGATTAAAGGCAACCAACATACTAATGGAATTTAAGGTTATGTGACATTGTGAGCCAGAAAAAGTGACCGTCGGTAACTTCTGACCATCTTGACCTTTTCTTGAGGTGGCATCTGGAAAATGGTTATCTCAGGTACATACCTTACATCAATATATTTGAAACTTCGATGATTTTTTCGATCCTAAATAAAAATGGTTACCAAAGACGAAAGCAGAAGTTGGTTGATATATAAGTATGGTTACATCATGTGCTGATATGCATCTTAAGAAGAACCAAATAAATAGCTTGAGTAATTAATTACTGGTTCTAACCTGTGTTACCGATAAAGGATTCAACCTCTGCATTGACATGACCATATGTGAGAAGTGACCAACGTGTTGACCTAACATCACCAAAACAAGATTAGATCAATATAAGTTAATAAATATAATAAAAACAACAAAAATTGAAAAACAAAATGTTAGAACTATTATAGTACGAGGTTACCAGTTAAAACAGCACAGCCAGCAGCAGCCGCCTCAGAAATATTATGGCCTGTTAAACCAGGCAAGAAAGAACCTCCAATTACAGCTATAGGTGTCAATCTATAAAATTGTCTCAGTTCACCTGCATAATCAATCAGTTAACATATATATTTATATATTTCACAGATAAATGGTAATAATAGAACGTGAATAAATGCGGTTGCAACCTAACGTGTCCACTATGTATATGCTTGTTTCAGATGTGAGTGTCTCATCATGGGATCTCAATGCCACGTTCACCCCTTTCCTCTGCAAGTCCTGCATCCATCATCAACCAACTATATTATATCTTGAAACTATTAAGCTAATTTATAGTAAGTTAAATTTTTGAGAATACGAAAAACAGCAATGTAATAAGGAAAAAGTAGCAGTGAACTCATACAAGAGCAATCTCATGCCCAAGATGTGGATGTCGAGGAACAATGATAACAAGAATATTGGGGTGCTTCGTTGTCAAGGCTCTGTGAACTCCTAACATTACTGTAGAAAACAAGGTACATGATTATTCATATAAAGTTTGAATTTTTAGGACAAAGAGTATTACGGGTCAACCCGACGCGTATCAAAATTATTATACTCAACCTGTACCTAAACTACCCATTGTAGTTACCTTCTTCTTCACCCTTATGTATTGATGAAGCCATCCAAACACATCTATCTGCAATTTTTTCTTGTATGACGTCCATATTTTCCATGTTTTTACTAATGTTGACCAATTCTTCTGTACCTAAGATAGTCAAAATGATGGTGAATATGGCAGATAGTGCTTGATATACACCTCGAATATAGTTACAGGACATACCAAGTTTTAAGTCACCAGCAAAGTTAATGATAAGTGGCGAAGCTTGTAGCAGCTGAAAATTTATTGCCTGAACGTTGCTCTGCAAGAGGACAAAGATATTAAGTAAATAATACGGAGTATATGAATATAAATAAAATGTTGAACCAAAGGAGGTTATAGTCTTATAGATCATACCAATGGAAGTATCAATGAAAATTTGGACAGCATTAATGAACTAAGTGGTCGGACTATCGGTCTCGACCAATTGTGGAAGGAGTTTATTGACATTCGAGCATTTATTATAGCTAGAAGAACCTGTTTATTGAAATAAAAATAATGCAAAATTAGCAACAAAAAAAAGGTGAAAACCCAAAAAAATCATCTATAATACTAATTTACTTACACCATTAGATGAGGCACTAAGAATAAGATTTGGCCATAGTTCACTCTCCACTAGCACAAGAGCAGATGGCTTCCAGTATCCAAGAAAAGCGTTCACAGCAGTTGGCGTATCAACTGGAGCAAACTGACATGATTTTATTAGAAGATTACTAACTACCCAACTAACAGACTTGTAATTAGCTATAACAATCCACTGAAGTTAGAACATAAAACAAAAGGTATATGCACAATCTTTAAACAAAAGCAACTGACTTCATAAAAAGAGTGTTGATACTCCCACCACAACTTTTTATACTTTCACCACAATCTGTGCATTACAGTGTTGCATGGTGTGCTATACAGCTTGTACAAAGTGGTGTAACTATCAAATAAAATGGTGTGAGTATCAACACCCATAAAAAAAGCTTGAGCTAGGAGATTATTGAGTATACACCTGATATATTACACCACAGGGAAGCAAATTCTTTAGTACTTCACTGCACCAAGGATAGAAATATATTATTCAACTGTGGATAAAAAAATCGAACATAAGTAAACTTGAGCATTGAATCACAAGCAAGAAAAAGATAAATCTAAGTGTGGTCTAGAGTGTGTGCAAGATACTGAGTGGAGTCGACATAAGGGGTAAGATTTTCCACATTAAAAAAAGAGACCTATAACCATTTTGTTTAGTAAAAAAGAATAAGAATCAACCTCATAAGGCTCATAGTACAGCCTAAAGCATTACTAAATCCTTCAAACTTAATTTATTGAGTATGTGAAGCAGGGAAGCTGCAAAATTACAAAATCATCGCTCAATTATGTTTCCAATGCATCTCGGGTATGCAATATACAATAGCCAGGTTACCAAATCTATTTGTGTAGGAACAAATCTCAATAACAGAGTACTAACTTGCATAAGCCTGAAAAGGACTAGTACCGAATTATTGACATTGTGGTTAACAAGATACTAGAATAATACGTTTCTCATAATCTTTATATATTCAAGAAACTAAATCAAAAACAAATTAGAGACATCTAATTCTTACAATGCAGATGATGTAGTTGTCGTCATTAGTACAGTTACATCCGGTCTTTGTTCAACGCACCGTTTAATCACAGGAACCACACACATTCCTTCACCGTTCAACACATACATTTTCTTAGATAAAATCATAAACAACTTTACACACAAAATCCCAAATCATAACATTCAGAAAACTGAACTGTCTATTGCGCCAAATGTAACAAAACTCTGGCTGAAAGTAACGAACTATTTTTATATATAAATTTTTTATGTAAAAACCTTTTCTATATAGTGATAAGGTGGCACGACACTATTAGACCTAATATAGTTGAACTGGCCCTATGGTCCGTACTCCGTACCCATTAGGTTTAGGGTTAGGATTAGAGTTGCTTATTGTCTAAGCTACCTCATCATTATAAATAGAGGTACTAACTTATGTATTCATACACAATTACAATTTCAATCAATACAATACAATACCCTTTGAGGTTTTATAGACACCACATAACCATTTCATTTTACTTTTTGGTAAAATGTGAATTATATTAACACCATTTCACTTTTTAGAAAGTCATCTGCATATGTCGCCGACATAACAAACTTTTATTACATTAGTATGTACATAAAACTAGCTTTTTAAATACTATAGAATTTGGTATCGTGTTGTAACATTTTAGGTGTAACCGAATCAACGCAACTCACGTGCTTAGTCGAGATTGACTCAATAAACATTCGAGATCAACTTGATTTCACCCTAGTCTCAATCTACTTGAATGAGAGATGATTTGTACACCAATTTGATTATTCATACACCATTCGTTTGTGTTATACAGTGTCGTAAAGTGTGTCACATAAGTTGTATAAATTGATGTATGAATCAATTAAAATAATGTACAAATCACCTCCCTGCCCAAATACACCTTCGAGTCAAGCCCAATTGCTCAAGCATGGCTCGTAAAGCGCACAAGCTTAAGATATATCACACATTAGTCTCTCTATTTTACCTAATCAAGTCGGTTCGAGTCAAACTCGAAAATATCTAGGGGATTAAAACTATGGGATAACGGTAAAAAATGTATCCAACTTGCCACTGCTAACTTAATTTATTTTCCTATTTAATACTCTATACAAACTTCTAATAAATACACACAATAGGATCAATTATAAGTCTATACATTCAACCTGAAAAAAAGGAAATAATGACCTAGGGAAACAGCGTGGAACCAGATGAGGGTGCCACGTGGCCTCGGGAGTGAGGGTTGACCGAGACGCTCAGTCCAGCGGAGAGGATGTTCGAGATGGCGGAACTTACGCCACCGGAGATGGAGATTGATTAACGGTGAGAGAGTGTATGTAATGGTTTTGTATAACATGTATATCGTTTCGCCTGCTTTGTTTGATCCCATTTTTGAACAAAACTGTATGAGTTGTTTGCGCCTAAAATAAAACGGAGTGATTGTGAGTTGATGATTTGGAGTTTTTGGTGTTGAGGTAGTTGGTAAAAGTGGCTTGGGTTGGGCCAATTGTAAGGTAAGTCCGTAAGTGCATCAATCCAACTCTTATCAAAAGGCTCATTGTATCAACCCATCTCTCATGACACTCTAAAGTAAAGTTATTTACACGTACAACCAATTAAAGTAGAATATTAATCTTGTATAAGTATATAATGCATAAAAAAGTAACCTAATCAATCATAAAATGTGCAAATCAATTCTTGTCTCTAATACATCGATCAATAATGCATTTGGTTTATAAATGGGTGTAGATGGTACTATTTGAATTTGACATAGACATTATATATTTTATTTAATAAAGTTATTAGTTATACAATTAAATAAATATTAAAAGTATTATTTAAAGATAAAAATATATGTGTATGTGTGGTGATAAGAAAGATAGTATAAAAGAAGTGTATGTAAGAGAAACCAACTATATTTAGCATGTTTATCTCGAGTTTGTAAGGTGATAAGCTTGAGTTTGGAGCATTAGAGTCTTTTGGCATGTTTTGAAGACTTTTATGCACTAATGTTTACCATTAGATAGAACTTTAAAAATGTTATGTAACTTGTACTTTGAGACCTCTTTTCTTGTAACTCGATTTTATTTATTAAATGGAACTTTTTAAAACGTCTCATTTACGTTGTGTTCTAGAATGGAGTGAAAAGGAAGGAAAGATAGTGAAAGTGAAAGTTATGTTCTAGAGTGGATGAAAGTGAAAGTAAGTGGGACAATGATCCTCTCAAGTTGTAAGCACAACTTGACTCAAGTTGGGGCAATATTACCACTGGATTTGATCCAATGGCTCAAATCAAAAGAAGTTTTTTTGATTTGAGCTATTTGATCAAATCCAATGGCTCATGTTGCCCCAACTTGAGTCAGGTAACTTGAGAGGATCCCATCCCAAGTAAGTGGGGTATATAAAAGGAGGAAATAGAGTGAAAGTGAAAGTGAAAGTGAAAGTTGAATTCTTTACTTTACTTCACTTTACTTACCTTTCATCCTTTTTACTTCACTTTAGAACACATTAGAGGTCGTTTTCTATTACTAACTCTTTATATTATGAAGTAGCACCCTCGGTTTCTTTCCCTGCTATCTTCGATTTTTGGGTGTTACATATTGGTATCGAGCTCGGTTATAGAGAACTAGGTTGCATTTAGTGCATATACTATAACCGATTTACACGTTGAGACCTTTCCCTCTGTTGCCTTACATTCCCTTGCATATATACTTTATGAACACTTTTGCTTGTTTTCCGGAGCATCGTTATTCTATTTAAATAAAGGTTATTTATATAAATACTTGATTTGTTTTTGACCACTTATGCTCATTCATTTTATTAGTCTCTAAAACTTTTTCAAGACATTATGGGTTACATAATGGCCTATCATACTTCTCAGACATTGTGGGTTACATAATGGTCTCGCTTATTTCTTAGATATTGTAAGTGATTACAATGGTCCTAAACTTTTTTTTCACAACTTTACATAATATCATTTCACATTGTGGAAAACTAGAAGGGGGTTGAATAGTTTTACCGATTAAAACTTCGTTTTAAACTATTTAGATCGACTTATGTCAATCTATTTAATGTGTGTGTTGGATGATGATAGATAAGCATAAAAATAAGTAATGCAAAGATAAAGAGTAAGAAACACAAAACCACAACACGAGTATTTATAGTGGTTCAACTACAAGGACACCTTCTTTGCCCTACTCCACTCCCCGAGTTCCCCACTCGAGAGTTCGTAAGCACTACAAAACACAATCTCCTTAATGTGGCGGAGAAGCCTTCACAACGTCGCCTACTCTTTATCCGGTACAAGGCTAGACACTGGGTTCTTCCACGAGGTAGAACCAAACCTATCACAACGTCGCCTACACTTTATCCGGTACAAGACTAGATACCGAGTTCCATTACCAAGGAGGAACTACTACCCAACACTACACCAATTCACAATTACCCCAAAGGAGACACACTCCTTATTACAACATCATAAGGATATCACTATCCTTTAACCCAAACTAACTAACTTGTACATCGATGCACCATATTTATTGTACACCCTTGGCATCTTTCACTAATGCCCTTGACACGATCTTTTGGCACCTTTCACTAATGCCTTTGACACGGACCTTTGGCACCTTTTACTAATGCCTTCGACATGGACCTTTGGCACCTTTCACTAATGCTTCATCACAACACTTCTAGGAGGGAGGAAAGAACTATCAACAAGATAACTTCAGTAGTCTTGATGATGACGAAGCTTGGCAACTCATGGACTTGAGCTTGCTCGACTTCCAGAAGTGGTGATCTCGCCTTTAAGAGGAACCTAGAGAATCACACAAACATAAAACTACATAGAAAGATCTTTTGGATATGAGGGGTTAGAGAATTTACAAAACTAAGAGAGAGTATGTGTAAAAAGGGTTGAGTTGCAAGAGAGAAATGGCTCACTATTTATAGGAAAATTTCTCTCTTGTTCTCCGGTTCCACGGGTCCCTCCCAGTAGGATCCATTAGTGCAATCAAGGGATCCGGCGGTTGGGTCGACTTAAGTCCGAATTTTGGGTTGCAAACCGGGTTATGGGTTATGAACCATGGGTTATACAAGATGCAATGTATCCGAAATTGAGTCATGGGTCTTGGGTCATGGATCATGGATAATACCCAACATGACTTCATGCATGATGTCATGCAATGGGTCATGGGTTATGGATCAAGCTCCATGGGTATGGGTCATGGACTTTTTACCCAACAATATTCAATGTATCTAGTCAATGGGTTAAGGACTTAGATTTTACCCATTACAATATATATCAAGTATATATATATATATATATATATATATATATATATATATATATATATATATATATATATATATATATATATATGTGTGTGTGTGTGTGTGTGTGTACATTTCATATTATGTAAACACTAGTTGTTATACATATGTATTTATATAAGATGTAAACAATATTACTTGTTTAGTGTTTTATATGAAAATGTAAGTGTGTTAGTAAACTATTGGCTCAAACCATTTACATATTTTATTTGTTTCGTTAAAATGATTTTACGTTTGTTATCGACAAAACATTAGAAGATCGTAAAATATAAATAAACGTTTTACGGCTTATTTGTATTAACAATCTCTCCTTTTTGTTGATGACAAAACATAAGATTATTTTAAGGAAAACTAAAATTAAGTAAAAGTTTGAATTGAGTTTTACTCTCTTCTCCCTTTTTTTGTCGAAACAAAAAGAGCATCGAAAAGAAACTGACGCATTGTTTTGAGAAAAACGTGTGAAAAGTGATAATTATGAAAAATAGAGAGTAAGAGAAGAGAAGAATTCTCGTCTTAGCTCCCTCTTGACGGGTGCTTCCCTTTGTTGAGGGCGTCAAGTAGTTAGGAAGACTAAGCGAGTGTTTTGCAATTATGTTTGCAAATGGTTTCGTCTTTTGACGAACATGCTCCCCCTTGACGAGTGATCCCCTTTTTGAGGGACTCAAGTAATAAAGAAATCCTAAGTAAAAGTATTGCTAGCGTTTTTGCAATAGTTTTGCTTTGACAAAAAGCTCCCCCTTGTTGAGGGTGTCAAGGTCTTCATGTGTATTTTGAAAATCTACAAAACAAAGGTTAGAAAGCAAGTATATGATGCATAATTTCCTGCAAATGAGACTCAAATTAGTAACAAAAAGTGTTTCTGTTGCACGGATCCCACGGTTCCTCCTTGGGAGGGATCCGTCTAGGCCAAAATGAGGGATTTGTATACCTGCATTCTCATAACAACAATGTGGATGTAAAAGTGATGTTATCATCAACAATAATTATGTATTAAGGCACTAAACATGTTTTATAACCACATAGCATACAACATGTAATATCATTCAATATAATGAGAGAAATGATGTACATAACTCTAAAACTAAGAGAATGATCCGAACATGAAGTATGATTCCTAACACATCTAAGTTTAAGCTTAAGACTAGAACACTACTTGAATTCCTAAGCTTTAAGGATGTTTAGGTTTGTTGACCTCATCGAAATGTTCAAGGAGGTGATAGAACATAAAATGTAGTTCGTCACGTACTTCATGTACTAAACCTTCAACATGTTGACAATGATAACAATCTTTGTCATGGCTAGGAAATGGTGGTGGTAGGAATGGAGTGGTTTGAGAAGGAAAGTTGGATGGAGGTTCCTCAAAAGAACGAGGATTTGTGGTGGCATGTTTGGAGGTGGTTCAACTAAGGATGAAGGTGGTGGAATATGTGTTGAGGTGGAATATGTGTTGAGGATGGTGATAGAGAGTATCAACTTCCATGTGATCCGGTTGTTGATTTTGTTGATTCCTCATAATCTAAAATGGATTATTTGAGGTGATGGAGAAAAGGATACGGGTGCTAGTGTTGTTTCAACAACAAGTTTTGTTGTTGCGCTATTTTCTCAATTGAATAAAAGGTTGGCAATGGTGGTGGATGAGATGGCCTAGAAGGCAAGTCCTCTAAGTTGTAGAGGTGTGGAGATGAGAGTGGAGTGGTAAAAGAGATAGCTCTAGGTACTAGAGGTGATGGTTTAGTGGAAGTAGGGGTGTTTGGTTTAGGAGGTATAGTAGTGTTTGGCAAAGGTAGTTTTGTGGAAACTATTCTTTTGGGAATTGGTTTGATTGGTAGAGTTGGCTGTGATGGAATTATAGTGTTTGGGGCTTTAACGGGTGATGATTCGGTTGAAGAGATTTCGTGAATAACCCGAGCAAGTTTCTTGGGAGGTCCTTTGGTATATGAGTTAGCACTAGGAGCTTTCCTCATGATGAAATGATAAATGGATAGTGAGATAAAGGCTTTTAGATGCTGATAATGAGATTGTGAATGGTGACTTGGAAGTACTAACAAAGAGGTTTATAAAGGGAAGGAATTGGTAAGTGAATTTAAAGCTTAAGCTACTAAGATCTTTCAAATTGCAATGATTTGTATGCACAAGAGTTAACTACAGAGTTGCACTGATCTAGGAAGTCAATTTGAAGTATTCAAGTTAACAAGGAGAGCTTGAAATGATTGTTTTAGTTGTAGAATCAGGCACCCGGTTCCCACGGTTCCCTCAAATGAGAGATCCGTCTAGGCTAAACCTAGGGATCCGGCTATTAGTATTCAAAGAAAAGGAAGATGATGTCTTGTAAGGTCTAATGCCTACACATCTTGAGTGTTTTCAGTCTTCTCAGGTGCCTTAAATGATATGAGACTTAAATGATCAAGTGAAATGAGTGAGGGTAGCTAATGATTGTCTTTTATGGAAAGAAATGAGGCTTTATGAGCACCAATGGGTGATCAAAGATGACACTAAAAGATTTGAGAGTGTCAAGTGGAGTCAAATGATTCTAGAGATCAGATGGTAACTTAAAAGAAATTTAGAAAATTCCTTAAAAATCAAAAGAAATGAAAAACTAGTTTTTGGCCTATTTTAAGGCAAGGATGACTACAATCAATTTGCCAAAATTGAGAGAAATATCAAGCTAGGTGTTTTGAGATGAGACAATCAATGTGTGAGCATTGGAACGGAAATATGGTGAGTTTTGATGAAATGATAAATCAAAAACACCTTGAAAGTGATCCTAAGTTATCTATGAGTGGATGTGAAACCAACTGAGCTTAAGGAAGATTTAGGTGATCCTAAAGTATCATTTTTAAGTAGTATGGTAAGGTCTGGAGGATTGGATTGATATGGGGATATAAGAAAATCTACTTCTGTTGCCCGGATCCCACGGTTCTCTTACTTGAGGGATCCGGCTAGTAGAAAGTCAGGGTTCCGGTCATCTGAGACCGAATGCTTAACAGTGAACGAGCACTATTTTGTTCTAGGTGTCCAATAAAAAACTCATGATTTCCAAAGTAACTAAACACATATATAAGCAAGATATCAAATGAACAATGAACATTTTATTTCATAGGAATGATCATGTTACAAAGGTAAAAGATGAGTCCTAAGGATTGATTCTATTTGAAGAAAAGACTAGGTTTCTCTTGCGTTTTCGTTTGATGGATCGTCGAATGGGTGATGAGTATTTGAGGAATTAGGAATGAAGAATGACGTGATGTGAGATGTGTTCAAAGGTTCCATCATTTTGTTCACAAATATGTATAAAGGACTTTGAAATTGAGGATGATAGTACATGATATGATGATAAAGGCGTGTTAAGAATATTCCATATGGAATAAGTTTATTCTTGCTACCTTGGACATTTACAATTCGTCTTGCGAAGAAGTAGGTGAGATTGTATGGTTGTTGAGTTAGGAGACAGTACATCATGTGAGCACAACAAGCAGGAAGTATCTCACGGTTTCCTCTAAGACTCCAAACATTTTCACGTAAAATGACTGCGAGAGGTTTGAGATCATCTCAGATATCACGTGTATGGATTATGTTTGGATTTGTGTAATTGGATTGAGGAGTGCATAAAATGCGAGTTAATTCTTGAGGAGAAGGTATGTGTGAACAATATGGACTGCTTTCTTTACTAGTAGTTAAAGAGAGAATCAAGAGACCAATCTTCAAAGAAGACACATTGTCCATGATTTGGAATTCGGAGAATGTGAGCAAATTGCCCAAGAGTTCAGACAAACTTTTGGTTTTGATCCAAAACCATAGTGATAGAGAGCGATCCTCGTTACGAACTAGTTCAACTTGACGGAAGAATTCCAAAACAAACCGCGGACAAATTTTCGTTAATTCCGAGAAGACATTCTAGTCCTATGGTGCAGAATGAGGTATTGATACCTTCTTGGTATAGTAGAGGTGAGTCAACAACACGTCCTTCATGGAAGCAACGAGTTTCGAGATTATTGAACCCACGGACATGATTGCCAAGTGTGTTAGGCTCAAGAGAAATATTAGGAATATAGACACAAGTGAGTTGATGATCGAACTCATACTCATGAGTCATGATGAGACCTATAGACATGAAATGAATAATTTACAGAAGTAAGTTATGATGAAGTAATGAGAGTATTTTTGATTGATGATATCTTAGTTCAATCATTTGAAATGATATGATTTGTTTTTATTGGCTATTCTATTTTTATTAACAATGACAATTACCTTACTTTGTTCTAATAATTCTAGTAGGGTTTTCCTTTATGGTAAGTTTCATGAAGTGGTTTTATGTTGCATGAGTTTCGTCACCGGTCCACGGTTCTCCGGCTCCTTTTAAAAGGGATCCAAATAGTTAAAAGTTAGGGATCCGTGGATCCGCGTGATGACAGAAAGATGATCTTGACGAAATTGATTTTTGCAACTTTTATAAGATGGAATGTGTTTTAGCCAATGTTTACTACTTAAGCATGCATTGTTGATTTCAAAACATGTCAAGGTTTAAAGGTGCGAAAAAGGTAAAACAATGTGACAAACACGTTATGAGAAATAAATGAGATAAACTAAGACATTAATAATATTTCATTTCAACACTAAGAGCAATACGTAAGATTGGATATATGATACAAAGGTAGATCAACAAGACGAATGATACAATTTAAAATGTACACTTTTAGGGGTCATTTAAGCCCTTAATCGACCACTTTTATATCCGTTCGCTAATTTCGCTCCTTTTCACTTTTTAGGTCTCTTGGAAGCAAAATGATGGAATGAAGCATTTTTGGACGAAAAGGAGCAAATACATGAAGAAAATGGCAAAGTCAAGATCGAAGCCACTCAAGTCGCTCAAACAGAACTGGCGCGCCCCAATCAAAGGCTGCGCGTCCCTCTATAAAGACTTGATCAAAACATGCACCAAACGACACCTTTCACTAATGCCTTTGACACGGACCTTTGGCACCTTTCACTAATGCCTTCGACACGGACCTTTGGCACCTTTCACTAATGCCTTTGACATGGATCTTTGGCACCTTTCACTAATGCCTTCGTCACAACACTTCTAGGAGGGAGGAAAGAACTATCAACAAGATAACTTCAGTAGTCTTGATGATGATGAAGCTTGGCAACTCATGGACTTGAGCTTGCTCGACTTCAAGAAGTGGTGATCTCACCTTTAAGAGGAACCTAGAGAATCACACAAACACAAAACTACATAGAAAGATCCTTTGGATATGAGGTTAGAGAGTTTACAATACTAAGAGAGAGTATGTGTAAAAAGGGGTGAGTTGCAATAGAGAAATGGCTCACTATTTATAGGCAAATTTCTCTACTGTTCCCGGTTCTCACGGATCCCTTCCCAGAGGGATCCAACTAGTGCAATCCAAGGGATCGGACAGCTGGGTCAGCTTAAGTCCGGATTTTGGGTTGCAAACCGGGTTATGGGTTATGGGTTATGAACCATGGGTTATACAAGATGCAATGTATCTAGACATTGAGTCATGGGTCTTGGGTCATGGATCATGGATAATACCCAACATGACTTCATGCATGATGTCATGCAATGGGTCATGGGTTATGGATCAAGCTCCATGGGTATGGGTCAACAAGATAACTTCTAGGAGGGAGGAAAGAACTATCAACAAGATAACTTCAGTAGTCTTGATGATGACGAAGCTTGGCAACTCATGGACTGGAGCTTGCTCGACTTCAAGAAGTTGTGATCTCACCTTTAAGAGGAACCTAGAGAATCACACAAACACAAAACTACATAGAAAGATCCTTTGGATATGAGGTTAGAGAGTTTACAATACTAAGAGAGAGTATGTGTAAAAAGGGGTGAGTTGCAATAGAGAAATGGCTCACTATTTATAGGCAAATTTCTCTACTGTTCCCGGTTCTCACGGATCCCTTCCCAGAGGGATCCAACTAGTGCAATCCAAGGGATCGGACAGCTGGGTCAACTTAAGTCCGAATTTTGGGTTGCAAACCGGGTTATGGGTTATGGGTTATGAACCATGGGTTATACAAGATGCAATGTATCTAGACATTGAGTCATGGGTCTTGGGTCATGGATCATGGATAATACCCAACATGACTTCATGCATGATGTCATGCAATGGGTCATGGGTTATGGATCAAGCTCCATGGGTATGGGTTATGAACTTTGGGTTTTACCCAACAATATTCAATGTATCTAGTCAATGGGTTGGGACTTAGATTTTTACCCATTTACATTACCCATTACAATATATACCAAATATATATATATATATATATATATATATATATATATATATATATATATATATATATATATATATATATATATATATATATATGTACATTTCCATATTATGTAAACACTAGTTGTTATACATATGTATTTCTATAAGATGTAAACAATATTACTTGTTTAGTGTTTTATATGAAAATAAAAGTATATTAGTAAACTATTGGCTCAAATCATTTACGTTATTTTATTTGTTTCGTTAAAATGATTTTACGTTTGTTATCGACAAAACATTAGAAGGTCGTAAAATATAAATAAACGTTTATACGGCTTATTTGTATTAACACACATGATAATGAAACCCGTCACGATCTATCGATTTCCTCCGGTTGTCTTACTCCCGTCTCCGAAGATGAGTGTTGGTTTGTGGGAGTCTTAAAACACGACAAGAAAAGGATTGTAGAGGTAAGACTAATTGTGTATGAGCCGATGGGAGCACAATCGATAAACACGGTGTTTAGTATACGTGTTGATCCCTTAAAGAGTTTAGCGTAAACTAATACTTGAATTATATTGTACCTATTTTATATCAACATGTTATGCTTGTTTTGACCCGATCACTTTTATGACCAATGGACTGTTATTGTTTGGACTTGGGTTGAGTGTTAAGGATTTCCTTGGGCCTGTACATCCTGTGAACGGGCAAAACAGAAGAGTGTGGGTTGAAGTGGGTTTGTTTATGACTTGTCGACCAAGTAAAGGACTCCTTCTAGGAGTTGAGTTGCTCGACTATATAAGCAAACACACCCTACACAAAATGTCACGATAACATACTCTCCTAATCCCTAAACCGATTGATATACTTCTGCTTCTGCTCTTAGTCGATTTCTTTCACTAATCGACTAAGGGTTATAAGATTTATTGAATTCTAAACTTGTAAAGGAGACAAGTGTTTAGACTAATTGGTTTGTTGTTTGTTTCTTGTTTCCTTATCGACACACAACAGCTGAAAAAAAAGTGTTAACTGCTCCTGCTTGTTACTTTTGTTCTCGGACAGTATTAGGAGGATATCGGACAAGGCGTGTCCGATATCGGGTAAAGCTTAAAGCTGTTTTCCAGCTTGTATATCTCGGACAGAGAGTGAAGTGATTTCCTTGGGGTTTCTGTACGTGGTGTTTCATTCAAGATACAAGGGTTGTTTGGTTTTATTGTTTACGTTCTCGACTAGCGTTAATCGAACGTATACGTGAATCGGGTTTGTGTGTGATACTCTTCGAGGTATCTATTTTAGATACTTAAGTTTTCGTTTTGGTTTCTTGTTCCGTTACTAGAGATCATGTGCCAAGCAAGGTTAGCTTTTCGATATCCCTTTTAATTAATTAATATTGTATTAATTATTTGTTTATTAATTACGTGCTTAACATAATTGCGTTAACTAGATCCAATATCCGCTGCGTACTCGTAGAGGTTAATGGTTAACTGGTTCTAAAATCCCAACAGTGGCATCACGAGTCAACTCGTTTTTGCGATTATGGGTTACACGTTTCTAAATTAATAAACATGTTTTAAAAGGCTGCATAAAACCTAGTTTAGTTATTTTGTTTTATTTTAATTTTGACAATTACATGCAATACTTGTCAATTTTTAATAAATAATAACTAGTCACACACAAATTAAAATTATATTGATAATTAGAATTAATTTGTTAATTGGAATTACTTGTTAATTAGAATTTAATTTACATGTTAATTATAATTACCTTGTTAATTATATTGATAATTAAAGTAATTTGTTAATTGAAATTAAATTGTTAATTAAGAATATATAACATGTTAATTAAAATTACTTGCTAATTAGAATTAAAAGCTAATTTGAATTTATTAATTGTTAATTAGAATTATTGTGATAATTAGAATTACATATTGGTTTATAAATACATAAAATTGCGTTATTACTTGATAATTGAGATTGCCATGCTATTTTATGTGTTTTTCGGGCACAAGACCCACTCAATTGCTTTTCTAAGTGATGTATGGGGCGATCTAGGTATTACATCCTAGTGACGGTCTTATGGTTCTCTGTTTGGGAAGACTCGCAAGAGACTCGAACAATATGTGCTTATTTTGTTGATGTTTATGCTTATATGTTTGTGATTCCTATATGTGCATTATTACTTGCTTTGACACCTAATTGTATGCAATATGGAATATTACATATCGTAACCATAACATTAATATTAGTCTTTATTTACACGCCTAAATACCATGCTCATTGTGACCGCTATTTGATTCGTGGAAAATTGTTTTGTAAAATAAAGTGACCTAATATATGAAACACGTTTTCAAGAATTTAAAACTAGACGCTATGGATACTTGGGATGTACGGCTCACCCACTAGAACAAACTCAAAATGGGTTCAAAGAAGTGCGCATAGTCACATCGAAAGGATGTCTAAGGTTATGCTTTAGGCTTACCGGTCCTCTGCCTCCTTGTGCGCTCGATTAGAGCTACCGTGAACCATGATGATCACTACAGTGTCATTACCAAAAGGTTTTAAAAATTAGTGTTACAAAGTTGTTTTGCATGCTTCTTTGTACATGACTTTTACCACATTTATGTGTGCATACCTATTTGTTAATTTTAAGTCTATGCCATCCAACTATGAACATGTACTGCACTTGGATTGACTTCTCTTGTCAGACCTAAGGGCCTTTCCAACCCATGGTAATTATTTCTCACTTGTCAGACCTATGGTTATTTTTACACGTTCATACTTGGTTGACTTATCTCGAGTTAACTTGGTCAGACCTTGAACCCGAGGCATAAGATTAGAACTAAACATGCTTTTGACATTATTACTTGATACTAATGCCTTAAACAGTCTCATAAAGTCTAAGAGTTGCATTAAGCAATTAACGCTCGTCGCTTACCTCTTGTCCTATTAGTAGTAAATGGGGTTGCATACACTGGTCAGACCTATGGTAATTAAATGGGGATGCAAGATGGATCTTAGTCTTATTAGTAATTAATTGGGTAGTTAATTCTTTTAAGAATGTAATTATCGAAAACACTAATTATTTAAACTTTTCAATTGTAGATGACTACTTCAATCGGAAACAGTTCGGTACTTAGGAGTTTCTTTGAGAAACAAAACTCATTGGACCTAATTTCATTGATTGGTATCGCCACCGCATTATACTATCGGATGAAGATAAGGAAGCTTATCTAGAGCATCCCATACCAAGCACTGTTGCTACTCCCGCCACCCCGTCTCTACTCGAGGCTCTTGCACCATACCGCTTGTGTCAAAGGTTCAAAGGACATAGCTTCCTTCATGCTCATGACCATGGAGTTAGAGATCCAACGAAATCTAACTCATCTTGGTGCTTATGACATGCTTCAGAGTTGAAGTCTATGTTCTCCCAACAAGCGTAACAAGAGCTTCTACAACCGCACGTGAATTCCACGCTTGCAAGCGGGAAGAGGGTCAATCGGTTAGCTCATATGTTCTGAAACAACAAGTTTGGTTATGCTCCGAGTATAAGCCATACAATGCTTCTTCCTCTAAATCCAAACCCAAGATTCCCCACCACCCTAGAAGGATAATCCAACCAAAGGACGCCACTGTCACTAGTGTGGCGAGACAGACATTGGAGAAGGAATTGTCCCAAGATCTCGCCGAGTTAATGAAAAAGAAGAAACAGTCTCTTGCGGCTAGTTCTTGTGTATTTTCACTATAGAACTCTACTCTTTCCCTAAATCATCGTTAGTATATGACACTTGGTTGTGGAACTCACATCCGTAATAATACTCAAGGTCTAAGGGGCGTAGGAAGATGAAGCCGGAGCTTTAAGTCTCAGACGTGGGCAATGGTCAACGGGCGGTTGAAGCTATTGGAAGTTATCATTTATCACTCCCTAGTGGATTAGTTATTGTTTTAAAAGATTGTCATTATGCTCCCTCTATTACTAGGGGGATTATTTCAGTTTCTCGTTTGTATGACGATGGTTTTATTAACCGCTTTGAATCGAATAATTATATTTCAGTTTCTAGGAATAACGTTGTTTATTTTACTGCTATTCCTCGTGATGGTGTTTATGAAATTGAAATGTCTTATACAAATGAAAGTTCTATGTTTGTTGTAAGCAATAAAAGAGCCAAGACTAACTTGGACTCTGCTCTCTTGTGGCATGGTCGTCTTAGACACATTAGCAAGAAACACATGGAGAAGTTGCAACACGATGGACTTCTCAACTCATCTGACATTAAGTCTCTTGAAAAGTGTGTTGCTTGTATGTCTGGTAAGATGGCTAGAAAACCTTATTCACATCAAGTGGAAAGGGCTAAAGATTTACTTGGACTTATACACTCAGATGTATGTGGCACATTTAGAATCACTTCAAGACAAGGAGCAAATTACTTGTGACTTTCATCGACGACTATAGTCGGTATGGTTATGTTTACTTGTCAAACATAAATATGAAGTGTTTGAAACATTCAAAGTGTTTCAAAAGGAAGTAGAAAATCAACTCGGGAAGACCATAAAATTACTACGTTCGATCGTGGAGGTGAATATATGAGTCAAGAGTTTTGGATCATCCGAAGGAGCATGGGATTATTGCCCATCGAACTCCTCCTTATACTCCACAACACAATGGTGTATCTCGAGAGAGAAATCGAACCCCGCTTGACATGGTGCGTTCTATGATGAAACAAACTACTCTTCCAAAGTCCTTTTGGGATTATGCCCTTGAGTCTCGCTACACGCATTCTCAATATGGTTCCAACTAAGAAGGTTGAAAAGACACCATACGGCATGGCATGGCAAGCCCTAAGCCGCCTTGCTTAAAAGTCCGGGTTGTGAGGCACTTGTTAAGCGTGATACACTTACCAAACCCCGACAAACGTGAACCTAGAGCTATTAAGTGTATCTTCGTAGGATACCCTAAGGAAACTATGGATATTCTTTCTATCTTCCATCTGAGAACAAAGTTTTTGTTGCTCGAAATGTTGAGTTCTTTGAGAGTTATCTTATGGATCTTAAAGCAAGTGGGAGTATGGATGATCTTGAATTAATTCAAGAAGAAGATACAAATCCTTCTTTAGACACTAGCATTCATTATGATGAGGATGATCAGGAAATTAAAGAATCTCAAAGTGATATTGTTCCCATTCGAAAGTCCAATAGGACACGTCGTGCTCGACCGTATGTGTTTATACATTGACGTTGAGGAACATGAGTTAGGGATCTTGTGAACCCAATAACTATAAAGTCGCATTGCTGGATCCTCGAATCCAAGAAATGGCTTGATGCAATGAATGTGGAAATGCAATCCATGAAAGACAATGATGTCTGGGTCTTAGTTGAGCTTCCTCCTAATCGCAAGACAGTTGGCGACAAGTGGCTCTTCAAGAAGAAGACCGACATGGATGGTAAGGTATACACCTTTAAAGCTCGTCTCGTAGCAAAGGGCTTCACTCAAACCTACAGGATTGATTATGAAGAAACATTTTCTCCTGTAGCAGACATTAGAGCTATAAGGATTCTCATAGCCATAGCTGCATACTATGACTTTGAGATATGGCAAATAACGTCAAAACCGCCTTCCTCAATGGACATCTTTACGAAGAGGTCTATATGGAGCAACCTGAGGGTTTTGTTGATCCAAAATATCCTAACCGTGTATGCAAGCTCAAGCATTCCATTTATGGACTTAAGCAAGCATCGAGGCAATGGAATAAACGTTTTGATGATCAAATAAAGAAATTTGGATTTTCTCAACATCAAGATGAGCCATGTGTATATCAGAAAGCTAGTGCGAGTTATGTCACTTTCCTAATTCTATATGTTGATGACATATTGATTATGGGAAACAATATTCCAATGTTACAAGAAGTAAAATCCTATCTTGGAAGATGTTTCGCCATGAAAGATTTAGGAGAAGCTGCATATATTCTTGTAATCAAGATCTATCGAGACAGATCTAGACGATTGATTGGTTTGAGTCAAAGTGCTTACATTGAGAATATCTTGAAAAGATTTTGTATGGATAACTCCAAACGTGGCGCGATCCCAATGCAAGAGAAGCCTAAATTAAGTAAGTCACAAGGTCTTTGAAACACCCTTTCGTAAAGAGCGCATGCAAAGGATTCCTTATGCTTCGCTATAGGTTCTATTATGTATGTTGTGAGATGTACTGCTCACGATGTTGCGTTCGCACAAAATGTGACAAGCCGATTTCAACAGAATCCGTGAACTATCTTCGAATTCTTGTGAAAAATATTCTTAAGTATTTACGCAATACTAAGGATATGTTTCGATTTATGAAGGAAAGATGAACAAGAGCTCGTGGTTTCTTGCTACATCGATGCTGGATATCCCGATGATGCCGACGACTTAAAATCTCGCATCGGATATGTATTTGTTCTTAATGGAGGTGATGTTGATTGAAAAGCACTAAGCAAAGTATTTTTGCTACTTCATCTCTTCAAGGTGAGTATATTGTCGCCAGATGCATCAAAAGAGGTCAGATGAATTGTGAATTCATTTCTAGGTTAAACATTGTTCCAACAATTGAAGAACCCATAAATACGTATTGTGATAATATGGAGCCATTACTATAGCTAATGAAAGCGGAATCACTAAAGGTGCTAGACATTATCGCTAAAGTTCATTATCTTCGAGAGACCATTGAAATGGGCGATGTGAAGATATTAAAGGTTCACAGAGATGACAATCTAGTCGATCCATTTACGAAAGCTTTGGATTTCCTAAGCATTCTAAATTGACTAGAAATAGGTTTGGTACACGCTAGTAGTCTCATGTAAACTGTGTGTTAATTAGTATTTGGATAATTTGGAGTTGTAAGATGCTTATTATTTTCTCGATTAATAAAGATACGAGGTATTCGTTATTATATTCATATAATCTGTTATTCCATATTTGCATGTTTAATCCATGAAATGATTTATCATTCTAAATATGTCTATTGTCGGTTAACAATATGAGAATATTGTTATGATAAGGCAAATGTGAGTGTTGGTTATAATTCTAACGAGAATTCGGATTATTTCCCGCCAAACTCATATGTATTCACTAGAGATGCATATTGGATTCCCCAACTTTCAAGCATTTACTTTTGGATCCTTGTCATAAGTAAAATATTGAAAATGGTTTGTTATCTTCGCCCTTAGACTTGAGATGCAAGTAAGTTCGTTATGTGTGGATATCATTTTTGTAAGTATATGCAAACGCTATCCGAACAAGGTAGTTATAAAAGCTATATTTCGGAGTGATGTGAGCGGATCCACAACACTTGTAGTCAATAAAGGATTTGTTACTCCACTTGTTATGTGCGTAAAGATACCATGGCGCCTCCGCATTTAATCGATAATCGTTCTGGTGGACCCAAAGGGTAATACAAGATGATTCTTGATTACATTTGGTATATCTCGAATTAAAATCTATAACGAGATTCTAAATGGTTAAACTATATGGAATGATTTGAGATCCATAATCCATGGTTTAACGGTATCTATAACAAAGAATGATTACAAGAAGACATTGAATGACCATGCTCTCGAGAAACTTTACGAAACTATTTTCTCGGACACTTTTAGTTAAAAAGCGAGTGAGGCGTTTGCTAGGCGTTTCCGTCGTTAGTTTTGTGTGCCATTCGACACATTAACTCCCAAGTGGGAGTTGTTGGTTTGTGGGAGTATTAAAACACGACAAAACAACTAATCATGTATGAGCCGATGGGGGCACACGTGATAAACACGAGTATACGTGTTGAACGAAAAACTATACTTGAATTATATTGTATCCGTTATGCTAGTTTTTGACCCGATCACTTTTATGACCCATGGACTGTTATTGTTTGGACTTGGGTCGAAGTGTTATGATTGCCTTGGGCCTATACATCCTGTAAACGGGCAAAATGCAGAAGGAATGGGTTGCATGGGTTTTTAGCTTGTCGACCAAGCTAGGTCTCCTACTTGGGTTCGACTTACAAGCCTATATAAACACACCGGATCCTCACAATGTGACGCATAACATCACTCTTCTCCTAATCCCTAACCGATCACCATTTTCTGTTTTTTGTTTCTTGGTCGATTGGTAACACAAGTCGACAAGGAAGGTTTTGTTTTGGTTCTAAACTTGTATTTAGAACAAGTGTTTAGTTGAATCGGTTTGTACCGCTCTTGGTCTCCTAGTCGACACTCAACAAAGAAGAAACAAAGCAAAGAACCGCTCCCGCCGTGATCTTTTTCTCGACAAGAAGGAGGATATCGGACAAGACGTGTCCGATATCGCAAGGTTTAGAAGTCGTTTTCTAGCTTTGTGTTTTCTCGGACGAAAAAGGTGACTAGTTTCCTTGAAGGTTTTACGGACGTGGGTTTAATTCAAGATACAAGGTTGTTTGGTTTTATAGTTTACGTTCTCGACTAGCGTTAATCGAACGTATACGTGAATCGGGTTTGTGTGTGATACTCTTCGAGGTATCTATTTTAGATACTTAAGGTTTCGTTAAGGTATCTTGTTCCGTTACTAGAGATCAATTGCCAAGCAATGTTAGCTTTTCTTTATCCATTTTTATTAATTAATATTGTAATAATTATGTGTTTATTAATTACGTGCTTAACATAATTGCGTTAACTAGATCCAATATCCGTTGCGTACTCGTAGAGTTTAATGGTTAACTGGTTCTAAAATCCCAACAAATTTCCGTCCGTTGCACTTTCTATTTCACTATCATTTTGTAAACAGTTTTGTTATTAACTTATAAACTATTCTGTCACCATACTATAAACCGATTTGCTACCTTATAAACTACTAACCTGATTTACTACTACCTTATAAACTGTTTTGTTAACACTTTACAAATCGTTTTTGCCATTAACTTTTAAAACTATTTTACTACCACCTTATAAACCATTTCGCTATTATCTTATACACTGTTTGTCACCAGCTCATAAACTATTTTGTTACTCTTTTACAAACTACTTTACTACTATCTTATAAATTAATACACTGATTTGCTACTACCTCATAAACTGATTTGTTATCATCTTATAAAATCATCTTGCCATTTTCTTATAAACTATTTTGATATAATCTTATAAACTGTTTTGCTACTATATAAACTATTTTGACTGTTATTTTATAAACAGTATGGTTAATACTAATTGCTTGTACCAGCATGAGCAAAAAGGGAGTATTCATTCTGCCAGGAGCATTGATGGACTAGTATATTCTACTTGGTCTCTATTGCCTTCATTTTACAATTATCCTCTGGATACTGCTGAGACTTTCAAGGATCTAAAAACGACATTATGTCGTTCCCTTCAGGAAGAACCTGATTTGCGTGGAGTAAGATGCTCTAGTCTACCGATTCTCATTCGGCAAAACAAAAAGTAATTGGAGGAGAAAATGAACCACCCTCCGGTAAGGAACTCGGTATTTGTTAGCAATGAATGCTTTACGCTACACTCGAAGTTGCGGTATGTAATCTTGACGTGTTAAGATCCTCGCACCGAGATACTCTCCGCACTATCGAATTTTAGTCAAATCTTCTAATGATAGCGGATGTTTGAAGGTAGCTTTATTAATCAAGTATTTGCTTTCTATCAATTAACTATAGATGATTCTATCTCAAATTTGCACGATATGTGTTCTAATTGATTACACCGTCTGCTTTTTTTACATTTGAGATATCCATGGCTCGCTTACAATCGGGAGTTTGCATCGATGAGTCGACAAAGGTGTCGCCTTCCGCTTTTCGAAGCATAGTGGTCAAGTTATCAAGGCGACACAGAGGCACGCAGTACAAAATAACAACAATTCAAGTTCTATGGAAGAAGATGCTAATCCAATGAAACTTCATTGTCAAAAATGAGGTAAATGTCTGCTTTTTAAGATTTAGTTTTATAATCACATTGATTCGAATTATATTAACATATATAGTGCACGCCATATTTTCATTCATTTGCGAGGCACAGCACTTGACTTGGCAATCTTGCTTTTACCAGGCTTAGCTACAACGGAGGTTGATGCTTTATTTGAATTCTTAATAAGACCAGCATTGAAGGTTAGCTGATCTCCATTTCATGCTAAAGAATCGAGTCTTGTGGGTAAAATTGATTTTCTTCTGTTTGATTGATAAGACTTAACGTGATATATACATCTGATTAAAGGATGTTGAAAGTTTGATTCAAAAGAAAGCTTACAAAGTTCTTTCAACAGTTTTAGAGGTATCGACTTTGATCTTTCCTTTTGGTTTCTTCTAAGTTTCCCTCGTAAGAATTCTTTTGCTAGACAAAGAACTTGGATTTGGTCACACTAGTACTAATTAAACCATTAGAATAATCTTGATATTTTGGTTGAACTTAACTTGTTTTTGCTTGGACAAGATGTCGATGGTTTCAGAAAAACACATTAAGATTTACTCGAATGATGTTTGAAGAGATGCATTCATTTCATTTTTCACCAAGCGGCATAGACTTGATTGCTTGTATTTTCCGAAATGTAACAAACGGCATAACTTTATTTCTTCAAAATTCTCATACAAGTGTCGATAAACTAGAAACAGTTGCAATAAAAGACTTCTTGCAGTGAGGATCTCAAAAATGAAGCATGAGGTTGTTGCTTCTTTCTTGACCGAAATTGTTCTTGGACTTAAAGAGGTACTATTAAAGTCATGATGGATACCTATGTTAGAAGCTTATAATATATATCTGATAGTAAACTTACATATTTTAGACTCTATCTTATAGGCTAACAGGTTGTATTGATTACATATATGATTTGCAGGCTAACAAGAAAACAAGAAACAGATCATATGAGATTATTGTCCAAATTGGTCATGCCTGTGTGGATGAAGAGAAGGGTGGAAACAAGGAGAACTTGTATAACTTTTTCAACATGGTAGAGAACTTTCCTGAAATAACATCTTGGTTCGTTTAAATTATGAATAAGTGATTTTCATTTTTGTTGTTAATTTGTGTTGTAGGTGGCTGGAGGTCTTGCTGGTGAGACCCCTCACATGATCAGTGCAGCGTTGAAGGGCATAGCTCGTTTGACTTACTAGTTCTCTGATCTTATATCCAAGGCTTTCAATGTTCTTCCATCTGTGTTTCTCCTTCTGGAAAGAAAAAACAGAGAAATAAAGAAAGTATCTTTATTATTAAAGCAAATAGTATATGTATGACAACGTGTGAACATATAAATCAGTATATCTAAAGAAGACGCGATATAGCTTACTAACTTTACCACTTTCTATAATGTTACAAAGAGTCTAAGTTCATGATAATATGTCTTATTGTTGCAAAGCTAATTTCGATGCTGCTAAAGGTCTTAGTGGCCAAATCACAAGTCAAGGTTTGCGAACCATATGAGAGGCATGGTCGAGGTCCTTCTCAGCTTGCAAGGTAGCAACAAGAATCATTTCAAAGCAAAGGTTGGTCAATTACTTGCGGGTTTTTTTTTTCCGTTAAAATATAGCCACTTATCTGAGTTTTGCTTGATTGCTGTCGGAATAGAATAAGCTTTGAATTTGATGATCATATGTTTGAACAGGTGAAGCAGCTCCTTGAAATGCTTTTGAAAAAATGTGGTATTGATGCTGTTAAAGAAGTTCTGACCGAAGAGCATATGAAGCTGCTTACAAATATAAGAAAGGTTTGTTGTGGATCAGATTATTTATAGAATCAGTTTGAACTAAACAATACTGGTTGTTTAACGGTGACTGTTGGAATGTAGGACAAATGAACGGAAAGAACGAAAACATGCCGCTAACACTGATGAAACTAAATCTCGTTTATCAAAAGAAACTACCTCCAGGTTTGATACGCGCCAATTTGGATTCTACTGATGGATTCCACTGAAGACCCCTGATGGATTCTACTGAAGGCCAAAAGTTAGTTATAACTTTTGGCGGGAAAATCTGTTTACTCCTTCCTCCTATTTCTCCTTCCTCCCTTTGTATAAATACTCATTTACATTTCACTTGTAATTCATTCACTAAAATTGATTGTAAACAATTCTCTCTCTAATTACATTTCAAAAGTGAATCAAGAACTCAAATACGGAATCATTTCTTATCTCCATGTTTCCTGCTTTGTTTTCTAGTTGATCTACTAATTTCTATTCTGGATTAACATATCTTTACATTTTAGCACATATCAAGTGGTATTCAGAGCCCTTTCTTGGCACCGGATAATATTCAAGATTGTTAAACCGACATTCTTGATTTCCGTTATCTTTCCCTGTAATTCCAAAGAAACAAGATTTTCCTAGAAAGAAATTAGTCACCACTAATTTCACCTATTCTATTACATCGATTAGTGCCAAACATTTGTACGGTCACAAGGCTAGCCCATTAGTGGTTAAATTCTCTAGCCTTGAACAAGTCGATCGAAGCATTTGGTTTGGGTAATCAAGAATAGGACCGTAGTTGTTATTCCATTGTAGATGAGCAATAATATTCGGTGAGATGGTGAACACAAGAACCACGCTTAGTAATCAAGATTCTTCAATGGAATCACTCCAACAAACCGTTAGTGATTTGCAAAGAACTATGGCGATTTGATGGTGAAATGCAAAGAATGAAGAATGGTGAGGCACCGGTTAGGGCATCATGGTAACAATGGTAGAAATAGTGGTCAACCGGTAACACAATATGGAAGATTGTCTAAATTGGAGTTTCCAAGATTCAATGGGAATGATGTAAAGGGTTGAATATTCCGATGTAGGCGCTTCTTTGTCTTGATAATGTAGATGATGAATTGAAAGTGGAATTGCTTGCAATGCATGTGTATGACAAGGCCTTAGTGTGGCATCATCGGTTCATTAAGAGATTTGGTGAAAACACTTCTTGGGAGGTGTATGAGAAACAAGCCTTGCAAAGATTTGGTTCATGCTTTGAAGATCCAATGATGGATTTGATGAATTTGAAACAAACTCGTAGTGTGCAAAAATATCAAGATTTGTTTGAAGATTTGGGTTATGGTGTTTCAAAAACAAAGGAGTTAGTTGCAAATGGCGGGAACAATCAAGAAAGTTCGTTGACCATGTCAACCACTATTGGGAGTAAGTTGGGCAATCCACTGGTTAATACTCATACGTATGGTTTGACTTCTGGGGAAATTAGAGAACGAAATAGTGGAATTGATAATGGTATAACTGATGCATACAAAGTGTTCGATAAAACGCCACCAGAAAAACTTCCTAAACAAGAAGGCTCGATTAGTGGTAAAGAAACTGATTGTGTGGAAGAAAATGTAAATGGTAAAGTAACTGATCGTGTGGAGTTGGTTGTTCTTGATGAACTTTGTGAAAAGAATGTTGAGGATTTGGGAATGAAATCAAAGAAGTTGACCGAATTGATGACAAAACAATGGTACAGTGAGTCTTGATAGTTTTGAAGATGTTGATAGGGTGGTTATGATATTCAACTAACAACCGATGAAGGAGACAAGGAAAAGTTTGAGGAGGATAGTGGAAATGAGGTGTGGCCATGGAGTGTAATGATGGTATGAATAAGAAATATGAGACATCAAAGCTTGATGAAATGTTATTTGTTGATATGGAGGAAGAAGTGGTTGTTGATGTTCTATCCAGAGATCCGTTGAAAAGATTAAGGAGGTTTTGGTGATGAAAGAAACTAAGATAACTCAACCAGATCGATAAAGGAGTTGGGAAGACATCAAATGATTGATGAAATCAAGAGGTTGAACACCAAGAGATAAGAAGCAAGTTAGAAGAGAAGATGCAATTCAAAGATCTCAATCGGTGGTGGGTAACAATGTTCAAAAGTTCGACCTTGAAACTTAATAACAAATTGAGGTACGACCCGAAGATCGATCATCTTTACCACCTAATAACTCAACCGGTTATGGATTTAGAGCGATCCAAGACTTGAAAATAGAGGTGTTGGAGTGTCGATCTTGATTACTCGCCTTGATCACTCGCTTATTGGTGTTCGCTCATATCAGTGGTAGGGTGGTAATGAATTTGTGGATGGTGCAAATGGAAGTGAAGGAAGTCTTGTTTTAAGTAGCAATTTGTGTCTCTAGCTAATGGATTGGAAAGAAACCCGCTTAAAGCTAATAAGGAGAGTGGCATTATATATGTTTTGGTTCATGCAATCAATATGGTTAATTCCTCAGAAATGAATATTAAAACATCTGCTAATGTGGGTCGTGAAACTCAGTGCCAAACACTCCTTCAGGTAACAAAACCAACTTTTGATCAACTGATGTTTGATACTTGGAAATGGTTGAAAAGGGAAAAGGAAATTGACAGATGGCAATGGCTTAAAAGGGATAAAATGGTTGGCATACAATGGAAAGTTAATCTTAGGAAGTGGAAATTTGAAATGTGGAGTTGGCAAAACAGAAAAAGAAGATGGGAAGAGTTAAGTGTAAAGCTTGTGTCTTGTTGGAAAGAAGATTTGACGTCGGTGGTTCGTGATAAAGGGCTTGATTATTCAAGACAAGTGATGTATCCGAAATTACAACCACAACGAAGGGAACATAGCAAGTTATTTGGGGTGTTTGATGATGAATCGTGACAAGTTTTCTATCGCATTTTGATAGAAATACTTGGATCGCACAAGACGGGAAGGTTTAAACGAGTGGAATGGTCAAATGGTCTTTGTAGTGGCTCAATGGTCTCATAGTTATCTTGATAAGGCTATCTTGATAAGGCTATGTATCCTGGTTTGATCAAGAGGAAGCAATTGAAGATGCTATTCGACCGTGGAAAGTCAAATGTTAAGGGAAGGGTTTGATACGCGCCAATTTGGATTCTACCGATGGATTCCACCAAGACCCACGATGGATTCTCATCAAGGCCAAAAGTTAGTTATAACTTTTGGCGGGAAAATCTGTTTACTCCTTCCTCCTATTTCTCCTTCCTCCCTTTGTATGAATACTCATTTACATTTCACTTGTAATTCATTCACTAAAATTGATTGTAAACAATTCTCTCTCTAATTCTGTTACTTCAAAAGTGAATCAAGAACTCAAATACGGAATCATTTCTTATCTCCATGTTTCCCTGTTTGTTTTCTAGTTGATCTACGAATTTCTATTCCTGGATTAACATATCTTTACATTTTAGCACATATCAGGTTCTTTCTGCTCTATATCCATTAAACATTATGGCATCAACACATTCTAAAAATAGGCTCAACCTCACATTCTTGTTTCTTATAGTCAACTTTTGTAGCCATAGAAATGTTATGCTAAAATAGTTCGAGCTTCATTGGCTACTGCTTTCCATCTATCAACCATAACCCAATCAGCACATCTTAGAAATAATTTTGACCTTACATTATAGTTAGTTGAATTAGTGTTAAATTTTTTAAGTTTTTACAGGTGATTGGGTATGCCACCACAAATTTTTTAAGTTTTTATCATGAGAAAATTCCCCCAAAAGTTGAAGGGTAGGCCAACATCTAGCAAACAAAAAAAAAAAAAATCAACTTCTCAAAATAGACCAAGCGACTGGGCGACTCCACTAGAATTTTAACATGTGTCGCATATTTTATTAATAAAGTACATGAGCAACTTACTAGAATTTTGACACGTATCACATATTTTATTAATGAAGTACAAGTCGCCCCGTCGCCTAAGTCACCCTCGTCTGTATTGGTAAGTTGATTTTTTTTGGGCTAGATGTTGGACTACCCTTCAACTTTTGGGCTATTTAGGAAATTTGCTCATATATCATTGTCATCAGGTAGCATTATGGATTTAGTTCAAAAAAAAAAAGGTAGCATTATGGATTGATAATCCTTGTTTTTGTCTTCTTTTTACAGACGAATCATATGGAATCATACAAACGTATTCTCTGATTTTAGTGATGAAGGAAACGACAATGGCAATTCTGATGATATGGATACCAAGATGTTCTATGGTCGGCATAGCAGCGTGCCCAAAACCAAACTATCTTTGTTCAGGTTTGTGCTATTTTTCCTTAAAAAGTCCTGCAGCATATTTATATGTGACATATTCATCTACCATCCTGATGAAAAAAAAACTTAACCAAGCATCATAAGCAGTTGTGAGCAGTTACATGATGAACCACTTGACTTGCTTGACCGTCAAAAGACAATATTACACCTTAGATCATCTAGGCAGAATCTGAAGAGGAAGCTAGAATCTGATGAAGAACCGGAAATAGATGCTGCTTATGGACGGCTTATAATTTGGGAGGATGAGACAACAACGCTGAAAACAGATATGCAGCCTGACACTGTTGTGACGAGTAGTCACCTAACATCAGTTAATTCACGAATAGCAGAAAAGCGCAGGAAAACAACCACCGAGTAGGGGTGTTCATCGGTTCGGTTATCGGGTTATTCGGTTTATTCGGTTCGGTTAGTTCGTTAAAAAATTTTCTGGTATAACCGAAAACCGAACCGAAATTAATTTGATTCAACAACGAATAACTCAAAACCGAACCCTATAACCGAAAACCGAACCGAATAACCCGAATTACATAATTTTAATTATTTTTATTTAATTATATATATTTTAGCACAAAATATTTTTCAAGCTTAAATCATGTTATATTTATACTAAAAAGAGTTTTAGTGATTTTTTTCATATATATACATAGAAAAATATATATTTTATATGAATTCGGTTTTGGTTCGGTTTTCGGTTTTCATTGCAAAACCATATCCAAACCGATAACCAAATATTTAGTTCGGTTCGGTTCGGTTTTGACCAATTGATTCGATTACAAATTCGGTTCGATTATTTTCGGTTCGGTTCGGTTTTCGGTTTTGGTTCATCGGATATTACCCAATCCGTGAACACCCCTACCACCGAGTCTTGTTGGGCCTACACGGGTTCTGAATACTCGAGCAAAAAGGCATGTGGAGATTTGAAGAGGAAAGGGAAGCTTGAGCCGTATGCTTATTGGCCACTGGACCGCAAGATGGTCAGCCGCAGACCAGATCACCGGGCAGCTGCAAGGAAGGGCATGTCTAGTGTGGTTAAGCTGTCCAAGACGCTCGAAGGGCAGAGCACCTCAAATGCATTGTCTATCAAGGGCTTGAAGTTGACAACAGGAGGTGTAAAGCAGATCAACCAGAAGAAGAAACATGGTTAAACAAGGTTACAAGGATCACAATATTATTTTTGGACTAATTATTTATTGTGGTTAAGTGTTATTTTTTAATGTATACAAAGATATTGAATTTTATTAAGATATCATATTTTATAACATGAACGGGAATTAAACCAGTTTACTTGTTGAAATCAACTTGTGTTTGTCCACTGCATATACTTGTTATTCCGTTCTCATAGTTGTGTTTTGTGTACTAATAACAAGCTTGTTATACATATATCCCCTACCAAAGCCGAGTAAACATAAGAAAACATATACAGTTAACAAGACGAATTAGATTACAAAACTTGAACAAATACCTTAGAAGACACGAGTAGTAAAATGGTCGAAGGCGCCATGATATATGTTAAGGTACGTTCAAACCACGAGCATTACGCAACAAATGTTATTTACAACGGCATTATGTTATGGTTACAAACCAAATAATCAACACACTGTGTACCACATGAAGACCCCATAAAAGCTTTATCGTTAACTTCCCTACCAAATCTTGATACGTAATGAAGACCCAAAACAAGATCTGTGATTGCATCTTCAGTTTTCACTTGATCTGCATAATGTAAAGTATTTACCAACAGCACATTTCCTCCATAACCCATCCGTTGCTTCTCAAAATTCCTCTCATTATGCCATTTTATCATGTTATGAGCGAGTGGTGCCAACCACTCGAGTATTCTCTGCATCGTTGAACTCCATTCTGATGCAATTTCACCATTATAAACCTCTGAATCACCGGATTTAGATAGATTACTTAGTTTCGCTCTAAGTGAGTGCTTGATACGTGTGGTTAACATATGATACAAATCTTCACGTGAATCAGGACTAACGAAGTGAGGTGAGATTGCCAATCTCTCGATAAATATGATAACGTTTGCATAATGTAGAGATAAAGCTGCATCACCAAGTGTCGATTTTTTACTACTCAACAATCGTTTCTTGGAATCTAATAACATGTTGAGTGTTTGAACTTGAGCCAAACTTCTTGATTTCACAGGTGCGTCGGTCCCACAAAACCTTGGCGGGTATTTCTTTTTCGGTTTATCTCCAAGGTTTGAAACTGACCTCTGAATCAAATTTTCAGACGGATAAACTGAAAAGGCAGAAATGGAATTACTGCGCACAAAAGACCCGATTCTAGGTGAAATTCCAAAAACTCCCTTCATTCGTTGGACTATTGTGAAAAGTGATCTTAAAAGTAGTCTAACAGTGTAATCATAAGGACGAACCCAGGTAGACATTTCACGCAAACCACCAACCTCTTCACGTTGCCATAAAACTTTCTTTTCAAACTCCTGTAATTTCAATTGATTCGTGTTATTATCTTGCATTCTTTTTAACCCATTTTCAAGCTCGGATAACACTTCAAGTTCTTCACATAATTGTGATGTAACTGCAGCAAATCTTTTCATCTTTTTAACCCGTCTATCCATTTTCTTCAACTTATACTCCCATCCACACCATTTAACATCAATCTCAATACCGTTATCAAAAACATGATCAAGATTGTGATAAACCGGATCAACGCATTTTTTCCCAAGCCTTGAAACTCCTTGTGCGACACACTTGATGGTGTCCATGATCTCGATTAATGCAAGTTCCATGAGATGATTGTAATCTTGTGAAACGAGGTTACGAATGCCAAGTGAGTTGGTGAGTTCATCTTGTAAACGTGACATTTGTTTGTCACTTAGAAAGTGCCATAAATTAGCTACTTTTGTCAGTAAGCGTGAGACTTCAAGCGACATGATACCAATAACGGGTTTTTCGGGGTCTGAGATTCTGGTTTTACGTGAAGACTTCCATATAGTAGTGAACCATGCTGCTTCTTTCCGTGTCCCGATCACCATTTTTTTATAGTTAGTTTATGTAGATAAACTTATCAATATTCCTGCAACATAATCAACAAGAATATCACTTTATGTAATTAGACAAGATTGCTAAAAAAAACTCACATAGACAAGTACTACATTATCAGAAATGTTAATCTCAACTTTGAAAAAATAGAGGAGGTGTTTGGATCTGCAATTCAAATCAATTTTCTGATTATTTGATTACTTAAATAATATACAATTATCCAGCTACACATTTTGAAGGCTTTTACCCTCATTTTACAGGACGCGTCTACTTTTTCAACAAAGGTTATTGGACACCTTATCTTTATCTGTACCAAGCAACTAAACAACAAAAGTACATCCAATAACTATGTTCTACATAATTTGGATTTTCCAGAATCACATGAACATTTTTAAAAAAGCAAATTACCTAAACAACCTAATTACATACTCATTTTACAAATTTAAACTATTTTCCTCTCTTTTACAAAAATGACCAAGAAGTGTCACATCAAACTCATTCGCCTAGAACAATAAAAAGTGAAACACTGTAGGGAGAATATTTGGAACAGAGCACATAGTAGGAATGCATGGCTGGGTATGGTTCAAAAGAGCCCTTCTTATATATTTTAATATATGATTGACATGTATACACATAATTAAGAAAAATATTATATTAGTTCTTTGTGGTTACTTTAACAATTCCACGCCCAAACATTCGCCCACGTACATTTTGGTACATCTCGCTCAGATATTCGCCCAACCACGCCTAGCCCACGCCCAGAACCTAGCCCACGCCCAGAACCTCGCCCAGGCCACGCCCAGAACTAGTTGTACACGCCCTCACTTGTTACTAGTCTGTACCACGCCCAAAGTTCTCGCCCTAGACACTCATTCGCGTAGTTTCTCGCCTAGCCCACGCCCAGGAATTCTTTATACACGTGTACGGTTTAAAAACGATTATGGTACGAATCTAACGTATAATATTGAAAAGTTCATTTTAGAAAAATGTATAGGCGAGGTTTATATTTGTAAAGTAGCAGTAGAAAGAGTTCGTTTAAGAAATTCTCTTTTTAAAATCCAACGAAAATGGCCCTATAACGCCCCTCTACCCTTTTGCAAGACATGTGATACTAGATGGCAGCGGGGCGGGGAATGTCGTGGATTGTATTTACCATCCCCATCCCCATCCCCGTTTTCACTCTTCATCCCCATCCCCGTCCCCATCCTCATCGGGGAATTGCTTTATATCCCCATCCCCATCCCCAATGGGGATCGGGGATCCCCGTGGGGATTCGGGGATTTTCAATCCTTATGAACTAACATAAAGTTTCCACCAACTCATCGAAAATATAAAGAATTTTAACTCATAAAGTTTTTCAAGAAATGTGCGTACATCGCACATAGTTGGATTCATTACAATTTCAATTCAACTTTAAAGAATCCTTAACATTGTACATCACATATAATATAAAAACAATATGTATCATATGTGTCTATTCGGATAAAATAATAAGTAAAATGTAGTTGGTGCTTATGCTTCTAATTCTAAAGATACTTGATTCTATAAATATCACATACGCATATAAATATACATGTTGATACTCATAAACATATATACATATACATATACAAGTTAATCGAGTATGGATATAACATATAAATTCTAAATACTGATACACTAGAAAGGTCGGAGTCGGGTTCGGGGATTTATGTTATCCCCATCCCGCCCCATCCGGTTTCATATTTTGGGATTCCCGTCCCGATCAACTCGGGATTCCCAGTCAAAATCGGGTTTGGGGATTGGGTCCCCACCTGCACGGAGTTTTGCCATCCTCATACTACATTCTATTCATACATCTTTCCTGACTAAGTTTGCTAATCACGAATCGAATTCCCGACCAACTGCAATTTGTCAATTCTAATAGTATAGTATCGATACATAAAATAATTACATAATTCTCATACTTTTAAAAAAAGGAGATGCACCAGATTTCAACCAAGACTTTGACTTTCCACTTGACTTTATAAATAAAGAAAAAATAAAAATAAAGGACACTTTCCGGTCGATTTTAAAGATCTAAACCAAGTACTTTTAAAATTCAAAATTTACTTAAATAATACTCTTTTAATAGATTAGTGAAGTTGTTATTTTTTATTTATTTTTTATCTATAAGTAATAAAACTTTCCTAACACTAGGTATCAAAACTTAGATTTAATAATGCATTTGATGAGGCAGAAACTTTACAAATCGAACAAATGCAAAGATCGAATCTTTACATAACCACTTAAAATATCGCAGATTTAAATCAATAATACGCAATATAATCTAGGTTGAGTATGTCACTAAGTTCGACTTGATTCTGCATTTTAAAGTGGCTGAGACTAAACAAATATATACAAAAGATGGAATATTCAATATTTTTACATAACCCAAACGAAATTTCACATCAAAATCACATATTGGACTTAATAATGCAACATATATAAACTAAAACTGATACAATCTTTGCATTTAAAGTGGCAGAAACTAAACACACAAATTTATATAACAAACAAAACAAAAAAACACTAGTCTAAAGATCCAATCTTTTTAATTCCAGCAAAACAAAAATTGACAGATTTGAATCATAATGCAACAAATAGCACTAAAAACTGACTAAAATCTGCTACTAAAGTGACATAAATATTATAGAAAAACACAAAAGATCTAATATTTCTACAAAAACCACATGGAAATGTCACAAGAAAATCACAAATTCATATCACCAATGCAATTACTAAAAATACCAGTTGTTCAAGCTTATTTGTGGGCTTACGAGTTTCGAAATCAAATAACCACAAATAAGCTTAAACAAACACCCTACTTTTTTATAAAACACAAAAAGATCTAATCTTTTTACAAACCCACATGGCATATCACACCAAAATCACAAATCTAGATCAACAATGCAACAAGTACCACTAAAGTACTTACTTTTTTTTATAAAAAAATGGCAACAAAAAAATAAACACAAGAGATTTGAAGTGGGTATGAATGAAGAAAACTTACAAAGAATTGGATAGCTGAGATGAAGGTGTGTGTTTTTTAGCAGCATTATTGGAAGGAGTATATAAAAAAAAAATGAGATGATAAAAATGGGAAGAAGTATATATAAAAAAAGAGATTTTGTTGGTGGTGTTTTTTAATGTTGTTGAGAGATAGGCGCAAGTAAGTGAAGATGACTTGGTTTAAATGTGTTTCATAGTCGGCGAATCCTAGGGAGGGCCTTACCTGTTTCCCGGATCTTTAGGGGATATGTTCCTTATCCGACGTCGTTTCGGAGGTACTGGTAAATCACCAAAACTGTTTTTACTTTTTAGGGTATCTTTGGCATGCGTCTATGAGTAATTTCTAAAGCAATTAGCAACTAGCGGTTAGATAGTAAGGTATTGTAACATGTACTCACACGTGTTAGTTTTGTCATTTTAGCATCATATTAACAAGTCGCTCAACTTACTCACACTAAAATACTCCTCTCTCATAACATACCAAAAAGGTCTCACCCATTAATTCTTTTTCCTTTTTATTTTTGCAACAAACTAAATTTCAGTAATTTATTTATACAACGAAAATAAAAATACAAATATCATTTAAAAAAATTACAAAATTAATTAAAAAAAAAAAAAAACAACAACAACAACAAAAGACAACCTTCATCTTCCTCAAATGCACACACCGAAACACATATACACACAAAAATCACAACTCACATACGCTAAAAATTTGGCTCAAGCAACTCAAAGTGCGGTGCGATCATATTGGCTTGCCATTTGGCGGTGCCGGGTTGGGTGCCATGTGATCAAGTGGCGGCTCTAAGCCACCATACTCGAAGCTTTTAGTGTTTTACACAGAATACATGTTTGGAAACAAGCATTTCTATTGTTTCTAAACACCCAAATCAAATGGTATTTCTAATAGCATTTACTGAGCAACTACATTTTCACTTACTAATTATTTATATAAAACTATGTTACTAAACGCTTTATCAATAAAAACAATAACTCGCTACTACTACTACTTTCTATTATCGCTTGCTATCGCTATTATCGCTGAAACATACCCTTAGGCTTGTTTGTTGATTTATTTATTTATTTATTTAAATACTAGTAGGCTCTTAATTCTATCACTTTTTATTCTTAAATTTTTGTTAAGTTATAACTAAACAACTTTGATATAACTCTCTAAATTTAGCTTTTTTTCACATTAAAATGATTAAGCTAAATCCAAACATAATCTAACAATTTTGTGTATATATTTTGTTTTTACTAAACATAGCCTTAAATGTAAGGATTTTTTTTTATGAGTAGTTAATGGTACATCAAGGCGGTGAGCATCAATTTTAAATTGATCGAGAAAACCCACCGGATGACAAAAACCCGATCGAGCGGAAAGACTAGTGGTCCAATCTCGGTTCTAACTTTTTCTTATTTCGGTCTCGGGTCTGGTTCGGTCCGATCTTACGATAAACCAACCATTATGCCTTCTTGAACCGGACCGGGCGGACCAACCTGACGGACGAGAACACATTCGATGCGATCCTCGGTCTAAGATTTTGGGTTAAATTGGTCTTCATCCGGTCCGATCCGGTCTTAACCCGATGCTCACCCCTACATCAAGGTGGTGTAATTTAGTTATCATCCAAGTAATGAGATGTTGTAGTATTCATTTTAAGTACATTTTTTTAACGACGAATTCATTAAAAACAAAATCTCTCTAGCATAGAGCTACAAGAGAAATTACAAAGGCTTATTAAGCCAAGAGTTCTAATATTTTACATTATGACATCTACACTTAAGCAGAGAGAAAGAAAACATACAAATAAAATTCGAAAAGATTACTTTTCCTCGTAAGATGAGGATTAAAAGTAACGCTATTTGCCATAAGACTCACAAAGGGTATGTTTGGCGACAGTAGCGATGTGATAAGCGATAGTAGTAGCGGTAGTTGTTTGTTAAGCGATAGCGATGGCGTTAGCGATGGCTTGTTTGTATAAACAACGTGTTTGGTAACGTAGCAGTAACTGTAACTATAAAGTGTAAAATTACGAAAAAAGGCATACACACGTTAAAACAAAAAAAATTATTAAACAAATACTTAAGTTATTATTTTAACAGTAGTATGTGCTCCTACCTATAACCCTTTATTAAAAAAGTTCGAGTAGTTGTTAGTATATATCATCATTTTAACAGTAGTATGTACTCCTGCCAATAACCATTCATATCTCTTCAATAGACAAATATATATGCTATCATCGAATCCCAACCCATTAAATATTTGTACGTGGTAATATTTAAGGGTAAATATGTAATTTCTTAAACAAAATGCTAGGAGCAGTAATGAAATGCTTCTTCATGAAGCAGTTTAATTTGGAGCGATTGGGCTAGTATCAAGCGCTATCGGTGTATTACCAAATAAAACTTTTCATTTAAATCTTTCATCATTGTCATTATCATTCTTAAACGCTTCCTTACCGCTTGTTGCCAAACATGACCAAAGAAGCCACATAAATAACATACACGCTCTAAGCAATGCATTTCCTGATACTTTAAACAATGCATCTAAGTATATTTATTATTTAAGCATTGCATTTCCTAATACTTTAAACACATCAAAATGTGTATATTCAAACATTTTATAAAAATTTGTTACATTGACTGATATTTCTTGTAGTTTACATATTAAAACGACACTTTGAGGGAAAAAAAGTCTTGTTATTTTATAACCTAACCCTTTAGCATGAAAGAATATATCTAGCAAATTCCTTTAACAAAAAGTAATTTTATTGTGATAGGTTTAACTTATCACACTTAAAATTTGTAGTTGAATTGAGTCAAAGTATAACTTGAATACAAATTGTAGCTTTTTAAGAGACCCAAAAGGCCAAAACAAACCCACCAATAATTAGGGGTGTTATTCGGGTTGATCCGGTCGGGTTCGGGTCAATCATGAAAAAAAATATATTCGAACCCGACCTTGTTTAGAACTTGGGTCGGGTCAATTCGGGTTCGGTCGGCCAGTTTTTCATTGTAAAATTGTTGTTGAGTAGGGTTATTCGAGTTCGGTTGGTCAAGTGCTAAAAAACATGCCCGAACCCGACCTTGTTTAGAACTGAAGTCATTCGGGTTGACCGGATTAACCCGAATATAATTTTGAATCCGATTAATGCACGAATTGACTTCGAGTGGCCACCAATGACACCCCTACCCATAAAGTCCCTCTGGACAATTAAATGTTGTTTGCTAATAGTTGTATGTGTGTTCTAATGAATAGATTTGTTGAATTATAAATGTAAAAGAAAAAAGTTTGATCGTGATATGATATGTATTCCACAAAATTTTACCTACCATGAAATCAATTAAATTTATGCCAATAATAGCTTGATTATGATATAATATATTCGACAAAATTATACCTACCGTAGGGCACCCAACACAATATCAACTAATGGATTGAGTTAATAATTGATACTTCTAATAAGGTTTAATTTTATTGAATTGGTTTGCTTATACGTGTTTACAAATGTGAGTTTTTGGTCTCTTTCTAAAAAAAATTATCAAAATTTTTATTAGCAAAAACAGAGAGATCTACATAGAGCCGAGTGGCTTTAACCAAATTTATTAAACAAGAATATTTTTTATAATCTTTTTGCAAATCTTGTACATCTAAACATTAATTTTTGCTTTAAAAGCATAGCGTTAAGATCCTGATCTTGATCTTAGGATCTTACGTTTTTACGATGCTACATAGTAAAAACGATCCCGATCTTATGTAGGATCTTTACAAGCATAAGATCTCACACGATCCCGATCTTAACCATAAGATCTTAAAATCTAATCCGATCCGATCTTACTTTTATCAAACAACAAACTAAAAAACCACAAAGTTATGGATTATTTTTATAAACTTTTAAAAAACATGTTAATCTTCTTAAAATCCATAATCACAATGTAAGTGTCACACCCGGATTGATGGCGGAGACACGAGTGTAGTGAAAAGTAACACAAGCAAAGATAATAGAACATACCAACGTTTAAGATTAAAGAAAAAGATACATTATTACAATGCCGGTTTAGCCGGCGATCGGCAAATATAATATAAAGTTTAGATCCCAAAAGATTACGTTTTATTACATAATGATTAGTAGTGACATGTGAAAACTTCATTATGCAAAGACCTTGAGGAAAAGCTTACAAACGATCACCTGAAATGCATGAGAGAAAACGGGTCAACTATGAAAATAGTTGGTGAGTATACACGTTTCGTATAATAAGAAAACTCGCAAAAGAGAGTCAAAGGTTTCGGTCATCGAGAATAGTCCACAAAGCAAAGGCATTGTAAATCCACTCAGTTCCAAGTTCCGCCCATACAAAACTTGCAACCTGTGTGTTCACAACCCATTGCACAAAATATGGTGTATCTAGTAGTCAAGTGTACGATGTCATAATAGTTCACAATATAGCACCACGTATATAATAATGTATGCGGGAAAAGCCCTAGAATAAATAATATGTGTTCAGAACATAGTGAGCGAGAGGTTGGCCGACCTCTAATAAGCGCTATCCATACTACCTACTAATAGGAGACTAACAATGCGAATGTCGAGCGGTACATCATACAACTATTAATATACAATTAAGAACACTCGAACATGGGAGAATTTGCACGCTCCACCAATAAGGCGAGACTTTAGGGTCATAGCACGTACGGTTCAATAAGTTCTAACAAGTCATAAATTAGTAATTAAGTTCAAGGATTTGATTCAAGTTCAAAAGTTCAAGTCAAGGAGTTCACAAAGTAGTAATCAATTTAGCTCAAGTATGGTTCATGCATTTCAGCCCCAAAATATAGTAAAAGCGGTAAAGGGGATTGTGAATACTCACCGATGCAATAATTATGATGACAAAGTGGATTCGCGAAATGAGGTGCAATCTCATCCGCAACCTAATATGAATGATATGCTCTAATATAAGTCATGAAACAATGTCGTGCATGCAAACTCATATGATATCCATACCACTTGTGCAATTTTAAAAATAAAGTTTATCGTCGAAAATAAGTTTATAACGTCTTGACAAGTTATAAATTACTTTGTAAGTACTTACATTGAAATGATATCCTACGATAGTCATTTAGTGATTTATTAAGAAATTATAGTTTTTCGTGGCAATACAATATTGTAGGACCTTAAATATATCAACCTTATCACGTTATACCAAGCTTTACCACACAAGCTTACACGTAAAAATAAACACAAAGCTATGCGTATAAATAAGAAAGAAACAAAGATGAGAAAGATGGTGACTTGATGATGATAGTTATGCGTATATGTGTTGAAAATAAGATGAAAGAAGAACTTTAATATCAAAGGAAAACACACACACACACACACACATTAGCACACCCTCAAATGAGACTTTGAGGGTATTTATAATACAAGTAACATAATGCCCTAAGGCTTGGCCATGGGGTCGTGAGATGGGCTTGGACATGGATTGGGTTAAATGAACTTATACAAGGCTAGCTTAACTAAACATTTAGCCATTTAGCTTAGCCCAATCCACGAGCCCGTTGACTATTCTAGTATGATATCTAATACACGTTACAAAGTTCCTAAACGTGAATGACCATCACTTCTAATAAAAATGTTACGGCTAAAAATCTCCCCATAAGGGGTGGTCATTCAAAAGATGCTCCACTTGATTAGGTCTTTACTTTCCTTGAGCTTGAACTTTGCGTGTAGATATAGAATAGTCTTGATTCTTTGTTCCTTCATGCTTTGTGATCGAGATAATGTGGTATTCTGGTTGTCAACCGTTGGTTAGGTGTCTCCACGTCATTCTCCACCATGCTCACACTTCTATTTGTCTTTTGGTTACCAATGATGTAGTTCTCGAGTCTTTAAACTTTGTAGATTCTTTGACATTGACGAAGAATCATCTTTGACTTTCGTTGCCTTTGATTTTGATGAGAACTTTTCATGTGTTGTTGGTATGAGCATGTGGAAAATCCATACGATCTCTTCCTCCCGCAAGCATCCATAAGAAGAAAACATAAAACATGGGTTAGAAGTAATCCGGCGCTTACAAGTTTGAACTTGAGTGTGTTAACAAGATAGTGTGGCACGTCTCTAATTCTCACAAAGGCCGTTCTGAACTGAGTCCCACAAGTGAGATAACGCGATGTGCAAGTACACCTACGATTCAGGAGAGTCGCCGAGGTACACGAAGCATCACCCCGCGATCAGACCGTTTGAGACACACTAAGCGTAATCCACGGGGAGTTACCGGCGACATCTTTGTTAGGTGCTTGATGTTGACCTGGCGAGAATTTCCATTCAATCACCGAGGATTACAATTGTAAATCCTCTCATAAATGTTCAGCGACTTGCTAAGATCTGCGTAGTACTCTAGAATATATCACTTGTGTCCTTATTGATGAACAACAAGCGATGTCATGTCAAGTGTTCCTATGAGATCTTTTGATGAATCTCGTGGCTCTAGACTCAATAGTGCATTTTGGTTTTTCCGAGCGAGACTGGGAGAGGTCTCCTTCTTCAATACCAATGATCTCTAAGAGAAAGCCGATAGTTTACGTAGGGTTCCCAGTGAGGATGAAACAAATCCTTTTAAGAGGAATTGAGTGGCTAGAAGGTTTAGTGCGGTCGTCCTTTGGGTCCATGACGTCTTTGTCTTCAATACCAAGTGTCATCTTAGTGACAACCAATGAGAGATGAATTAAACCGGTTTACGCCCTAAGGTTGATTATGGAGGGCTATTTCTTTTCACCCTTTCTTTTGCTTTTCTTTTAATTCTTCAACCACTTCTTTCTCCTTTCTCACATTTCTCCTTTTTCAATCATACCTAAGGACTTCTAATACTAACTATGGGTATTGTCCTTGGGTAGATCCCTCCGACTCTGGCGGATCATAGAGACGGATTTACTTATCCTTAGACACCTTATAACTCCATGATCGTCCCATCTTGCCATAAAACCATTTTTGGAAAATCTACGAAAGTGTTTATGATTGAAAACATGTTTGGAAAACTACGAGTTTTATATTTTCGAAACACTCCCCTTCACATGTGCTTATAAGTTTTGACAATCTGCGCATAGAGGTAGAGTTCGCACTTTTGAATTGATCGGCTCATGATAGACAATTCCCATGAGACACGATTACGTTGCTTAGTTAGAGTTCCATTGTCGGTTTTAGGTGACAACTAGCTCTAATAACTACCTTGAAGTTGTAAACACTTCTTGAAAAGAAGGTTAGACCCATGAAAGTGCATGTCTATCACAAGTTTCTCGAGTGGTACATTTATTGACTTTGATTCCTCGTCAATTCAATAGTTTCAAGCGAGTCGAGCTCTTTTGAGGTTCAAACAACGATCATTAAACTTTTGATCACATTTAATCACGTCTTCTCCCCTCAAAATAGCATATTCGTGATATTTTTTATATCAACGGATTAAACAACATTTGAGAATCTTTTGGGAGACAAGCGGTTTGATTTAAGCATGAATTGAACATTTTTGTTTTATACTCCCCTTTAATAAAGCATAATCAATTAAAGGGTTTTATAGGAGTTATCTTGAGCACAAAATATTTTGAAAGATTTTGAAAAATCGTTTTGAACAATCTTGAAAAAGGTGCTCAAGATGATGATGATTTATCACCATTTTTAAATGTAGTGCCTTTGAAGTGTACACTAGATTTTCTTTAAAACACGAGTTTTGATTTGAAATAATCAAAAGTCATCATTTTCGGGTTTAAATCTTGGGTATCTGAAAGCCATTTTTGAAGAAATTTTGAGAAGCGACATGTTTTGGAAAACATTAAAGAACTCTCGTTGAAGCACACATACATGTCCGTATCATTGTTAAATGACATTTCTAAAGCGTCTGAGAATATCGATTATCGAGAGACATGTCGTGAGAAGAATATTTTGGATTTTGATTTTCTATTGTTTTGTATTTTTGAAAGTTTTATATTTTGCTTTTGTTGGTTTTTAAATTTTGTATTTTGTTTTGAAAATATTTATAGCGAAGCTTTGGAAAATCATTTTCAAGAAGATTCGAAAGACATTTTAACTCCTCGGGGTTGGGCTTAGCATTCAATTAAATAGAACTAAATCGTCAAACCTTTCTTTTGGAAGGGCTTTAGTAAATAGATCGGCTGGTTGGTAATCGGTCTTCACGAAAAATTATTCAACAGTACCTTCTTCCACATGTTCTTTTATGAAGTAATAGCGGACTCGATATGCTTAGTCTTTGAGTGATGAACAGTTGCATGATATGGCTATGGCACTTTTGAGTCACAATACATAGGTATTTTATCGAAATTAAAGCCATAATCGTGAGTTGTGTTCTCATCCATAGAACTTGAGCACAACACGTGAATAGAGACACATACTCAACTTGACGGTTGAAAGTGCGGTACAATTTTGTTTCTTTGAAGACCGGTGACTAACTTTCACCCAAAATTGTGCTCCTCCGTTTACTTTTTCGTAACTTGATCACCTCCGTGGTCCGCATCGAAAAGGCAATTAGATCAAATCCGGTTCGCCGGATACCAAAGACCCTTGTGAATGGATGTCTTCAGTGCGAAAGATCCTTTTAACCTCTTTGAGGTGCGGTTGATGAGCTTTGCACGAAACCGTGCTAATAAGCAAACACAAAATGAATATCGAATTCGACTAGCGATGAAGGTACATGAGAGAACCAATCATGCTTGATATTTCTTGGATCGATAGGTTTCCCAAACAAATCGGCTCCAATTTTTGGTGATGTTACCATTGGTGTGCCATGAGTCACAATTATCCATACCATGATTTTCAAAATCTCGGTTGTATATTTTGCTTGATTAATAAAAATTCCACGTGGGGATTGATGAATTTATAAACCAAGAAAACTTTAGTTCCCCATCATGGACATTTCAAATTTACTTTTCATGAGATTTTCAAAATGTTTTGAAAGATTCGGATTAGTGGACCCAAAATGATGTCGTCCACGTAATCGAACAATCAAAATGTCGTTTTGCATTTTGTGTAAACAAGGTAGGATCAACAGATTCCTTTGGTGAAATTGTTTAGGATAAGGAAAGAAGGCGATTCGTCATACCACGCTCTCGGAGCTTGCTTTAATCCATAGATTGCCTTTTTGAGTTTGTAGACGTGATCCGGATGTTCCATGTCTATGAAGCCTTTGGGTGACTCACATACACTTCTTCTTTCGAGTTCCATTCAAGAACGCGATCTTAATGTCCATCGATAAACCGTGATGTTTTGTGGTGCATAGGCTAAGAATATCTGACGCCTCAAGTCTAGCTACCGGCGCAAATGACTCTTCAAAGTCTATTCCTTCTTCATGTCATATCCTTTGGCCACAAGGCGAGCTTTATTGCAATTACGGTCATTTCTTCATCCCTTTTGTTCTTCCATAACCATTTGAGATCAATGGCGCGAATGTCGATTGGTCTTGGAACCATATCCCAAGAGTCATGTAGGCGGTATTGGAGAAGTTCCTCTACATCGCTTCTATCCATGCGGGTTACGCCATTGCCTCCCGAATGTTCTTGGTTCAATATTGCTAATTGAGCAAGGTAAATGCACAAGTCGCAATCGGTGGCAAGTTGGCCTCTCGTGCGAATTGGCCTTTACGGTTCTGAATAACTTGTTCAATCGGATGGTCTTTTGTCCACTTGAGTAGAAGGATACCGTAGATTATCACAGTGCGAGTTAGATGGTTCTCGTAAGCTTGAAGATGATTCGATTGATTCCGTAGCAAGCGGGTTTTCAAATAAGTCTTCATCTAACGTTGCATCGTTACGGTTTGAGTAGGTTCTTCTTGAAATGATATGTTTTGGTTTTGCTCATCAGCTGCTGGTAAAGCTGTTGTAAGAATAGGAGTTCTTTGGAGTAGATGTAGATGATGTTGATGGAGTTGGTGCATTGGTTTCAACCGTTGTAGATGCATCTTACATTGGTGGTGGTAGATGATGTTGGCGGGTGCAGCGAAATGATGGTTTGATGTATTTGTCGAAGTTTCACCATAGTATTCATCGAACATTAACTCAAAGAATTTCTCCCATTCTTGTTCATGAGGTGTGTCGGCAAAAGTTGATGGGGCTCTTTGTTGTATGAGTCTGAACTAATGTGTCCAAGTCTGCTGGTTTGGTGCGGGTTATAATCTGTTTGATTAGAAGCCATCAGTTAAGCGGGTTCTAGAGCGAGTCTCGAAGCCATCGGATTAAGCGCGGGTTCTAGAGCGAGTCTCTCGAAGCCATTTGTGAAAGTTCATCAAAATTCACATTCATCGTCTCCATGATCCTCCTAGTTCTCTGTTATACACCACAGATGCCCTCGAGTTTTCGAATATCCAATGAAGATTCCAATATCACCTTTAGCTTTCGGTTTTCCTAGATCTTCTCTGTCATTTGTCGGATAGCACAAAGCGCCAAACACGTGAAAGTAAGAGATATCGGGTTTTCGTTGTTCACAAGTTCATATGGGGTTTTATTGAATCTTGGATGGATGAGGATCGGTTACGAGTGAAACAAGCGATGGCAACAACATCGACCCATAGAAATAACGGTGCACAAGAATAAATTAGCATTGTCGGCGGCTTCCACAAGAGTACGATTTCTTCTTTCAACTACCCCATTCTATTGTGGAGTTCTAACAAGCGATGTCGATGTGTGATTCCAACATCTTCAAAAGAAGTTCTTAACTCGATTAGTGAATTTTGTGCCGTTATGCATTCTTACTACCCTGCGGGTTTGAAGAAGTACTTGAATGCGCTTGAAAGGTGATGATGATGCTGGTGCTTAGTCTTTTGATCTCGAAACCTAACCCATGTATATCTCGAATAATCATTGACGATAACAAGAATATACTTTTTCCCATTAATGCTTTCAACTCTCATTGGGCCACATAAGTCCATGTGCAACATATGCAACTTTGCTTGCGAACTAGGTCTGTTTGGGTTTATATGATGCTCTTTTGCTTTTCCTTATTCGCATGATGGACATAAGTGATCTTTGGTGTATTTGAACTTTGGAAGTCCGTTGACGATGTTGTCTTTGGCAAGTTTGTTGATGGTGTCGGAATTGAGATGGGATAATCGTCGTGCCACAACCGGGACTTTGTTCGGATGCTCATGTCATAAGACATATTGGTGATGAAGAGGCCATTTGGTTAATTTCGATAGTATACAAGTTTGTATCACGATTCCGGTTAAGAGATTAGTGCCATCCAAGTTTCTAACGAAGCAAGCATTTTCCTAAAAGCAACCTCTAAATCGCATCACGTAGGCGCCCGACCGAAAACAAATTGTATCCTAAACCTTGACATAGTAAACCAGGTGATCAAATAAGTTCCAAAGGTAGATCTCCATAACCCATGATAGTTGCTACATGATCATTTCCAAAGCGAGCGGTTCCATGAATTTCAAGCGAAATTGATCGGTGACTTGATTCCGGTCATGTGCTTGGAGCAACCCGTCGACGATCCAAAGACATATTTCGATAACACGCCAATAACGAGAAGAAGAAGATTTTGGAAACCGTTTTGATTTTGGTTCCTTTGGGTTAGAGGTAAAATCGATCACACTCAAAGAAGTTTTCTACTAGGTATTACGGTTTGTCACTCATTGTACCATTCGGGTGTGAAAATTCTACGTGGGTTTCAAAAGTCATCCCTAAAGTAAACACTATGCTTCTTATCGATGAGTGTAAAGCCTAAGTTTTGCAACTAGTCTTCTATTCGTTTAGCATAAGTTCTTTTGGAGCGTTCTTCTTATGAGCTTATCATTCACATTCTTAGAAACACAATCATCATGAACATTAGTTAAAGATTTCTTGCAAGTTACATAAGCAGAATCAACACATTCATTAAACTTAGCAAGTTTCATAGGTTCAAGACATTCGGATGAAATGTCTTTCTTATTATAAAGTGGTAAATTCCTAGGGTGTTCTTCTACTTTCTTCTCTTTATTCAAGCTACTACTCTTAGAAATGATCGAGACTCTATTTTCCTTGTATTGCTCTTAGGCTTTAGTCTGCTTTGCTCTAGAGGTGCTTTCTAGTCTGTAGAAGGTAAGGCACACGCATTAGGATTCACATTTTATCTAGAGAAGTGGTTTCGACTTTCTAGTCTACGTAGAGTGCTTGTTTAAACTAATGTCGTTTGTTCCATATGGTTTAGATGTGAGGCGAGGCGCATTAGTGGTACTCATCTTAAAAAGTCTAGGTGCTAAAACTTTTGGTGTTTCGATAACCGCTTTTCCTTTTTCAACATTTTGTTTAGGCAAGGCGGGTGGAGTGTTGGTTTTGATAAATCATTTTTCTTATTGACTTTTGGAGGAGGCGGAAAGCAGACATTTTGGTTTGAAAACCGGTTTGGGAACATTTGCTTTCTCCTCGGTCAATGGTTTTGTAATCTCGGTATCCACTTGCCTTTCCTTTTGACATTCGGTGAGCCCTCAAAGATCATTTTAACTTTCATGTCATTGTAGGCACGCTCATACGACAGTGTGTCATACTTGCAATTGGTTTGATTTCCGGATGATTTTGTTTCAGTTTTGATCTACTCTCCTCAGATAGTTCTAACGTTTCAAGAGAATCATGAACAATTATGGGTTCATGCAAAGGTTTTCCATTGTTCAAAACATTCAGTTCTTTCTGAGCTTTCTTGAGGAAACAAGGAGGTGTGTTACCAAGAGCCATTTTTTGTGTTGTATGAAAATACGGTTTGTTTGATTAATCGACATATTGGTTGATTTAGGTGAATGACCCGTTGTAACAAGCAAATTTTCCAATTTTTATTTTTTCACTTTTATCAAAATTTCATCAAGAAGAGAATCTTCACGTTTTGAAAATCGATGATGCTTGTTTCTTCTCTTTTCAAGATCGAAAACATTACTTTTGTTTAGAAAGTTGGTCATTTAGATCGAAATTTCCTTGTTTAAAGATTTTATTTTCACGTTCAAATTCACATCAAGTGTGTCATACTTGATGCGCAATTGTTTTCTCTTAAAAGAATTTCGATAACCAATTTCTAATTCGATTCTTTGTTTTATGAAATTCAAAAGCTTTTGCGTTCTCCTTGTAACTCTCAAGCTCGGTGATCAATTTAGCATTCGCGGCCTTAACCATGATTGACCGTTTAACTTTCTCGATTTCAATGCCACAATTATTGATTAATGTTTCAAAATAAGCACGTGTTTCCTCATCGGTCTCGGTGTTTTGTGCCACACCTCCACTAGGATCCACATCGGGTTTGAGTGAGTATTGCTACAACTCAGTTGTCCGGTATGTATCATAAGTAGGTCTTGATGTCACATAATCTTGTTAAGTCATTAGTAAACACATCAAATATGACATTGTTATAGCATGGATCAATGATTGGTACATCGAATCTTGCATTGGCGTCATAGGCGGGAGGTGCGTCAGTCGATGTCGTACTTAGTCTCTGAAGATTTGCCATGAAGATCGGTTTGCATTGATGTCCTCTCGGTCTTCCAAATCATCCATAATAGCTATAAAATCATGTTCCTCGACTCAGCGAAGACATGCTTGTTCCTTTTATACCAACATGATAGCTTTACGAAGATATGCAAGATCCTTCTTTTTCGACTTAGTAGGACAATTCCTTGCCATGTGACCCACTCCTTGGCGGTTGTAACACGTAACTTGATTAGCTGATTCACATTTTCATAATTTCCAACGATGGAGCTGCAACATTTCCATTCGATTCCCCATGCTCTATTCCAAATTACATCATCGATTTCCAACATTACGACCCAACCGACCACGATACGGAACCTTTGATTACCCGTACGAAATCGGTAGCATATCGTCTTGATTCCCAATAACTCAACCATTTGTCCTGATGACCCATATTCAAACCCGGTATGCAATTTGCACATTGCAGTGTTTAATGAAATCCTTTGGTTGTTGTTAGTTGGTGTGGAATAGCGACTTCGATGCTTTACCCAAGAATGCAAATGCATGTGACAAAGCCTCTTCTTGTTCGGTTTCGGATCGGTGATTCCTTGTTCTGGTATTGTGGATCTTGTTGTTGTTGAATGACTTGTTGTTCCGTGGATAGAATTGTTGTTGAGGAAAAGCGACTTGTGGTTGTGGAATGTATTCTTTGCAAGTTGTTAGTGGAAGATGATGAAGCTTGTTGTTGTGTATTCACTTTGGAGTTTGAGTCTTTGCAATTAGTGCCGATGGATCATGATTCTTTGCCAATCTTTCTTTCGACTTCATTCACTTGGTTTGGTTTTGTTTGAGAAAATCGTTGAGTTGATCAAAGTTCACCTCATGTAAGTCTTTTGTTTGGTTGACAATAGTGACATATCGTCCCCATTCTTACGGAAGATTGTTTAGGAATTTAATGTTACTCATGATAGTTACGGGTTCCAACTTGTTTCGATAAGCTCATTCATTAAATTGCAAAACCTTCCATAGTAGGATTCAATGGGTTCTCACAGAGTAGATGTAAACTTCTCCCGTGCGAGTTAGCGACTTGTTCTCCGTATCTTGTTGACCAATTTCGTTCCATGACAAAGCCGTTTAACATGTTCCCACATATCGAAAGAAGTTTCTGGCATCTCTGATGACAAAGTTGTCTCTTGGTAAACCAGTTGGACAATATGAATTGCCATGTCATCTGCTTCGACTTGCTTCTTATCCTCTTGGTGTATTCGATTCATATTAGTACGAAAGGATGGTGGGATGGGAGGTGTTGCATCGGCATTTCGGGTCTTGGACTTGTCGAGGCTTGAAGGGTCCATTTGTAATGGATTGAATCATTAGTTTTCCATTAGGTTTGGTCTTGATGTGGCGGAGCATCGACTTGTCCATTTAAGATAACCACCTTTTTCAACATAGGAGGACGGTTTCGGCACCAACGCATGAATGTCTTGTTGAGTTGCCATTGATGAAGGTAATCTTGATAAAGTTGATGTATGATCGATTCAATGATAAAGGAGTTGAGTTTGATGAAGATTAAGCTTGGTTGTTGTAGTGAAAATTTTGTCTAAAAACTTAAAAATCTCAATAACTTCTGTTCGAAGCATTTTTAGGACTTGAAAGTTGACCCAAAACAACTTTAGTTTATTTGACATGCCAATCTCCTCGTTCTCACGGTCGTTTTGATGGGTAGAATCTTGAAAGCAGATTACGGTTCAAAAGTTATAGCCGTTTGAAGTTTTGCTCAAAATCTTACTCGTAAACTGTTCTTAAGCGTAGGAGTCGGTCTTATCGTTAGGATTGCTTAGGCGTAAGCGACTTATCGTAACTCTCCTTAGGCGTAAGATGATGCTTATCGTGACCCGGACTTCTGGCGTAAACTTAAGGTTAAGCGTAAGCTTATGCGTAAACTTTATACTTAGAAGTAGAGTACCTTCTGCGTAGATTTAACTTAGGCGTAGAGTGCTTACTCGTAAGCTTTACGCTTAGGCGTAAGATTAGGTTTAAAACCAAAATCCTTCACAATCGTCCAAGCGTGAAAGATATCCACAAGTCGAAGTGTTTTTCAAGCTTATCCAAGCAAGGAAAACACTGAGTAACCGTTGAAGCACGAAGATTGTGTTAGGAATTAGAAAATTCCTGTATTGAAGAGTCGGTCACCCCAACTATTATCTAGCATAAGTTAGCTCGTAGACTAATCGTTAGTTACTTATTTATGTTGTTATGTAGTTAGTCAGTAGCGTAAAATAGTCTAGTGCAACACCGTGGAGGAAGGACGCGTCTTTACCCATTGTATCCACGATCCACAGGCCGTCGGAGGTCGTTTAGTTTGTAACCTATAAATACCCTCTACCTTGCAAGGTAGAGGTTGGATATTCTTTGGTAATCTAATATTCTACAAGTTTCTCTCACTAGAATGTCCCACTCTTTCTCTCTCTAAAACCATCTATGTGCTCATTGTGTTAATGTTATGATGTGTATGTGAAATCAATATCTTACAATTGGTATCAAGAGCCATGGTTAGATCATATCTTGCACATCTTTGGTTTCTAGTGGTTTTAGGTGGTTTTGAGTTTGAAAAGTTTAGTGGTTTTGCATCATTTGGTTGATTTCTTGTGTTAAAGTTTGAATTTTGTTAGTACTTTCATGTTTAGAATCATCACAAGTGTTTAGGTTTTCATTTGGTTAGCTTGAATCATCTTGGTTGGGTTGTTTTGGATTGAAAAGTGATGTTTATATGGTTTTCATGCTAGCGACTTAGTTCACGGATAAGTTTCTTCGTAGCGACTTGCTTTACAAAATTGTAGCGAGTTACGGTGTTAAACCTAGCGAGTTAGATCTAGCGAGTTCTGATTACAAGTAGTGGACTCTCCACTCACGGTGGCGACTGGTGGTAGCGACTTGGTGCATGCGAGTTGCTCTTTAGCGACTTGCATCGTTAGCGACTTGGGTGGCAATTGCTGCCAAATTTTGCTAGCGACTTGAGTGTTAGCGAGTTACTACTTAGCGACTTACATCTGGCTAGCGACTTGGAACTCTAGCGACTTGGCGTGGTAGCGAATTAAGTGTTGGCGACTTGGTGTAGTATCTTCTAGCGACTTGGGATTAGTGCTATTTTGTTGGTAGCGAGTTGATTCTAATTCTCTAGAGACTTGGGGAGTAATTCATAATAACACAATGTCAGTCATCACGGATCCTTTAATCACCAAAGTACTTGCTCTCTATGACACAGCACAGAATAGTGAAACAGAATGCCTATCTGAAAGCCACACACTTAATGATTCAGTATCGATCAATCAGAACAACTCAAATAAGTCACTCTTAATGTCTTGAGATGATGCTAAGAATGTGGAATGCACCGGTGAGCGTTTCAACATCTCGATCGACTTCTCAAATTACTCTTATCCACAACCATGGATCGAACAAGTTGTGCCATCCTTCGTCGAGATTTTCCCACTTTAACAAGAACTGTTTTGCTTAACCTAGAGCGGTAGAGGTTTCAAATTACCAAAGAAAAGCTCTCAATGATGATTCTCATCTTGCTCTCCAAACCATCTTCAACCAATTTGACCACTTACCGGAAGAATACTCCTCGATTTTGATAATATCATGGTGAAATGTCTTTCAAAAGCACACGGAATGGAAATTCATGAGTTCGAAACTCATTCATTCAACTTATGAGTAATATGGAAACTTACATCGAGGAAGCGCAAAAGAGAATAACAAGTGAAGGAATTAAATGAGTGTCAAGAGTGTCCATGGAACAATGATGACGTGTCATGCTTCATTCAGTTGAACGGCAGAAGACAACGATTGCGAAATCTCGGTTGTGATGGAAAAGGATGAAGAGAACAACAACGATATCAAATTCCCAGTCGGAAAAGGTATCAATCAACAAGGTACACTTATCGATCACACTAATTCTCACATAAAGGTACATGACTCTTACGAACATAACAATGTGGAATCAATCCTTGTTTTGTCTGAATCTAATGCATGTAACATGATTGAAAAAAGGGTATATGATGAGCTTTCAAACAAATTTTCAATTCTTGAAAACACTTGTATCTCTTTGCAAATTGAAATACAACATAAGAATGAAATGTTTTATGCAAAAAAGCAGTGTAGTAATCTGGAACTTCGAATTTAGAAATTTTTGAAATTAATCGGTTAAAATCCGATTCGGGACAAAGATTCGACCATAAGAAATCGAAATCGCTTCTTTCGAAGCCGAAATATATTGTCATGAGATGAGTGATACACTAGAATCTAGGAATTAAGACTAGCTCTATGTGTGTCCAACCTTCTAAGAGAAAATGAGCATTTAAGAAAGAACCTTGAGGAACAAACTCTAAGTTAGTCAATCAATCTAACTTCTGATGAAAGATATTGATGACCTCAAAGCACAAATTGGGATAAGAGCTTCAATATTGTTGCCCTAAAAATGAGCTCGGGAAGTATCTTTGGAAATAGGATGAACACTAAGTTTGCAAAACCTTCAACTTTGGGAAAGTCAAATGCTCGGAACCACTTGAAGCGAGCAGGTTATTAAACAACCTAATGCCTTTAGGTGCGAAGAGCTAAACCATTGAAACCTAAGCTTACATCCCAAGTTGATATTAAGTCCGTTTTGTCAAAACCGGTCCACTTCATTGCCTAGTTCGGATATGATGAATCCCAAGCTTAGGACCAATGGTCATCACCCGAGATCGAAATGCAATAAGTTTAACTAGGTCTCATGCAAAACGTCATCCGATGGATCAATCCCCTATGAAATTTTACGATCACACAAGGACAAATAGTCAAAACAAGGTGAGCACTCATGTAGTTCAAATAACGGTGGTTTCAAATGGATTCCCAACGGTAGACTTTTTAAGTTCTGAGACTTAAACGAACTTACATCCCTAGATCATGTCTCAAATGGATTCCCACCGTAAACTTTTCAAGAATGTTGAATCTAATAGGATCCCCATTAATGATACGTCGTGTTATCTTGTGATGCATCCAAATGTGAGATTAAACATGTCACTAACCCTTCTACATGTGCTTCGATACAATGTGCTCTCGATCTTTTCGTGTACAATGCTCAACTCAATCAGAACTTCATGACTTGGTTCCCATCGAAATGAACATAGCTCATTCAGGAGCTATAGCGTGCAACAGATTGATGCATCTTCTTACTTTGACTCCTATTCATCACGAATCGGGCTCGTCCATCCATATCGTGTATAAATCAAGTTTCCTTAAAAAAAAAAAAAAAAAAAAAAAATTAAAATCTTTGATACCTTCTTTACACAATATTATGTCATTTTGTTATTTCTATTTCAAAATTTTATCATTTTCCTCAAACTAATAAAGAATATATTCCTTGTTATCGATAACATCTACGGTCCTAGAAATGTCATTCAATAATGGCGGGATCATAGATGAAGTTCGAACAAATGATATATATTCTTGGTGTTATAATAGGATTGGTTAATATCAATCAATGATCTTTGATGACATTGATTGAGGGGAGATTGTTTTATGCCAATGGCTTACGTCTTTGGTTATGATGTTTGCTTATTTGTATGTTGTGGTGGTTTCACCTTGTGTGACTAGCGGTTATGTTTTGAAATATCCGGTTATGAGTTTCTCTCAGTTATTGGTTGTGGTTGTATCTTGCTCGTGTGTTTTTCCTTGTGTGCCTTCGTAGTAATTGCCTATGTGCTTAAATGTTTAATTGATTCATGGTGATCAGTGTGATAATCCATGCTAGAGACGTTGTCTAATCCGTGTTAGCAACTTACCACTTGTTCATTAATACCATAGGGACCAAACATGTCATATAGTGAAAGTTATGTTGCATTAGCGAATTACCTCACCTCATGTTAAAACCACAAGGACCAATTGTGTCATATTGCCTAAGATTGTTTGTATACCCCTAGCGAGTTACCTGTTAGCGAGTTACCATTTTACCCAACAAGTGTATTTTCTTCTTCTCTCTCGTTCTTTTTTTTTCTCTTCGTCATTTTGATCATACTAGCGACTTAGCAAGAGGTTTGCTTGATTCCCTCTTATCGTTGTTATCTTAAGCTTTAGTGTCCAGCCTCTAACTTATCTTTATATCCGGATCCTTTCGAGCTCGTGAGGTGTGATTATTGTCTCTCGCTTAGGTTCGATTTTTCATGTAATAGTATGTTTGTTGTTTGTATAATGATTGAGCGGGTTCAAAATGTTCGAATATATTGTTTGGAATATAGTGTTTGGAATACATTGATGTATGATTAAGTGGATTGGATGATGGGGTGATGTTAGAAGGGTTCTTGGTGGCGATTTAAAGTGTTCTTGGTAGCGACTTAGTCTGAATGTTCTTCATAGCGAGTTAGTGTTCAACTTAGCGACTACGTCTCTGTAGCGAATTAGTTCACTATATTCTAGCGACTTGGTTAGCGAGTTAGTAGTTAGCGACTTGTATTTACAAGTTAGCGAATTAGTAACCTAGCGACTTAGTTAATTGTTTTGTAGCGACTTGGTTTAGTTACTGTTCATGGCGACTTGACTTTACTAGCTAGCGAATTAGCATAGCGACTTGGTTAGCGAGTTAGTAGTTAGCGACTTGTATTTACAAGTTAGCGAATTAGTAACCTAGCGACTTAGTTAACTGTTTGTGGCGACTTGGTTTAGTTACTGTTCATGGCGACTTGTCTTTACAAGCTTGCAACATTACTCACTTTCTTGTTGCGAATTGGTCTTAGGGTCAAGGGTTATTAAAATGTTCAAAGGTTTAGTGCTAAAGATGATCTCACTCTCACAACACTTAGGATCTCCTAATTCGACTTGTTGAATCAACACACTATGTAATCTGTTATGATCTGTTTAGGCAAAAGGTACTTGGTGTCTCTCACGACTGCCAAAAGTTACTTTTTGCCTCATACATATTCGTTATATCACTTCTACATGTGTGTCTTGACTCATGTCATGATCACTTTGAAAAGCACTCCTTTGCCTATTAATCCCTTATAAGCTCGTCATGATATCATTTATCTGGAAGATTATACTTCATTGATATATCTCATTTATGAATGTTGTCATATATTTAAAAAAGCTGTCATATACTTGAAATCTATGCCAATCAATCTTTCTCTGTATATGTTTTGGGGACTCCTTCTGAGTTACTACTTCTATGTCTTAAGGGTGCTCTCAATGTTGTCTCACTTACCATCTAACATGTTCCCATTCATTACTGTTAATTGTATGATTACTCAGAACATCAATGGCAAGTTCAATCCCAGAAAAGAGCGCTACCCCTTCGGCATCATCCAAAGTTCTCTCAGACGAAGAGATCCTTCCCAGGAGTCAATGGGCTGATATCGGAAAAAGCAACTGCTATGTGGACTTACAAAAGCTTCAACATAATCCGATACTCAAAGTTTCTATTGACATCCTCAAAAACACAAACTTCTTTGGAGCTATTACCAAGCAATGCTCAATTCCCTCCATTTACATTCAACAGTTCTGGAACACCATTCAATGGGACAAAATCACAGTTCGTTACTCTTGCATCTTTGGATGATATGGAGTTCACAATTGATTACGATATTACGAGCAAGGCTCTTGGAATCACACCATGTAACCACGACTTTAGTTACGAATCTCCACACAGTCTTGACGATTTGATTGTCTTTCTAATTGGATTGGGTTATCAGAACAGTATTTCAAGAGCATCTGACATCATCACTGGACACATGTATCAACCATGGAGAGCCATTACAACAATTCTTAACTTGTGCCTATCTGGCAAAACATCAGGGTTCGATAAAGTGAGGATCCCCATCTTGCAAATCCTATGGGGAATCGTTAATAGGGTTGATGTGAATGTATCAGATCGTATTTGGGAAGAATTTTCGTTATCAATGAACACGTTCATATCTGACAGAATCAATTTCCAGAACAAAGCTCAAGGCCGAAAGAAACAGATCAAGCTTGTAATTCCCAGCATCAGATTCTCTAAGCTTGTTATCCAGTACCTGCAACAAACTCATAAATTCACTCCCAGGTCTGAATCAACTTTACACAAAGCAGATGATGAATTTGTTTTAGGAAACCTGAAATATGTTCCTAGAGGTTCGGATAAAGAAGTATATGGATTGCCAATTCCTGATTGTCTTCTCACAGAAGATATCAAGAAGAAGGACTACTTGACAATACATGAAAAAGCAACCAAACTCTCTGATGTCACACCATCTCCTTTACAACCAAATGCTCCCATGACCAAGTCAGCCTCACAAGCATCCTATGCCTCTCTTCCTAAAAAGAGACTTGAAAGGTCTCAACAGTCTGACACCGCATCCAAGAAACAGAAAGTTAAAAGGAAGAAAGTGGAAAAGGAGATTGGTGAGAAAACTGAGATACCAAGGAATGTTACCAGGCTAACTGATGAAGATGATACTGATCTGCAACTTGGAATTCAGCAAAGCCTTGAAGGTCAGAATGTGAAAGCTCCAGCAGGTGGAATTGTGTTAAGAGAACCCGCTCAACTACCTCGACAAACAAACCCAATTACACTTGACAAGGCTAAAGGAGTTGCAAGTGTTGAAACTGAACAAGCTGCTCACATCTTTGTTAACTATCTCATCATCTCCATCAAGCACCACAAATCCATATGAGTGAAGAGAAGAAATGATTCATCTCATGCAAAAGAACAATGCAGGTGGTCAAGGTGCACAAGCGTTTAAGGAATCTCTTACACTTGGTGAGACTCAATCGACTTGAATCGCGACACTCTGTTACAAAAGGGCTCGCAGGAGAACCTTGAGACAAGATCTGATGAGACCTTGAAGATGGATGAACCAAATGTGTCTACTAACTCTCTATCCTCACTTAAGGATCTCGATGCAGGCTTCTCTTTTGGAGACCAATACATTAATGACAAACCCCTAGATACTTCACAATCCATGTATAATGTCAGCATTCATCAAGACACGTCAACCATTCCTCCAATGTCAGCTTCTTCATTATCAACTGCACTTCCACCTCCCATACCAACTGAATCAACTGTACAAACACCACCAACATCGTCACCAACTCCTGATCCTGTCATTATAGTTGCGGATGTGGATGCTCCACCAGCTTCACCTCCATGATTCTCACCTCGATCAACTCTTTGGATAAAGCTATTAAAAGGATAGAAGCTCGGAAGGCAACTTCCTAAATCTGTTGATTCTCGGTGGATCGTGTCTATAGATTGAGCACCTCAACTTCAATGAAGCGGTTCTCGGCTATTGAAGGAGAAGTCAAGGATCTTGTGGAATGGGCTATGGGCTCCACTTCTTAGGCGATTCAAGGACCTCCCATCTCGATATGAGAGCTCTGTGTGAAAGGATGTATGAAATTTGAAGAGGACAAGCATGAGGTTCACCGTAAACTCTATGAGGCACTTGAAGAATCCATTAAGTTCGACAATTACGGCGGTTTAAGATTGATGTCGGAGAAAAGGAAGCAAAAAGAAAAGGAGAACAAATGTAATGGAAGCATTGATAAAGGATCGCAAGATCCACCTCCCCCACCACCAACGGGGGGCCGGAACTTCGGATCGTAATCCTTCTACAACAACCAACACACCTCCATCACAACCACCATCATCACCGCCAAAATCTTCCAGGTCAATCGGATCCGACAAAGATCGTAGTACTCGGAAAAAATCTGCTGCACGGACGACGGTTGATTCAAGGTTCACATCTCGTCCACCTCAATTCACGATGATCAAATAGTTAACGAAGAGTCGCAAGTCATGGCCGACTCGAGAACCGATGAAGATGATGCGTCGACGAAGCATATTCCAAAGCCATCGGAAGATTGGTTTGACACTTACATGGTAGGAATCGCACTAGCACATCCGGTAGCACCTTCAAGAGACACGATTCAAAGGCGCATTGTGGAAGATAGACCTCCTTCTCCGAACCCATGGACCATCCAGTCGACTCTATGATTCCCGACAACAATTGGGCATCGGTTATCACGAATAATTATGAAGCTCGGTGAAGACTCTCTTACGCACTACTGCGGTGATATGGGAAGCTTTATTAAATGGTTTTGTGAGCGGAAGTGTATCTCATCCATAACTCCAAGAGATCTAGAAGGACAAGCTTACGAAATTGTCAAAGTCTTCCATTCGATGCAAATCATCTTCAATATCGACGGAAGAATGCCATAAGATCTTTGAATGACCAAGTCGGTGAGCAAATCGATCGCTTCAATGTCAACAAATCTCTTCCTCTTGGTGGTGAGCACGGTCGAGATAACCATTCAGTGAATTCTTCTTCAATCACGACTTGGACTATCGTGTGCTCGCTCTGTGAAAGAAGGCCCGCTTCTATCCATATCAAAGATGAAAGCGCAACCTACTACGATCAAGGGCTTGGCGGATGGTTCTGATCAGTGCGGGCAAATGAAGAACAAAAGTATGATATTGCGACTTCTTATGGTATTTCTCACGGTGGTTCAAAAAGAAGAAGTTCTACATCGAAAGACATGGTGTCGATAAAAGGCGCAATGATGTCGGATCAAAGTTGCAAATCTTAAGTGTTGTTAGTGTAGAGATCTTCCCTATCTATGGATATGAGTACTTGAAGAAGATTGTCCTTAAAAGAGTGACCTCAAAGTGTATACTATTGAAGAGCGACTTCAAACATCTTACGCCAAATGATTTGAAGATCTCTATCTCTTAAATCTTCAAGGACACCTTGAGTACTTACATGCATGAGAAAAAGGCCCTCTCGGCATTTGTCACTCTTTGGATCGGGGCTTAGTCATTCGAAACGAGTTGAGGACTTTCGACAGCATTGAAAGCTACCAAACGGGATCAACCTTACAAGTCCTCAATGGAATGCAACGGGCATAAATTTCATCGAGAATACAAAGTCCTTGACACCCCTAGAGCCGTCATCTTCACCGACAGATATGGATCTCGTATGCTTATCGTCTTTGTGAACTCTACAAGTTTAGTGATGGGACGCTCAAATTGGTCGAAGAAGAACTTGACACGAGTGAAAGAAGCCAAACTTGATATGAAATCTTGGGTTAAAACTATGTTTTGGATGATGATGACGTGAAGAGATGTGAACACTTCATTCTTTGCAATCGGATGAAGACTCAAGACACGAAGGATCTTCCGACCTTGAAAGTTTTGTTGGTGGAAGGCTTCGTGATGGTCACTACAAACTTCTTGAGGACTGAATGAAGACTTCTTCGGATCTTGATTATGGTGTGTTGTTAACTATGTGTAATATGTGGTGTAATAAATATGAACAACTGTAATACATGTAATAGTGCTAGGATCATCTTCGTGGTTTCCCTTGCAAAAAGGAAACATCTGTGTTGTCCATTTTGATCATATAAAATCGGACACATTTTCTCCTACAAATATTTTACCTCATACATATTTAAATCACTTGAGACCCAAAATCTCAAAGGATTTAAGATTTTGATCGGGGAGAAAATGTGATATAAATATGAAAGATGTTAAAGATAAGATGACCAATTTTGTGCAAACTTCTCTCTTATATGTGCTAAACAATTTCGAATCTCGAAGCATATATTAAGGGGAGAACTCTCTTTGCAAATTCAAGTCATCGAGTACACATCACTTAAATCTTTGCAAATTCAACTATTAAATGTTTTAAGGTACCTTGATCATATGGCTTCTAATCCTTTAATGATAAAGGGTTCCTCTAGTATGTGCAAAACTCTTTTCAAACCTCGAGGCACATATTGAGGGGAGCGAATTATGGAAACCTCATCCTTCCGGAAATGCTATATCTACTTGATTTGATATGGGAAGTGATGTTGATATCTTTAGAAAATGGTAATCAAAGAAGTCAATTCTTTCTCTTGCCTCCGTGTGCTAAACATTTTCAAATACTTGATGCACATGTTGAGGGGAGTTCTCATTCTAAAAATATCAAAAACAATTCGGTACAAAATGCTTTGATAATATATCACAAGTATCCGAATTGATTTTCAAATGGTTTTCTATTGGATCCAATGGCGGATTTACAATACCAAATAGACCGACCAACTTTACTTTATATGCGGTGATATAAGGATGATAAGGTTAGGTATGTGTTCCCATGATCCGCTTGAGCGGAGGATCTACCAGGACAATCCACTAGTTAGTGTAGAAGTCCTTGGGTATGATGATAAAAGGAGAAAATGAGATATGGGAAGAGTGCGGACTAAGACCGAGCTAGTCTTGGAATAGACCCAACAAGGTAATAGCTATGAAGTCTCGGTAAGCACCAAGGGGTTGAAGAATTAAAAAGAATTGAATGAGAAAGGGTGAAAACAAATAGCCCTCCATTTATTCAACCTTAGGGCGAAACCGGGTTCAATTCATATACTCTTGATGGTAACATCGGTATTGAAGACAAGGCGTCATGGACCCGGTGGCCTTGCACTTCAACTTTCCAAACCACTCAAGTTCCTCTTAAAGAGCTTGTTTCATTCTCACGGGAACCGACATTATCTATCGACTTTCTCTTAGAGATTGTTGATATTGAAGAAGGAGACCCTCTCCAGTCTCCGACACGGGATCCAAATATGCACTAAATTGAGTCTAGAGCCACGAGATCATCAATAAATCTCATTAGGACACTTTCAATGAAGACTCTGTTTCACACAATGTGGAAAGAGAGATTATATCTTGAGTCCCACGCATTATCCTTGTGGTATTGCGGAACATCCGAGTGATGTGTTTACATATTCACAATGAAGATGGAAAGCCTTGGAGCCAACATCAAACAAGCTCACGGTAGGTGGCATGTGAGATCTATTTTATAGATTAACCATGTGACAAATGAGCAGAAACAATGGGGCGATTCAATCTCTTGAATCAATCTCGGTTCGAGTTATGGATTGGCGGATACCTTTGAAAAACCGGTCATTGTGCTTAAAAACTCTTTTCTTTAGCACATCGACCGTGTACTAATTTTTCAAACCAAAAGGTGTTTTATGATTGATAATTGATTTTCAATAAAACCTTCGTATTGCAAAAACAATTTCTATTGAGCAATACACGATTGTTTTTCAAATCTCTTTTCATCAATCGGTGGACTTAAAATTATTTGGTTCACTCACTCCGTGTTGTCTTCTTTGAGATGTTCGGTTTGAGAACAAATAGAACAGTGCGAAACCTGTCAAGGAGATTCTTAGGAATCCTACGATCACGAGCGATACTTGTCTTGATCAGCGAGGAAGTGGGCGTGTACCTCAATTCAACGAAGTGATCAAAGACACTTCGTGCGCTTTATTGCTAATAGCTGTTGTATGGGTGCACCCCGGCGTTTGCGGTGATCGTAATGAAGCGGTCAATCCATAGCCGCATGCTCACCTAACACATTCAACTCAAAGAAATCATGATTAGTGCATCAATGACTCGATATTTTCACTCCAAGCTTGACTCTGCTGCGCCAATATCATGATTCAACAAATGCTTCCGCTACTCGATGTGAAGATATCATGATCCGAATGTGAGCATGTCGGTCCTAAAGTCACAACCTCACATAATACCAACACCACAAAGGTTGTCTCGAGGCGATGTTGGCGATGATCTCAAAAGATGGCTCTAATTATCATCTCATAGATCATTAATGACCTCCTCTTAAAGTACAAATGCATGCGGACTTTGAAGTTGCACTACTTATGCACAAAGATTGCGATGTTGAAGTTGTTTTGTCTCGAGCTCAAGAACAAAGTCAAGAATAGAATGCTAGGATTTGAATTGTAAAACATGGGGTGACCTCCTTGGGAGATTGTTAGGAATTAGAAAATTCACAGTATTGAAGAGTCGGTCACCCCAACTATTATCTAGCATAAGTTAGCTCGTAGACTAATCGTTAGTTACTTATTTATGTTGTTATGTAGTTAGTCGATGGCGTAAAATAGTCTAGTGCAACACCGTGGAGGAAGGACGCGTCTTTACCCATTGTATCCACGATCCACAGGCCGTCGGAGGTCGTTTAGTTTGTAACCTATAAATACCCTCTACCTTGCAAGGTAGAGGGTTGGATATTCTTTGGTAATCTAATATTCTACAAGTTTCTCTCACTAGAATGTCCCACTCTCTCTCTCTAAAACCATCTATGTGCTCATTGTGTTAATGTTATGATGTGTATGTGAAATCCAATATCTTACAGATTGTTCACCAAAAGCTTATGCGTAAAAACTCAATTCTTACGCGTAGACCTTACGCGTAGGAAACTAGGGTTTTGACTTTTGCTTACGCGTAAAAAGAGGGTTTTGACCAAAACGTTTCTTACGCGTAAACTGCCCAGAAATGCATAGAACACGATTTTTGCACCAAAAACACGTTTCCAAACGATTTCTTTTGCACAAACTTCTTTCAAAACACTTAAAGATCTATAAAGTCTACAACTATAAGCTTAAAACCACGTAAAAATCAAAACTTTATGACAAAAAGGTCTCGTTCTATGTAAAAAACGCAACTTTTTGGAAAAGCTTGAACCAAAAAACGTAACACAACACTCCTAAACCATTGTTAGGCGATTGATACCAATTGTAGGACCTTAAATATATCAACCTTATCACGTTATACCAAGCTTTACCACACAAGCTTACACGTAAAACACAAACACAAAGCTATGCGTATAAATAAGAAAGAAACAATGATGAGAAAGATGGTGACTTGATGATGATAGTTATGCGTATATGTGTTAGAGAATAAGATGAAAAGAAGAACTTTAATATCAAAGGAAAACAAACACACACACACTCAAGCACACCCCTCAAATGAGACTTTGAGGGGTATTTATAGTACAAGTAACATAATGCCCTAAGGCTTGGCCATGGGCCGTGAGATGGGCTTCGACATGGATTGGGTTAAATGAACTTATACAAGGCTAGCTTAACTAAACATTTAGCCATTTAGCTTAGCCCAATCCACGAGCCCGTTGACTATTCTAGTACGATATCTAATACACGTTACAAAGTTCCTAAACGTGAATGACCATCACTTCTAATAAAAATGTTACGGCTAACAAATATAATTTGACAATTCATGAAAGTGACTAAATGGCCTCGAAAAGCTAGTCGTAAAATAGTGAATATCGAGTGTTAGGAAACATACTCAACGGTTTTGGAAAGCTTGTAGCATTATCTCAAAGTCTTAGCTTTTAAATTTTTATAATAGAGGTCTCGATCATGGAGAAAACATAGGTGAAGTAGGGTACTTGTACCAAAAATATTGTTTAAAGGTAGTTTTCGCAAAGTTTGGTGACCGCATTTTATTAGTTACAACTCCGTTTGACGAACGGTTGAACATTTTGGAAAATAGGCTAAGTGAACTTACTTTTACTAGAAGACATCGTTTTCTAAAAGTATTCTATCGATGTGAAAACGACTCTCAACATGGTCACTAGCGACAACTAGTTTGGCTATTAGAAAATATATTTATGTGTTATACTTGTGAAAGTAGTTACGACAACCTTATTTAAACGCGTGTAATTTAGTCGTTATTAGTCCGTTTTCTACGTTTTATATGTCCTTAGCTTCGTGTTAAAGTATACTAATATATTTTTGATAAATCGACTCATTTAGATAACGCTTAAGACTCATTTTGACCCTTAAAATCTGGACAGCATGCTGTTTTTCCGGAAAATATAGTTTTAAATCGTTAAACTTGAAAATAGCATAACTTCTTAGTTATAAATCCGTTTAACCCGTTCAGCGACCACGGTTTCGTTTTAAAGTATATTTTCTGAATATCTAGCCCAAAATATTTTATAAACTGTCGAAATTTCCAGACTTTGCAAAAATGACCAGACCCTATTTTATAGTTGTCGAAAGTGATTTTTCTTGCGTAATACTTATTCTAACCACTTCAAATCAACACCAAATCTATTCTAAACCTACCATACACCTTCTTAGGGTGTCATGGGTTCCTAGACATCATCAAAAATGATATGTTTTAAGAGATTAATTATAGTATGATATATACTAATGATAAGTACTAAAAACATTAAAAGTGGTATAGAGATACACATGAAACTTGCATGATTTCTACTAGAATGATAAAAATAACTCATGAATATTATGAAAGAGTAAAAATGATCATGAAATGCTTACTAGTATGATGATGAGGTTTATGGAACAAGGTTTTCCTAAGTACCTTAGGTTTTTATTTCAAAACCTTAAAAGAAGTAATATAGTGTTAATATAATCACTTGATCTTGAAAAAAAATATGTTTCTTGCTTGGTTCTTGAGTTGGCCGTCCACAAGGAAGAAGAAGGAGGGAATTTGTGTTTATTTCACCTTTAATATGTATTCACTATGTGTTTTGCTTCTACAAATATCTAATAATTATACATGCTTAGTCATATTTATGTGTAGGTGTCCAAAATTGCAAGATTTTTATATAAGAAATGGTGACTAACCATGGGGAGGTCGGCCAATATATTTAGGGGGGGGGGGATTTGATGTATTTTGTAGTTAAATGCATTTTAATGTTAAGTATAGAGTGTAATTGGTAAATATAATTAGGTATTCAGTGTAGCTTTAACTAGAAATCGATTTTATCGGAACAAAATAAAATATATCGAAGTCATAAAAATTGTAAAAATACATTTCTCGCAAGAATTGAGTGAATAAATAATTATCGAGTTGAATTTACGAAAACCGTCTTAATTATATATACATAACAATTTATATACAAAATAAATTTAGAACATCGGGTAAACTAATAATATAATTTTTATAGTCTTAAAATTAGTATAAAAATATATCAGGATAATTTTTGGGAGTGTCGGATCAACTATTCAAAATAAATGATTATGCGATAGCGTTTATTTAATAGGAAAATATACGTTAAATGAAATATGCAAACCCATGCATGAACTAATATGAAAATAACGTTACTGATGATATGTAGACTAAATCTAGTCTATATGAAATGTCCTCAATGATTTTTCATGAATTCGCAGCTAAACCTTTGCAGTTACGTGAATTTGATACTCGTAAACCTTGTTTACGAAAAATGATGAATAGTGAAACATGAATAGTGATTTTTCTCCGAGAATGAATAGTGTTTCGTGAATAGTAAAATTTTGAAATACGCTCTCAGAATATCAAATTGACTTCAAAAACGATGAATAGTAACCGATGAATAGTAAATTCCCGAGATGAATAGTAAAAAAATTTTAAGTTTGTAAAATGACCGGAAATTGAGAATTGTGACAGTAAGACAACGTTTTTATAAATTATTCCTATAATTTTATGTTTATGATATATACTAATTTGTGGATTTGTATAATATTAAGAAGGTTATTAAGAAAATGACATTATAGTAGGATCTTAAGATCAAGATCCGATTTTACGATCACAATCTTGCAAAGACAAAAACGATCCTGAATAGAATCTCGATCTTGAAAACTTTGTTTAAAAGCATTCATGTTGTATGTCAGCAAAAATGTCGGAAACCATAGTTACGAAAAAATATATATAAAAATAAAAAAATAGCTAACTTTAGTTTTGTTTAGAATTAACACTATATGCCTAGCTCCCCCGAGCAAAAACAAAACTACTAAAAGCGCTAAGTACAGTTGGTGTCGTGGGGTAGTGCTATATGCAAAAGTGATGCCACTTTAGCATTTTTTGTTCTTGGTATCACTTTTGCCCACGACACCAAAACATTCCTCCACAGTATAAAAGTCATGCCATGAAGTAAAAGTGGTGCCATAGGTTCACATTTACCTACTAAAACACAAATAATAATAATAATAATAATAATAATAATAATAATAATAATAATAATAATATTCATGTTGCAAAAAGGTTTACAAGGCGATTAATCACCGATTAGAACTCTTCAACCTTGACCTTGCCGATTTTTTAAAATCGTTCAAATAAATCGGTCAACCGTGATCAACGGTGGTTAACGATGGTCAAACTTGCCAAAAACTTGTAAATCTCGCTGGAAATACTCTAAAATCACTGTAAATTAGTTTTAATCACTTATAGTCACTATTTATATCTATTACAAGATGTTTTTTAAAAAGAAAATCTTGCAGGGAATACCAAAACTCGTCGTAGATACCCAAAGCTTGCAAAAAATGCCAATACGATTTATCATCGATTCGCTATTTTTGCAACCCTGAACAAATGTGTGGAAAACTAGAAGGGGGGTTGAATAGTTTACCGATTAAAAACTTTGTTTTGAAACTTATTGAAAGATCAATTGATATTGATCTTAGATATGTTAGTGAATAGTAATCAACAATATATAAAGAGTAGATAAGGAAAGAAACAATCAAACCACAACAAGTTGTTTATAGTGGTTCGATCACAAGGACTCTTTTTCTTGCCTACTCCACTCCCGAGTCTCACACTCGAGTTTAACTTCACTAGTCAACAAGCTCCTTTCACCGTGGAGAAACCTTTACACTTAACTTACACACTATTTCCGACACTAAGCTAGATGTCGAGTTCTTTTCAAGGGTACAACCACTCCCACACACAATGTATTTTAAGGACTAAAATACTAACCACTCACACTCACAAGATTATGATGGTTTGGTACAACAATGATGTATGAATCAACACAAGATCATACAACAACAAACAAACAAGACTTCAAGTTCTTGTTGAAGCTTGAATGTATCTTGATCTTATTTGCTACAAAGAGATCACTAATATGATATGAAACCGAGTTAGAAATGTTAGAGAAGGAATGTATGAGAATATGATAGAAAGGGATGAAAACAACTTGGTTTGGCTTTGCTATTTATAGCCAAAATGATCGGCAGCACCACGGACCACGGAACCCTTAAAAGGGTTCCGCCTGATATATTTTTGTGCCACGAGGTATGACAACAAGATCTCGAGAATCTTACCAAAGTCAACCATATCTATCCAAGATTGTGTAAGATATGTAGAGTCTAAATCTACACAAAGAATCTAGTGAAATCTTCTAAAGATTTCAATGATGGACTACATGATGTCATGTGTTTGTTTTTCTATTTTTAGAAATATGTAAATACATATGTAATGTTTTGTTTTAAGAAACCAAAACATTCTTGAACTAAAAAAATTAACATACATTATGGTTTAGTGTCATATCAAAATATGATTAATCACAATGTAAATGCTTGAGTGATGGAGATATTATTTGAAAAGCTTGATTTAATATCTATTAAACTTGACAAGCTTTAAGCTTTATAAAAATTAAATTTACTTTTGTCGTTAATAAAACTTAGGTAAATATCAAAAATATAAATAAGGTTTAATGACGATATTTGTATTAACAATCTCCCCCCTTTTGTTGAGGACAAAACATAAATTTTATTTTTATAAAAGATGTAAAGATTTTACAAGATTTATTAAAATATTAGTTTTTAGAACTTGAAAGATAAAGATGATAATGCAAGTATGTCCAATTTAGACACGATGTTGACTTTTTCAGAAAGTCAAGGTATGCAGTTTGACTTTTTAGAAAGTCAAGGTTTTCATAAAGTCAAATATAACCAAGTTCTATATATTTCTCCCCCTTTTTGTCTCAACAAAAAGAAGATGCGAGGCGGAATGTGTAATGAGCCCGAGCCATTATCTCCCCCTTGACCAATGCTCCTCCTAAATTGGGTGCCAAGAGAAAGATACATGGATTGTGAAAAAGCTACAAAAAAATGTTAGTTATAAGCATCATCACAAGCATTTCCAAACTCCATGTAACAAACCACAACCATATAAGTAACTCCATTCATTTGTTAAATTTTCATGATTTAAGAATCATGAAAAGGGAACACAATGAAGTGTTAGTACAATAATAAAATCCTAGAAAATAAAAAATATCCTAGAAAATAAAAAAGAAAAAAAATACAAGAAAAATCCTAGAAAAATAAAAATGCTTAAAGAAAATAAGCTAGGACCCTCTTACTGAGGTGGTGGATGAGCAAGAGCATTGATGCGCTCTAGGATGTGATTGAGGATGAACCTCATTTCGTCTTGAAGCTCATGGACCATCACCCGGGTCCTTTCGGTTATTTGGGCGGTACGCTCACAATTGGAGCAACCATGTCTAAGGGGTAGTATGGTTCATGGTTTTGTGGTGGTGGAATGGTGGAGGTGTTGGTTTTAGTGTTTGGAGTGGTGATTATTGAGGCTAGCAAAGCACTTTGCATTTGCATAGCATCACTAAGATGAGAATCCACCATATTTGAAAATTGGTGGAGATGATGGAATTCGGCTTGAATCTCTTCTTTGGTGGGGTGATCTTCCCACATGGATTCCTCAATGTCCTCTATATGAGGAGACATTGATGAAGGAAGTGGTTGATCCCCATATAAAGGACCATGGATTTCCTTGTGGATGGGATGGAAGAGAAGAGGTCTTGGCCCTAACGGGGCGTTTGGGTCAAAAGATGGTCGTGGAGACTCATGAGCAATTTGATCAATAGTACCAAAAGATGGTAGTGGTTGTGGATGATTGGGCCTAGGAGGCAAGTCCTCCAAGTCTTCCAAAAATGGATTTGGAGATGTAGGTGGTGTGAGAATAACTCTAATGGGATGAGTGTTGGAGATTTTGGAGTGATGGTGATTTTGATGTTTGGATAGGGCCGGTGGTAGTGAGCTAGGAGTCTTTGTTGGTGGTGGAGTAGTGATAGTAATAGGTGATTGTGGAGGTGGTGTAGGAGTAGCCAAAGTGAGAGTGGTCTCATCTCTTATGGGTGATGAGATGGTTAATGGAGAAGACTCAGAAGAAGAGCTTATGTTGACAAAGCAACAAGGTCTTACGCTCATTCTAGCGGTTCTTTTGCAAGGCTTGGTTGATGGTGAAGATTTGGTCATTTTGACTTAAGCTTTTGCTAGTAGATGATGAGAATTGAGAAGGTGTGAAGATGATCATGGTAAAAGCTCTTAATTTATAGGATTGAAAAATTATGGAGAAATGTGTTTGATTTGATGTTAAACCATAGAAGAGATGAGGTTCCTAATGATTTTGAAGTGGGTTTAATGCTAGTCATATCACCCAAGTCAATCCATACAAGAAGGATGGAGTGAAGAGACAAAGATTTGCAATAAATGAGTTCTAATGATTATGAGATCCTAAGAATCAGATTACCCACGGATTGCAAGGAACCAAATTTTTGGTTCCTTCCTTTATGCAAAAGGGCTCCTTGTGTGGATTTATGAAAATTTTGAAATTTGGTGGGAAATGGATATCCTATGTGCCTAAGTGTGTTACACTAGTTCTAATATGGGTAAGAACTAGTTAAGATTAACCTAGAAGCAATGTATGGTAATTTGGAATGTCGAAATATGCGAAATTCAGAAAATTACCTGTAGGATCCACGGCACCAAAAAATTACACAGGCGGAACCCTAAAAAGGGTGCCGCCTGTACAGGCACGACGGTACCAAATAGCATAATAGACGGTACCAAATGTTTGTGTTGGGTTCAGTAAATACCCAAACCCCTTAATCTAAGATTTGAATAGAAAACAGCCCAAGTGTTTAGTCCGTTAAACACTAACAGGTCACTGAGTGCATAGTCTCTTAGTGAGTCATCTTCAAGATACTCGATGCGAGGCAAAGAAAAGTCTCCACCAAGAAGGCGGAACTTAAAGGGTGAAGGCCGGTCAAGAAGAAGATGGTGGATTCGGTGGTGATGACAATAACTCATCGAATCCCTAAGACTCTCTCCAACTACTTACATCAAGACAAACCAAGTAGAAGATCAAGGATGTAAAGATCAAGAAAGAGCGGGACAAGGCGGGATAAGTTTGAATCGAGATAAGACGAAGTCCTTATCAACCAAAGTCAACTTTCCCGAATGGCAAAGATCGTGCTCGATGTCATCACCGAACTTAGGAAAGTAGTCTTGTCTCTTACCTAGAATAGTCTTTATGTGAGACAAAATACATCAAGATTTTGTCTTCGTATGATGTCGACTTGTCACTTAGGAAAGAGTCAAATATCATACATGTATAAATAGCATAAGAGATGGAGTGAAAATATTAAGCTTGTGAATTATAAAACACACATACATCAAGCCATCTTTTCACTCCTCCAAATACAACTTAGTTCTGAGATAGCTCATGACCTCTAAGAGTTGTGCTCGGACTTAGCCCGAGCTTAGAGGAGTCACCAAACTTTGTCATTTTAATCCCAAGTACTATTCCGTAAGTAATTGGGTAGCGATTCTTTGTTGATTTATTTTTAATAAGAATATGATGTTGAAAATTACTTTGTGTGTTTTACTTATGTTAATTTCACCATAGTTCACTATTAACTGGTTTATATACTTAAACTGCTTTTAAACAATAGTGAGCAGGGAACAACAAGTGGTATCGAGCAAGGCTAATTATAAACCTTGTTTTTAGGCCGCTCTAAAAGTTTTAAATTAGGATCCTAAATGGTGAAATTGATGTACCCCAACTAGTCGATAAAAGGGTGGAGCTTATTCATTTGTGTTCCTAGACTTGAAGTTGACAAATTCAACAAATGGAAAAGCGAATGCTTTGCTATTTGATTGGGATGGAACCTTATTATATCAAGTGTATAAATGAAGGTCCATTTGTCCAAAAGTCTCATGAAGGGTTGCCCAAACACAAGCTCGGTGGACCAGGATGAAAGGAGAGTGGTCAACCAGGGACCAAAGACTCAAAAGTATCATAATATCTTGTCTTCCGACGATATTATGGAGTCCGTTATAAGCTATAGTACAACTAAGCAAACACAGGATGACCTAGTTCATAGTCATGAAGGACCATCGATACCAAGGAAAACAGGACAATGGACACGAAACTTGAGTATAACACCTTGAGGCTAAGGACTGAAACTCTCTCTCAAACTTACACGGTACAAAACTATTTTAAATGAACTATCAAATGATGGTGTTAAGTTGTCCAAACATGAAATCAATGTTGGTTTTGTCAACGATCTCCACGAGAAGTGGTTGAATTTCTCTCGGGGACTTAGGAATGCTAATCATATCCAAAATCTTGAGCTTCACGAAATTTATGGAAATTTGTCTATGAGGAAAACCTCATCAATGCACGATACCCCGACTTAAAGAAGTCTCGAAGTCAAGAAGTCCCCGACCACTACCTCATCACCAATATCAACCGCTTTCTATTCTAACAATGTTGTTCAAGATTTTTAGGAAAATTTTGATGATGAGCGATGAGAGATCAAGTGAGGAGTACCTAAATGACACGAACACCGAATTTCGGAAGGGCACTCTTGCTAACTCTCGAAGGTTTATAAAAAGAAACATAGGTTTTTCAAATGCCAAAGCAAATGAGGACACCAATGCTTCAAATGTCACAAAAGAGGTCATTTTGCAAAAGACTGCTTTTCAAAAACAATTTCGAACCTCTTATAAACCATCGAGGTCAAATCATCCTCGGGCTTTAGTAAATTTCAACCAAAATCTATCGGTCTCATCAAAACTTTCAAAACAAATCATCAAAACAAAGCTGCTGATTTTGAAGCCAAGTATAAGAAAGTCAAAGCTAAGCTTGCATTGCTCGAGGCAGGTCCCTCGAAACAACAAAAGTGTTCAATCATGCAAGGTAAAACAAAGGCCTTGTTCTTGAAACCTTCAAGCGGGATGAAGAGCCGTGTCATCATCGATGATGAAATGGTGCATGTCGGTGCAGCGATGGCCCTCTCGAGAAGAGGACAAGCTAGCGTTGGAAGAATCATGCCGAAACGGGAATGGGTCAACATCACAATGAAGAAGGTAAACATCTTTGTTGGAATCACTCCTAAACAATATTTCAAGTATTTATATTTCATATGTAATAGGTAGCTTTATTCGGCCTTTATGTTTGTTTAAGGTCCGACTTATGTAGAAGGCCCATGTCGAGGCCCAAGCTCAATAAGGAATAGGGAAGGAGAGGAGTGTTGCCTAGCTCCTTGCCTATATAACTATGTAAACCCTCATTTGAGGGTTGGTTGTTCAAGTTTTCTCTTCACTACACTCTACGCATAACCGTCGAGTATACTTGTGTGTGTGTGTTTGGTTTACTTGTTCAATCGCCTTATCTCTTCTCTTATAAGCTTGTGTTGTAAAACTAGTGACCTAACAGTGGTATCAATCGCCAAATAGTTGGGTGAATCGTATTGTTCTTGAAGTGGGTTTTGGTCCTACGCGTAGAACATACGTGCGTGGTTGATACTTTGGTTCGCTTAAAAACACATTTTTTACACGTTTGAATCCAAGATTCTTGTACTTTCAATGTTTTAAGGTGTTAAAATAACTTTTTTTGGCAAAAAGTTTCAACCTTTACGCGTGGATATCGTTTTAAGCTTGGTTTTAACGAGGGTTTCATCCTACGCTTAACTGTTTTAGTCGTTTGGTTCATCAAGTTTCACACTTTTGTGTTATTTTGGTGATATTGAAGCTATCTCATCACAAAAATCGGTTTAGAAACATCTTTGGGCAAAATCATTTTTACGAGTAGAACTACGGCGTATGAAAACCCTAGTTCTACGCGTAACTTTATCCTTGGTTTGATCTTCATTTTGTGGTTTACTCCGTGTTTTCTTGCTTGGATAAGCACGAAAATACGTCGACTTTGGATATCTTTTGCCCGAGATAGTGTACAAGATCACTTGGGATAAAACCCTAAACTTACGCATAAGCTTGACTTCACGCGTGAAAATCGCACGATAAGATTTATCTTACGCATAAGCCTTGTCTTACGCATAAGTGGATCCTACGCCTAACTTTTCTCGCGCATAACTTTTGCCTCGCGTAACTTTAGTCTTTTCCCCGCCACGTAAGCTAATCCTGGCGTAACTATCATTGTTACGCGTAAGTTTGGTGTTTCTACGCATAAGCTTTATTGTGATTTCTCGCCTAAGAACGCTTCATTAACATCGTTTCATTCGACTACAAAGATCCATCAACACAAGTTATCAAAAAAAAAAAAAAAAAAAAAAAAAAAAAAAGAGTTTTTGGCGGAAAATTTGAGTAAAATTTAATTTTCAAGGAGACTAAACGTTCAATTTTACGCGAGATTCAAATTTTGGTTTAACCGTGAAAATTTTGGTCAAAAATTCAAATTTTGGGCCTAAATTCAAATTTTCGGGTAAAATTTGGCCAAAATTGTCATATCTCAAATTTTCCTACATTCTTTGAATTGGATTTTATAGTGAATTTCAAATTTTGAGAGTCAAAATTTTCAAAATTATTTTTGGAGGGAAATTGCAATTCACTATATCGACCTTCTGTGTGCCATATCGACTTTGCACCTTTTTTCTCTTTGATTCTTATACAGGGGAGTGAAATGGATTCTGATCATAAAGATCCATTTGTGGCATTGCAAGAAGGATTCATGGCTATTCAACTGGCATTCAAGCGTCGACAACATCTAATTCCCAATATCCCGCAATGTCCAAGGTGCGAGGAGTTCTTTGTACATGAAAGGAATGCTCATATGGACGTTGAGAATATTGTGAGTCTTGCATCACAAGAATGTCACGGACAATGAGGTAGCATTGAAAAGCGGGATGACAAAGAAGCAGATCTGGAGAAGATATCATACTTAACTCGACGACCGAACCCAACCGTGATTTAAGAACAAATGGTTGAGGAAGATATCTTACCCACCTATGACATCGACACGTAATGTATGGTCGAGGTACAATCTATTGTTGACCATATTACGCACGCAAATGCGATACAACAAACCGAGCAACCCGAATTGATAATGAAGGAGAGGTTGACCAATGTGTTGCACAATGTCCGAACAACTCTCTCATGTCTCGAGCCATTACTTGTTAACAATTCAACTGAAACGTCAAATCAAACTCTTGAATCAAATCATTCTTCTCAAAAGACCATTGCTCAGTTTCATAAAGATTTTTCAAAACTAGAGGCACATTGCATCTCTCTTGAACTTAAACTTCAAAACAAATCTTTTTCTTCAGAACACAATGGTCAGTCTTTAAATGAACAAAGTAATCGTGTGGATACTAATGTTGCAAAACCAACAATCTTGGGGAAATCGTCTCTAAAACCAATCAGAAACCAAACAGTTGTTAGACAACCAACTGCTTTTAAATCTGAACGTTCAAAATCGTCAAAATCACGGTTTGCCTCCCAAGTTGTTGAGAATAATCATTTGTCAAAACCAGTCACTCCACATTCCGGGCCAATGAATAATGCTTCTGTTTCTGTTATACATGCTTCTGTTAAACCTCAACTTGTGGCTGCTCCTGCCAAATCTAGGATTAGTTCGAACAATGTGTCTAAACTAAGCATTAAAAGTAAAGATTCATATGATTCAAATGACACGTACAAGAACTGTGATCTAGAAAAGGCTACGAAAAGGGCACTTCTTCAAAAGGATGGAATCTTAGGTTCACGACCTAGTGTATCACCACCTTCGAGTGTATTCTTGAACACCGCTTGTAGTAGCAAACCAAAACCTAAGTTAACTCAAACAGTTAGAAATAAACTCGTTGATCTAAACGTAAACTTTCGAAACCTAATAGGTGGATCAATATAGGACGAAATTCTTCCCAAAAGAAGTTTCAACATCCCTTAGATCTAACCTTAGATGGATACCAACGGGTAGAGTTTTCAAAGCTATTTGGTCTTAGGTGGATTCCTACAGCAAGATACTAAGTAGTTGCACCAAAACAAGTGAGATACCCACCACATCCATCCGTGAAAGGTGAAAGGAAATCATCAAAATAGCATGTTCGGTGTCAAGAAGATAATTGACACTACATCTTTATGCCTCTAACACACGAACCCAGTTACACTTGGGGATCCATGTTTCTTTTCTTTCTTGCCCCTCCTTCTATCTTTCTACGCAGTACAACAAAGAATGGCTCCTACCGCAAAACAAAGATAGGACCCGCTTTCTAACCGTCAAAAATATCATGATCCATCACCGTTCAACCATTGTACTTAATCGTCATAAATTGGAAACATTGCTTGCTCCTCCGGGTTAAAGATTACATCAAAGTCGTGCTTGGATGTATCGAATGTTTCACTGCACAACCGATAATACTCTAATTTCATATACACCGACTGCAACAACAACCGAATATTCTATAACGAGATGATCAAGCGCATCCAACAACAATGACACAATGATGATCAACATTATGAACAGAGAAGTTTTATCGGTGCTGACTCTCTCGAAATATTTTTGGTACTTCACACTTGTTCGATCAATTGGACATACATGGTTTCATTGCCTCCTTATACATGGTTTCATTGTCTTCAATTCATCATCAACATCGTGGTGTATGATTACGAATCATTGAAAACATCGAGGGAGAGAGTGTGTAGGTGGTCATTGCTTCCTTGTTCTTCTACATGCTTCTTTGCGAAACCCAATGCCTTCTTGAATTTCTTTAATTGAAGGAAGAAATAAGACGATCCGTGGCTCAAACGTCTCACTTTGGTGTTATCGCCTCAATTTCACGGGTGATCTTGTGTGAAGTTACCCAAATTTGATGTTATGATACCTCACAACATTGTGGAAAGTCGATCATTTAAGTCTTTCGTGGTTTGTTTGGTGTGATGTGTCTACATACGTGAGAAGATCTTGTTGATTTACGGCATGTTACCTCGAACGGATCTTCCGCAATTAGTCGATTTTCTTTGTGTGGTTTCTCGCTCATCTACAAATTCCACGCATCACGAAACCTTCAAAAGTTAGAGGAAATGTAGACTACATCAAAATTTCAAATCTACTAAAGACGATTTGTCGGTTTGGGGATGCTAATTGAAACTTCATCACAATGGCTTCGAGTATATGACTTAGAACCCGGTCACAACCGCTTAAACTTCCTCAACCCCATCATCACCAAGAAAGCCTTGACTCCTACATCGTGGCGATATTGATGAACGTGTTCTCGGTGTATCCGCTGCTTCACCGCACAACCCGATAATATTCCTATACCGACACTGCTACAACAACTCGCATGCGGATGCACCTACACCAATCGACTCCAACACAACAATTGAACACACCGCTTCCAACAATGATGAACCAATGATGATATTCGAATGAAGTACCCCACCGCAGATTTTGATCCAAATGTTCTTCACCCGTTTGCTAATGAGATCACAGACCCGATGTTGCGGAATCTTCCACAAACCATTTGAATCCTCGAATCGCACAATGTATATCAACATCAACCTCTACACATAGATGGACAAAAGACCATCCTCCGGCTAACATTATTGGCAACCCAAATCAACCAACGTTACGAGACAACGTCTTCACTCGTGACGGTGAACATTGCATTTATGCACTCACCGCTGCCGCTAACTGAGCCTAAAAACATTAAAGACGCAATGACAAAAGACAACCGGATTGAATCCATGCAAGAAGAACTTAACCAATTCAAACGCCTTGAAGTATGGAATCGGTTGAAAGACCAACGGGGTCTACGTCATTGGTCTAAAATGGATTGGAAAAACAAATTGGATGTCAAGGAATGTCATCCAAACAAGTCACGGCTAGTTGCTAAGGGTTATCGCCGGGAAGAAGGGATAGACTTTGAAGAATCTTTTGTCTGCTTGCTCGCCTTGAGGTCGTTCGGATATTTCTTGCGTTCGCAGCTCACATGAACATGACGGTCTATCGATGGATGTCAAACGGCGTTTCTCAATGGGCAACTTAAAGCGGTCTATGTCGACCAACCGATGGATTCGTTGATCCCGAGTTCCCGAACCATGTCTACAAACCGAACAAAGCTCTTTATGGTCTCAAACAAGCCCTCCTGCATGGTACGATAAGCTATCATCGCTCCTCATTGCCAATAATTTCACCAAAGGCTCGGTTGACCCAACTCTTTTCATACAATATCACGGGCACACATCTTAATTGTTCAAATTTACGTGGATGACATCATTTTGGGTCTACACATAAAAGTTTTCAATCGCTTTGCAAAACTCATGAAGAAAATTTTGAAATGTCCATGATGGGTGAACTCACGCTCTTTCTAGGACCGCAAGTTCATCAATCACCCGTGGTATTTTTACGAGTCATCCAAATATGCCCTGAATTGTTAAACAAATTTGGAATGAAAACTGTGATACTTATGCCACACCAATGACTCATACCAAGAAGCTAGATCTTTGATTTACATGGAAATTAGTTGACCCCACCAAATACCAAGTATTATTGGGTCCCTCATGTATCTAACGACTAGCAGACACGATATTGTCTTTGCCGCTTATCTATGCTCCGTTATCGATCGCGACCAACTGAAACCCACCTCTCGAGGCTAAAAGAATCCTCCGATACATCAAGGGAACCATTAATTGGGATCCGGTATCCAAGGATTACGGTTTTGAACTAATAGCTTTTTCAGACGCCGATCACGCGGGATGCTTAGACTCGAGGAAAAGTACTTGAGAGCTCTACAATTTCTCGGTGATAAACTGGTGTCTTGGCAATCAAAGAAGCAGGATTGTACATCACCGCATCAATCGGAAGGCGAGAATATGTAGCCATGTCCGTGTTGTGCTCAAGTCATTTGGATGAGAACACAACTCAAAGACTATGGTTACGTGTTTGATGAATCCGATGTATCGCGACAATCGGAGTGCCATTGCAATCTCGTCAACTTCGCCTTCAAAGACTAAAATCAAAGCACATCGATCTACGCTATCATTTCATCAAGGACCATGTGGAGCAGTGGTACCGTTGAATTATACTTTGTGGTCTTGAATACCAATTGGCGGATCCGCTCACCAAAGCCTTGCCTCCCGCTAGGTTTAATGAGTGGTCCACGAATGGTATGAGGTGTTGACTCAAGAGGAACCGGATGACCTCTTAAAACAGTCTTAAAACACGTCGAACACCAAAACCTCTTTTGTAAATAAATTTTCAAAACAAAATACAAAAATATAAAATCCGATAAAACAACAAAAATATTCTTCTAATCTACATTTCTTTCAACATGGCAAGTACATTTCTTCCGTCAACACTTTTATCTTTCAAAATTCAGTATTTTTCTGATCAAGTGTTGAGGGGGAGAAATTTATCGCTTAACCGTTTCAAAACATAAGTGTACTTGCATGTTATCACATCTCGGTTGTTTTGTTATACAAATGATGGTGGACTTTCTGGTTCAATGACACTCCTCGGACTAAAATTCTTAAACCGTTTAAATTTATCAACCCGAGGGGAGTGTCGTCATGATTCTTTCTCAAAATCTTTGTTTGGTAACCTAAATGGAAGTTAAAAGGCTTTGGTTGAAAAAGGAAAAGGTGGAGGATCGAAATCATCATAATCCGAAAGTATTTTTCAATAAAATACTCCACCTACCACTCTAACCACATTTATTGCTAAAAACCTTCAAATCCTACGCCTAAAATCATTCAAGAATTGCGTGTCTCAGATCTTCATTTTGTAAGTGTTTGTGTGTTCATAACAAGATTACAAACAATGGTTTTAAACCATTTTGAAAGTTAACGGCTTGATCTTAACCTATGGGTGATTTTGTGTTCTACGCGTATGCGTATGAACACATAATCTTGTTTATGTGTTTGAAGTTAAAAAGGATTGTGTCAAAATGATTTAATATCATCTATAATACTTTTCTAAACATCAAACGCACCTATACACACTAATTGAGTGTATTTGAGATTTAGGGTTTATGCGTGGAATTGGGTCTTTTCAAATGTGAAGGTTTTTGGTATAAAAGATAGTCATATAAGGTTGTTTTCAAGTTCAATTGAACACATGTTAACCAAGAAATCACCCAGAAACAACTATGATACTTAATTTGAATATTAGGGTTCAAGTTCATATAAATTGGGTATTTCTGATTCGAGGCTTATTTGATGTTAAAACTTGGATAAAACTACTTTATGGACTTCTTAGAACTACCAGAATCAATATGATGTTCATCCCATGGCTAAATCTCATACGCGTAAGTTTAGGGTTTAGACTACGCAGATGTGATTCTACGTAATGCTTAACATGGACTAGGATGTTGTTATCCGTGATAAATTGTTGTTTTGTGTGAACATTGATGAGTTGATAACTTTATTTCGTGCTTTGCTACGCTTAAACACTCGAATCAAGGTCATAAGACTCTCTACGCATAAGGATTACCCTACGGCGTAGTGATGTTATGCGTAAAATAAAACCTCGCATAACTATTACGCCGAAGGTTCTACAAAGGGACCACGCGTATCCCGTGAAGGATATGCGTGCAAGGACCTCTACGCATAAGGTCTACTCTTTTAGTAAGCCTTACACGTAAGGTTCTTATATCGCCACGGCGTAAGCTCTCACGCGTAAGGTCCCCTTTTCCACGCTGAACATCTCTTACGCGTGAGATGAGATCCCACGCATAAGCTTTAGCCACGCTGCATGTCACGATCGCTTACGTAACTTTGTCAATCCCACGCTTAAGCCATCTTTGACCTTCATTATGAATTGTTACGTGTACAAAACTTGTTAATAAACTTATCATAACGTCACGAATCCAATAATGTCACTAATAAACCAAAACGTTTGATATGTTGTGAACAATAAGTGATAACATAAACTTTAAAACTTAAAGTTAACTAACTCACGAAACATCTCACGACATACAAGTGACTTAGGACTCAGAATAATCATTGACGTTGTACATTAAATAACTAGACAATAAGACCTTACATTGACTAACATTATGTCTTTCGATATGTTGGTTCTTTTGGCTAATATTATTTCGATCACGACATGGTCAGCTCAACCAAACATGGATGCACCAAATGTTCTCTCCATTGCCGATATCTATCCTCATGGCTATCCAATGAAGATTGGAAAGAATAATCTCCGAGTTGACTTCAAGACTCTCACTTGCTCGAATCTTCATGTCTCATTGCTATCGATATTCGAGGACTCACCCATATCGTAACATGCTTACTCACTCGCAACCATTCCCGAGATCTACATCCAACAGCTTACGGAATACTATGGAAAGGGTCAAAGGAAGGATCTGGTGATGATGACTCTAAACCACAAACAAGTCACTATTACACCCGCAGATTTAAGGGTCGCTTTCTCCTTATTCACAAGTCAATCCAACCAAACTTTATGCCACACCAAGAAGAGCTAACTCTCCAATTCTTAATCGATATCGGTTATGACGAGGCTACAGGAGTAATCACTAAGCACTCTCACGTAGAGCTTAAGAGTATTCCTCAACCATGGAGAACACTCTACATAATCATCACCAAGTCCGCTTACGGTCGTGATAGCTGCTATGAGCATCCTAAGCTCATAGAACGCAAATATTTTGGGCATTCGTCAACATGAAACACATCGCTATTGAAGCTCGATTTGGGATGACATGATGTCATTTCTCAACAAACTTGGCTCAAAGATTCCTACATCGATATACCAAACTGCTGATACAAAGAGCTCTTGGACTTAATCCTCGATATTCCCAAAAGGCTCAATGACCCCGACAATCACGACATGTTGACGGAACCTATTCTCTCTGTCGAAATCAAGGAAACGTCCACAAAGAAACAAGGTGTTTGTCTTTGATTTCCTTCTAATCAAGATGTCGAAAGCTCAAACGTACAAGAGATATCTCGAAGCAAGACAAGGCAAAGTTGGTCATCTTGATTTAAAATCTTCCGGAACACCCGTCAGAGAACCGTAAGAGGAAGTGCGAGAAGTGTCACAAGCACAGAGTAGTCAAAGGAATGTTCCTAAGAAGAAACCCATTCCAAAGAGGAAACCCACTCCTAAGAAGAAAGTTCCTTCTCTAGAAGCCACTCCGATCCTTTCACTTGAACCGCAAAGACAACTCTGGGACGAGGATTCGAGGCTACCGACACGTATGAAGAGATCACATTCTCTCGAAATCGCAAGGATGAAGATCCCTCGCACTCAAAACCTCCAAGTCCTCAAACTATTAAAGGAAAAGAGAAGACTCTCGCACTTGTACCTCGTGATGAAAGCTCAAGACGAAGAGCAATTGGATAAATCATACAGAAAAAGTTTCACAACGTCCGACACTCAAAAGGCCGAATTTGCTAAAGATCAAATGGGAGGCCCCGAGGATCAAGTGGTGCCGCCTCCTCTCCGGATCCCGATGCGGTTAATCAACCCGATAAGGATCCGTGCCACCACTCTTCTACGCAACAACAACCTGTTGAAGACACCATTGAGTATGATTTTGAGAAGCAGAAACCGAGAAAGAAAAGTCTAAGGATGAAGAGGATGATTATACAAAGTTTCTTCCGGATGATCCAACACACTCAAAGGAGAAAACCTCGGAAACTCCTAAGGACATGAAGTCTCCTCATGTCTCCTCATCATCGGACTCTTCATCTCATTCATCACCACCACCATCAACAAAGTCAACCGATCATCATCCAAATCGGTGAAGAAACCACCTAAATCTTGGATTTCTCAAACACATGCAAGAATTGTGAAAGTCACAAACAAGTTAGAAAGAAGGACATGCTTCAAAGAAAACTTAATTGGTATGTTTGAACAAATGCGATTTACATGATGAGAATGACGACATGCGGAAAGATAGGAAAGCTATTCAGAATTCATGAGAAGTCATCGCGTGGGAACCGAATGAAATGATTGAAGGTTACACTCAAAAGTACCTTCGGGATGTCGCTCCTAAAGTCCAAAAGGAACTGGAGAAGTCGACAAGAGAACAAACCCACAAGTTTCTTCTCGACACTTTGTCCCCGGTGTGACTAGAGAAATATTTTCCGCATAACTCACCCCTAACATCGTCAAATTGGTTAAACATACAATGGCCAAAGAAGTCGATCTCTCACGATATGAAGTTAATCGCTAAACTAGTGATGCAAATGTCAAAGCGATCCGAACGCTTACTTCAAATGAAGCTAAATTTTTCAAGGTCTACTTGCTTTTCAACTCGCTTCATCATGCAAGGAGTCGACCGATCAACCCAAACGGCCAAGAGATGATGATGATAAGGATAAGGACTCGCACCTAAACGCCGTAAGCGCCCGTCAATCTACATCTATGCCACCTCCTCCACAACGGACTTCTTCTCAACATAAATCTCCATCACCTCGGTCTTCTCTCGATAAACCTCGGGACGATTCCGAGTTACCACCCCGACTCATAAAACAGTGACTACTTTGAGTACACGGGTGGTGACGATGAAGAGGTCCTCGAGCCCCACAACAACCCACCTCACCCAAACAAGTGCGAAACCAAGATCATCATCTCGGCCTTCCAAAAGAAGACGAAGACGACTCAACCTAGAGTCGATCATGGCTAGATGACGATAAAACAAGAGTATGAATGGTTCTCCACACTTGTCAATCAAACTCCCTACCCAAGAAGGTCAAGAATTGGTAGACGGTAGTACCTTGGAGCATGCAAAGATTACGCAAGAAAGATTCCGTGTGAAGAAGATGACGAAACCGAGTTGAAGCGCATCAAGAATGAAGCATTCCTTCCGTTGAAGAATGCCTCGAAAGCGCCTCGAGGTCGAATATCATCTTGAGAACATCGCTCGAGCTATGTCTAACAACATGGATTGGCTCAATCCGGAAGCAAACATTGACTTCACACAAAGGGACAACCTCCATACTACACCGACCGACCAAACCTCTACCGACCATTGGCCAAGCAGACGAACCAAGGATTCCTTCCGATATTTCTTCAACAAAGACACGAATTTCTTCTCCATGGTGGCGATGGTTCGAGAAAATACACTACATCATTGACTCTTCCATTCCCAGGTGCCATCTACTCAAACCGTGATAGCTATCGAGGAACGTGCAACTCACTTGTTTTCTCGACAATGTGCAAGCATACGACCAAGATGCATTGTATGGGATTCATCATTGGCCCGAACGTCAAGAATCTACTACAGGTCGCTCGGTTGAAGTCTCAACATGCAATGTACACTCTAAGGACATCGTGCCATCAAACACATTGATCTCAAGTCTAAGTGGGACTACACATTCTTAAAGAATATCATAGTCAAACGACAAGATGAACAGACTATGGATTCTCCAAGTCGACTTTGAGAACTTGTCCTCAACGACATCGAAGACATGTATCTTGCCAAAGTACGTGGTCGTATGAGACAATTCTCGATCGACGCTCAACATGAATTTATCAAGTCGGTTCTCATCTTCATTAGACTAATCGTGATCAAAGAACGTGTCAAGATATCCGGATGGTCGCTGAATCATATCGTAAACGTAAACTTCACTCCACCACGCCTGATCTTCCCGACATCAACCGGCTTAAACAACTCACGATCATCAAGAAACCTTTCGCGTTGTTTACCGCAGGTGAACTTCAAGAAACCGCTTAATGGCGTGTAGTGAGCTCCACAAATTTGGGGATCATACATTGAAGTTGGTTAGGGATGGATTGGCGTGATTGAAGGATATACGCATGAATATCGGGAATCCTAAGCGGCCGGAACTCTCGTGATAGAAGGGATGTGAGAAGGATCATCACCTTGATTGATGAACGGTTGTTGGCGGATCATTCTGCACGCTTGAGAGCTATGTTGGTGGTCGACCCAGAGAAACATCACCGGCTTTCAACGCCAGGTCGCGACCGAAACATCACCGCACTTCTGGTACCCCTTGAATTGTTTCCTTCATATGATTTTGGATGTATGATTATATATGTGAATGGCTTGCACACACATAACATGTACAACCCGTAATTGTCAAGAAAGGACCACGTGGTACGCCCGATTGCCACAATCCTCATAAAAGGAGCGAAAGCTTCTTATTTTTGAGTAAACCTATCAAACCTTTCATTTTTCAAGGTTTTCTCAAAAAGACAAGTACTTCCCGTAAGATTTTCAAAACCTCAACCGCTTATATCACTAGTTGAGGGGAGTATTTGAATTAAAACTTTGTTCACAAATTGTTCACAAGTGGTCACTCTTCCCGCAACACTCAAAATGGTCATATTTATTTCAAACCGCTCAAAAATAACATTTTTAATATGCCATTTTGAGGGGAGAAAATTTGTGTGATAAGAAATATGTTGTCTTTGAATGCAAATGGATCCGTAATACCTCGCACTTAACCAACGAATTGACGGTGACTAAACTGCTTGTAACTCGAAAAGACTTGTCACGACGGGTAATAATTTCAAGCTAGTTTGCTAGTGATGTAAACGTGTCTCGCAAAGGACTTGTCTTAGTAGAAGGTACCATTCGAGAAGCTCGATAGACATGAACTCGACGGTATGACAATCTTCGAGGTTTGTCTACACCTTCAAGGTAGTTATTAGAGCTAGTTGTCACCTAAAAGCTAACAATGTATCTCTATAACTATTCAACGTAACCGTGTCTCGCGAGATTGTCTATCTTTAGTGGATCAATTCAAAAGTGTCGCTTCTTTCCTCACCGTGCATTTAACCATTATAACTATTAAGCACATGTGGAGGGGAGTATTTATGCAAAACTTATCTCTCATTTGTGGTTCAAACATGTTTTCATTTACAAACCCTTTGAGAGATATTTTAACTTACTGATGGTTTTAATGGCAAACATAGGTTAGTCATGGAGTTATAAGGTGACTAAGGTTAGGAATAACTGTCCTATGATCCGCCAGAGTCGGGAGGGATCTACCCAAGGACACTACCATTAGTTAGTGTTAGAAGTCCTTAGGAATGATTATAAAAGGAGAAATGAGAATCGGAGAAAGAAGGAGTTGAAGAATCAAAAAGAAATGTAAAGTAAAGGGTGAAAAGAAAAGCCTCCAGTTATTCAACTTAGGCGCATAAGGTTCAATTCATATACTACCGGTTGTCACTTAGTGACACCGTGATTGAAGAACAAAAGTCGTCATGGACCCAAAGGACGCATGCACTAAACCTTCTTAGCCACTCAAGTTTCTCTCCACGTAGCTTGTTTCATTCTCACAGGAACCCTACATAAACTATTGGCTTTCTCTTGAGATCACCGGTATTGAAGAAGGAGACCCTCTCCCTAGTCTCCGCTCGGAAAACCAAAATGCACTATTGAGTCTAGAGCCACGAGATTCATCAAAAGATCTCTTAGGAACACTTGACATTTAATCACTTGTTGATCAACTAATAAGATCTTCATGATTCGGTGGTTCATATCGAGTCCTTCACTGATCTTAGCAATGCTGTCGAGAACATTTATGAGAGGTTCACATCCGTGATCCTCGGTGATTGAATGGAAACTCTGCCGGGGTCAACATCAAACAGACGACAAAGAAGTCGCTTCGGTAACTCCCGTGGATTACGCTGGAGTGTGTCTCAAACGGTCTGATCGTGAGGTGATGCTTGGTGTACTCAACGACTCATCCGAATCAGATGTATTTCGGTGCACATCGCGTTATCTCACTTGTGGGACTCAGCTTCGAGAACGGCCTTTGTGAGAATTAGAGTTGTGTTTTCACACTATGTTAACACTCTCAAGTTCTAACTTGTAAGTGCCGGAAACCGCTTATTACTAACCGCTTGAAATGTTTTCTTCTTATGGAAGCTCGGGAGCGGGATGATCGTCCGACTCTTCTCATGCTCACGCCAACATCATTACTAATGGAAGTTCTATTCGAATGCAACACAACAATGTAATGATTCTTCATCAACCAAAGAATCTACAAAGTTAAAGACTTAAAGAACTTCATCAAGATTGATTTCCACCGTCAAAGAGCGTGTGAGCATGTTGAAGAATGACGTGGAGACACCTGGAGCAAACAAGGCACTGAGGCGGCATCGATGCGCATAACAACATACTATCACTTTCACCACAAAGAACAATGATCAAAGAACAAAGTCAATGATGATGTCAAAGCGAATCGCTCAAAGTTAACGATCTCTACACTGGGAGATTGTTCGAATCAAGACTATTCCTCTCACAAGAAAGAAGAATGTCGATGACGTCAATGCTACTATTACATCAACGCCTTCACCGCTTATGTTCATATATACTGAGGGGAGATTGTTGGAATCACTCCTAAGCAAAGATTTCAAGTATTTATATTTCATATGTAATAGGTAGCTTTATTCTGCCTTTATGTTTGTTTAAGGTCCACCATGTAGAAGGCCCATAAGTCGAGGCCCAAGCCCAATAAGGAATAGGGAAGGAGAGGAGTGTTGCCCTAGCTCCTTGCCTATATAAACTATTGTAAACCCTCATTTGAGGTTGGTTGTTCAAGTTTTCTCTTCACTACACTCTACGACAACCTCGATTGAGTATACTTGTGTGTGTGTGTTTGGTTTACTTGTTCAATCGCTTTATCTCTTCTCTTATAAGCTTGTGTTGTAAAACTAGTGACCTAACAATCTTACTTTCTATGGATGATGACTCGATTGGCGCCTTATATGAATTATCTTAATGTTGACCTTAAGTTCGTAGAAGAGCAAAGATTAAATCTTTTTCAAAATACAACAAGCTAAGTTTTGAATTAAACAAGTGTGAGATGAACTGCTTATTTTAAAACAAGCCAAGCTTGAGGTCACTTTGCAAATTCAAAACACCGAACTAGTTAAGAGAAATCGTGCTCTTCAAGATGAACTTAAAAGGAACAAGATATTCTTGATAGTTGACCGCTAAGAATCCTGTGGTCTTTGATGTTGTGGGTGCCCCAAGAGCAAAAAGAGAGTCATAGGTGAAGATCATCTCCTCGACTCTCGCAACAAAGACCAAAGCTCAAAACCATTTGTGTCGGTGGCATGATTACCAATATGCCGACAACTCCAAATTCTAGTGATTGGATTAAACGGGTTAATCCCGAGAGTAAGCTTCAAATTTCGATTCCGAAGGATTCTTGAGCACGAGAGCCAAGCTCTTAAGAGCATGCTAGACTCCTGATGTGACCAAGTGGTCAACACATCTCACAGTCTCAAGCGTAATCAAACACCGCCCACCCCCGAAACCTCTTCGTGGTGCCGATCCAAGCTCCGAGCTTACTCCTCTAAATTCAATCCTCACTCACCAAAAGAAAGGTCCGGACTTGGTAGAACCATCCTGCAAAGACAAACAAAACAAATCCAACAAGATTCTACCCCACCGAGACTTCAACATCCTCTGTCCCCACCAAGCCGACCAAATTCAAGAACTCATCGAGCTTGTGAGGAAGTCGGCGTAAAAGATGGACACCATCGAAAAAGCCCCGATTCAATCAAGGAAACTAAGTCACCTCATCTAGCTCGCCAAAATCAAAATCCACCAACAAACCCAAGGTAAGTGTGAGTCGTGTCATTACACTAGTCATACCACCGAAATCGCTATAGAATCCTTTATTGCATGATCTCGCAATAAGGATGATCACGTAAGCTGCACCACTTACAAGATGTAAGCTCACAAGAAAAGCAAACTATACCAAAGTTGGTCATCGTGATGTTTCATCCTCCAAAATGCCTCAAGAATAGAGCAAAACCTTTTCCTCTTTACCCTCGGTGTGGGTTTAATGATCATCATCGGATGACTATCTCATGGACACATGCCGTGATATATGTGGAAATCCAAATCATGAGACATCCCAACATGACAAAGGTCATTCATGCAAGGAGAAGTACAAAACAACCCAAAATCACCGAGTCTTCCTCGGTCTCTAAATGCAAAACCCGTGGTAGCACAATGCACTCAACCACCGACCATGAGTCGATTGCAAAATTCAAAGAGACCTTGAGACCCAAGCCCACTAGCAAGTGGGTCACTAAGAGAAACTAATTCGCTTACTACTTGTGCGAGACACGCCAGGAGCCCATCCGGCATCTAGACAAAGGATGCTCAAGAAGCATGACTGTGTAAAGGAGTATCCGCACAAGTATGTAAAGGAACCAGACCCAAGGTAGTATTTGGTGATAACTCATCATGTCCCACCCAAGGTTATGGTTCAAGAAATGCAATGGAATAGTTTCTCTAGAATTGCTTATGTCAATGGTCTCAAATACAATCTCATCGCGTCACCAACTATGTGATGCTAAGTACATTGTGCAATTCAATGACAAACAAGGTACCATTTTCAATGCCAATAAAGAAGTTGTTTTGATAGCTCCTAGAAGAGATGATGTTTATGTCTTAGACATGTCTACTTTCTCAAGATGGAACTCATCTTTGCCAAAGCCATCGAATCTATCAACCGGTTGTGGCACAAGAGACTCTCTCACTTAAACTTCAAAATATCAACAACCCGGCAAAACAAAACAAGGTCCTTGGCTTACCATCACCGGTTTTGCAAAATACAAACCATGCTCACTGTGAGAAAGGTAAACACCACAGCATCTTTCAAAACCAAACAAAATTTCTCCATCAAAGTCGCCTTTACCTCCTCGTGACATGGATCTCTTTGGACATGTCATCCGAGATCAATCCAAAGATGAGAAGTATACACTTGTCATTGTTGATGAGTTTTCAAGATACACTTGGGTATACTTTCTTTCCAAAAAGTCAGTAATTGATACAATAATGTCATTCATCGTAAAAATTGAAAACCGTAATGACATTATCAAGTAAATAAATCGAATCGACAATGGTACCGAAGTTCGTAAATCAAGAGCTTGAAAGCTTCGTGATGAAAAGGAATTTCTCAAAATTTCTCATCTCCTTATACCCCTCGACCAAAATGGGGTTCTTGAAAGGAAAACAAAACTCTCATTGAGGCAGAAGAACCATGTTAAATGGCTCAACCCTCTCAAAGCATTTACGGATCAAGCAATAAAAGCTCTGTTACACTCAAAACAGTCAATCATTGTCAAAAGACATAATAAAACCCTTATGAGACTTTCAAAGGTAGACTTCGACATCGACCATTTCATGTGTTTGGGTGTCCCGTGTTTATTCATAACCACAAGGATCACCTAGGCAAATTTGATGCAAAAGTCGATGATGGATATTTCTTAGGCTACTCATCGATCTCCAAATCCTTCGTGGTGTTTAACACGTAAGACAACAAGTTGAGGAAACCTTTCATGTCACTTTTGATGAAAGTTCAAAGCATCAGTTCACAAATACCTCGATGGAGGAAATAGGATTAATGACTCATCAAGATATCCTCCCATGAGTTCAATATTGAAATCAATTCCTCATATCGTCGATGTCGACATCTCATATTATGTCTTACCTCACAACCTACCCCAACCAACTATCGCGAGTTCATTGATAATCGCCGGTCCCCTGGATAGGAAACATCGATCCAAATGATCGAAACTCAGAACTCATGAACCTCAACTCGAACAAGACATCTCTACAGATGATCTAAATGATTATGCGGCTCTTGCACCGAACTCACATCCCGAACTCCCAAAGGACATCTTCAAGCTCGTATCCTGCACCACAAAGTAAGTGGACAAGATCTCGTGACATTGAGCTTGTAAACATCATTGGTGAACCCACCGAGGCATGCTCACTAGAAGCATGGTCGCTAATTTAACCGCAGCTTTCAACAATGAATGTCTATATGCCGATTTCCATCGATATAGAACCCAAAAGTGTCACCGAGGCTCTAAAACACCAAAGCCGGGTTCAAGCATGCAAGAAGAACTCGCAATAGCTTGATAAAAACAAGGTCATGACCTTGATCAAATGTCCTGGATGTAGTAGTCATAGGAATGAAGTGGGTTTTCGTAAACAAAACTAATGAAAACGGCATTGTCATTAAAAACAAAGCCATACTTGTAGCCAAAGGTTACAACAACAAGAAGGCATTGACTATGATGAGACATTTGCTCGTTGCAAGAATGGAAGCCATCAGATCTTCCTTGCATATGCAACATACATGAACTTCGTGGTCTACCAAATGGATGTTAAAAGTGCATTCTTAAATGGTGATCTCAAGGAAGATGTGTATGTTCAAGAACCTCTAGGCTTTGAGAGTAGTGAATTCACGACTATGTCTCAGAAGCTTGACAAAGCCCTTTATGGACTTAAACAAGCTCCTGTGGCATGGTATGACAACAAACTACAAACTTTGCAAACAATTTGAAAAGTCGATGACAAAGAAGTTTGAAATGAGCATGATGGGGAACTCACATACTTTCTTGGACTACAAATCGTGCAAACCGATAAAGGAATATCCATCACCAAGAGAAATACACCGTAAATCTCTTGAAGAAATATGAGATATCCGATCGTGCCTCGAAAGACTCCAATGGTCCCACCTAACAACCTTGACTCGATCTCACCGACAAATCACCAATCAAACTCATTTAAGAGGGATTGTAGGCTCACCGATGTATCTAATCGCTTCTAGACCGTATATCCAATTCTCACCGCCTAATAGCAAGATATCGCCGAATCCTAAAGAACCCCATATCACTACAACCAAGAGAATTCTCGACACCAAGGGAACTCCAAGCCTTGACTTTACTATCCAAAGTGCTCGGATTTGACCTCAAAGGGTATTCGACTGATTATGTCAAGGGTAACATGGATGTAAAAAAATACCTCGTGGTCCCGCAATTTCTTGGAGGAAAACCGGTCTGGAGTGCTAAAAGCAACAATCAGTGGCTATGTCTTCACCGAAAGTCGAGTATGTAGTCGCAGCAGGATGTTGTGCTAATGTATTATGGATGAAAAGTCACCTAAGTGACTATGACATCCATTACAAAATGGTACCCATCTTCCGTGATAACACCAATGCTATTGCAATCTCCAACAACACTGCCCTCCACCAAAGAACCAAACACATTGATATCGATATCACTTCATCGTGGATCACATAATGAAAGGAGACATAGAACTTTATTTCATCCCTACCGAATATCAACTAGCCGATATCTTCACCAAACCCTGGATGAACCTACCTTCAGAGACGAAAAATCGAATCGGGAATGCTTGACATCGAGAGTCGCATCCGAAACCAATCTCAAGAAGTTCTCTCAAATGGTTCATCCTCCCCGAACACACAAAATAAACTATTCATTGAATGAGTGAGACTATTCGTGGTCCCCGACATTTGACAAAGAGCATTGAATGAGTAACTAAATGATCCAAGTATCGCTACTTAAATGTCCTAGGTTGGTAACAATGCTAATTTAATATAGGAATATATGTCTCTTTGTCTTCATGTCATCCCACTGGCATTTAATGCCTCTCACACAAAAATATCAAATTGATATTTTATCTCCGCAAAGTGCACTTTTATCGCAGCATCGATCTCTCCCTTGAAAACGGATTTTATCATGGTAATGGAGTGGTAGCATTAAATGTGGAAATTCAAACGCTTTTCAAAACCGACTTTAATATTCCCATTTGTGCACAAACCACCCTTCTCACCACTCTATAAATACCTCTTCCAAAACAAACAAACACACACAAATTATTTTCTCAACAAAACTCACAAAATCATTTCTAAAACCCGTAAATATTTGTGTGTTCTCAAAACTCTTCAAACCTCTTTTGAAAACCCTTCTTGTAAACATTTACAAAGTTTTTCATCACAAACTTGAGAGATCTAAAAAACTTTGATTGTTCTAGTCAAAAGAAATTAGCTTCAAAACCCTAAAATCTTTAATGGAAATGGCTAGAACACAATCTCTCCGGTTTGCTTCTCAAAGGTAGGGATCTTACAAATGTTGAATTTAAAACTAATAATGTCATAGGCAACTTTGAATACCACGAAACCGTCCCACCTACAAAGACATTATGAAATTTTGTTTAATTGCCCACCGAAACGGCCTTTGTTCGTGTCCTCCATTGTTTACCAAAATCTCCTCGGGGAGTTTTGGGCAACATTCAAGGCCTTGACCCGACACCTTCATCGATGAGAACAACCTCGACCTCTCGTGAATATCTCATCGATTCGGCCTTTACGGGGCAAAACGATTCACCCCGGATTATAAAACGCTTTGCACTTCAACGTGGTTGGATTATAACAAAGGAGTTTATGTCGCCCATCCCGAACCTCCACGTTGAAGGATGGGTTAAAACAAATCGCTTTAGATCCAACATTTTGGACGTAACCCCGCCACCAAAAGCTCATTTCCGTGGCTTGAGGATCCTATTCACTTTTGTGATTCGTGTCCTCGGCGGAACCACTCATCCACCGAACAAGTTAACTCTATTCAATTGATGATGGCATACCGCTAATGAATGGGGTCACTGTCGACATAGGGAGATCATTTACAAGTGATCTCGTAACTGCTACAAAGCAAAACTAGGATGAAATACGCTTCGATCCTAGGTTTGTCTCTTGTGTTTTGCAAGTGTTACCGGGTTCAAACTATCCTCGTGAAGAAAATTTTGGTGCTTTACCCGGCATCCCGAGCCAATCCAATTTTCAAAAGACCCATCCCTTGTCACTCCTATTGAATTAACGGCCCATATGGTTGTCAGAACAACTGTGAGGATCAAGGTCTCCAAACCCCGCTCCAAAAAGAGAAAGGGAAGTCTCGGATCGACTAAGACTAAACCCAAGTCTCGTGGCCCCGAGGCTTCGAACACAACCTAAGAGGCACAAAAATCCCCAGATCGAACAAACACCTACCGTGACTAGGCAACATCCACCCCGTGACAACGAAGGACACCGATACATCACGGTCGGTGCCTTGGTCACAACCACTACTCCCAAGATCCGAGGGAAACAAACAACTCACTGGTAGGGAGCGCCCACAACGCCCAAGGATGACATTAGCAAATCCAAGCCTTTGTCCGAGGGCACACCGATCGATCCCAAAGACTCGTAGGAATCAAACAACCCACCGATAGGGATACAACTATCACCGACTCCGCCAAAGGCACTGAAAACTCCCACCGTGTCTCGGGGTCACTGGGGACAAAGACTGGAGGAAAGAAACAACCCACCGATACGAAACCCAAAACCAATCCCGACTCCCGAGAAGGCACTCGAAAACTCCCACCAAGGTCCGAGGGGTCCATGGGGACAAAGACTCGGAGGATCAATACCACCCATCGATATGGAACCCATCACCACCCCTTGTTAACTATTGCCGATGTTGCCGAGTTACTACGTTCGATGATGAACTCGCCAAAGTGATGAAGTTATTTTATCGGCGGGGAAGACGTGGACGCCGAGGTTCAATCTGAACAAGAACCTCACCGATCCACAGAGCATACCGAGTCACCCTTTCACCAAGACAATGACTCAAATTTTCTCATCCAAACCGTGAATTTAACCGCTTTGATAATATTCTTCCACTCACCGAAAGACACCGTTAAGTGGATCACTAGAGCTTCAAGGAAGTTGTATTCTCGGGTTACCGATAACTTATGGGATCAACACACCAAGTCGCCGCCGCTTATGCCGATCTTCGATCCGATGTGCTCACCTTCAATGAAAATGTTCATGAGGACGTAGATCTTATGTACCAACATCTTCTAAGGTGGATGAAAACCCGTTAAGTTTCTAAAGCATCTTCAAACTTGTGGGGTTACCATTGATGAAATCGTGGATGTCACAAAGAAGACCCAAAGCCAATGCCAAAGTCTCGAGGCCACCGAGGTGTATGTGAAAATTCATCTCGACTCACCGAATCGATAGATATGCTCTAATCTGCAAATGTCGGTGGTCTTCAATCCTCACCCAGGTCCTTCAAACCTTAGTGGGCTCTTTGAATACTCGGTAGCTACTTTGGCTCAAGCCTCGTCTTCTATGGCTGGAATCTTGGGCCTCGATGATCGCTTTGAATTATCGCAGGCTAATTTGGAAGCAAAGGTCACCGGCATTCAAACAGATATTCTTAGATATGAAGGCTATGATCATTGAAATTTATCAGCCTTCAAGGGTCAAGCGACTCCATCCCCTCAACCAACTCCAACTCTTGCCCTCACCGACGCCCTGCAACATTTGAGGGGAGAAAGTCAAGAAACTCCTCTTCACACCGAGGGAGACAACGCCACCAAGATCGCTGAAAATCTCATCATCACCACCAGTCTCAAAGAATACCTATCTCATCAATCCCACCACCAACATCAACAACAACAACACTAACGGTGATTACACCAATAACAACAACACCCTTGGTTGCATCATCTTCCTCGTGCCGGACAAAGGAAAAGCATAATGACAACACCGAGCCCGAGAAGATTCCCTTTAAGATCGGCAACACCATGTACCGCCACACCACAACAACTAAGTGCTCACGTTGCTAGGAGGAAAGAAAAAGAAACTTGTCAAGAAGAAAGAAAGAGAGAAGCATGGTACAAGTAGTTCTTGAGGAAGTCGAAAACATTGGGATAGATGCTAAGAAGCTTGAAAAGGGTCAGCAGACAAAAGTTCAAGGAAGCCCAGTGCGCTCGGATGGTGAAATGAGAAAACAGTTGGAAGAAAAGAAGAAGAAAAGCTCTCGTGCAAAGCGTAATGAGCATTACAATCGACAATGACAAGTCAAGGCTACACCAAAAGATCACATATGTCAAGATTATCCCCAATACCAAACCAGCGGCCATGAATGTTTATAGGGATGATAAAAGACACTTGAGGTTCATGATCCCTAAAATTCACCGACTTTGGGGTCACCGAACTCGATGAGCTTGGCCTAATTATCGAAAAGAAAAGAATGCGTGGTGGTTAAGGAGGCGATGAAGATGCTCAAGAAAAGATATGAAAGATCGAGATTCACCAAAGACAACCGAGGATTCACCGCCTTAATCGCACCTCAAGGATCTCAACCACAATCATCCACCGCAAAAGAAAGAGGGTTGAGTTCCAAATGAGATAAAAGTGCACGACTAGAATGCAACAGGAGTGCACAAAGGTGTTAAGTTCGTGAACTGCCGAGTGATTGAGAAGCACGAAGAGGGCTATTCCACATTGATGTCTATGGAAACCCAACATTTCAAAGATGGAGTGATATTGATCGGTGGTGTAGCCGCAATGTCGAGCTACATACCGGTGGCCTCTCGATCCAAACCGGCAAACATCGAGTTCATCAAGACACGAATGCCAAGATAAGAGACCATCCCGACGGAAACACTCATCACTAAGAAAGTCAAGCTTGAAGCAATCGAAATCCATCCGGGTGACATCATTTTGTTCTATCTTTTGTACTAGTGATAGGAACCATGTAATCGATCAATAAAAGATGTATGTTTTGTTAAATTACTCGGTGTTCCTTATTGTATTCATTAGTACATTCGATGTAAGAAGCCATTTGCTCACTTACATCGATCAAACACTTAGGCTATTTGTATATCCAAATAGGGAGATTGTTGGGTTCAAGAAATACCCAAACCCCTTAATCTAAGATTTGAATAGAAAATGCCCAAGTGTTTAGTCCGTTAAACACTAACGATCACCGAGTGCATAGTCTCTCAAATGAGTCATCTTCAAGATACTCAAGACGAGGCAAAGAAGAAGTCTCTCACCCGAGAAAGCGTAACTTAAAGGGTGAAGACTAAGTCAAGAAGAAGATGGTGGATTCAAATGAGTGATGACAATAACTCACCGAATCCCTAAGACTCTCTAACTACTTACATCAAGACAAACTGAAGTAGAAGATCAAGGATGTAAAGATCAAGAAAGAGCGGGACAAGGCGGGATAAGTTTGAATCGATAAGACGAAGTCCTTATCAACCAAAGTCAACTTTCCCTGAATGGCAAAGATCGTGCCTGTCATCACCGAACTTAGGAATGTAGTCTTGTCTCTTACCTAGAATAGTCTTTGTAATGAGACAAAATACATCAAGATTTTGTCTTCTCAGATGATGTCGGTTGTCACTTAGGAAAGAGTCAAATATCATACATGTATAAATAGCATAAGAGATGGAGTGAAAAGACTAAGCTTGTGAATTGTAAAACACACATACATGAAGCCATCTTTTCTCCTCCAAATACAACTTAGTTCTGAGATAGCTCGGTGAGCTCTAAGAGTTGTGCTCGGACTTAGCTTTGAGCTTAGAGGAGTCACCAAACTTTGTCATTTCAATCCCAAGTACTATTCCGCAAGTACTTGGGTAACGTATTCTTTGTTGATTTATTTCTAATAAGAATATGATGTTGAAAATTACTTTGTGTGTTTTACTTATGTTAATTTCAGTCATAGTTCACTATTAACTGGTTTTATATACTTAAACTATTTTAAACAATAGTGAAAGGGGAACAATAGTTTGGTGCCGTCTGATTCGTGGACACCCAGAAAGTTCACAGAACAGTTTTTTAGGTGTCGAGGAGTTTTTCGAAACCTAAAATTTTGCTTAAAACATGTGACATTAATCATTTCTAGTTAGGAAAAGTCAATAACACATATACAAACATAGTGGAGCATAGATTTTGACCAAGGGCTAATGATTTTCACATAAAAGTGAAAATGGGTAAAATTTGATAACACACTTGTGCTATCCCCCTGCATGAAACAGTTAGCATATAACATTGTTTTAAGTCATATTATCATCCTACAAATTAAAAACAACCAAATTGTATCGTATATCAAAGTTATTTTCTTGTTCCAAACACTCCTTCAAATGAACCTCACTTGTCCAACTTCTTGTAGATCTTGTTCATCATCCTACCAAGACACTTGAACATCCCCTTGGTTTGCTTGAACTCCGCCGATTCATTCTCAATCTCGGGTAGAGATGCATAGTACTCTTGAGGTGGAAGGCGAGAATTTGGAAGAACAAATTCTTCAAAGATGTTAAACATTATCTCGGACGACCCTACTTGTTTAAAATTTGCGCGGATCAAGTCATCCGGCGATGTGTGTATGGTCGTGAAGCTATTGACATTCTCAAAGCTTGCCATCTTTGGACCCTCTGGGGACATCATAGCCCCAACTACACCGCCAAGAAGGTGTTTGATTCCGATTCTATTGGCCCACGATCTATAAGGATGCCCACGAATTTGTCAAAGCACATGGACGCTTGTCAACGTCACGAATATCTCAAAAGAAATGAAATGCCGCAAAACGCCATTCAAGTGTGTGAGATCTTTGACATCCGGGCATTGACTTTATGGGGCCATTTCCTTCTCGCGGTAATAAGTACATACTCGTGGCGTTGACTACTTGTCAAAATGGGTTGAAGCTAAGGCTTTGCATACCAATGATGCCCGAGTTGTTGTGAAATTCTTGAAATCTCTCTTGCTAGGTTTGGAACTCCACGAGCCATAATCGATGATCGTGGTACGCATTTCTGCAATGACCGGTTTGAAAGAGTCATGCGAAGTATGGTGTAACTCACCGCCTCTCTCTGCGTACCACCCCAAACTAGTGGGCAAGTGGAAGTTTCCAACCGAGGGATTAAAGAATTGGAGAGGACGGTTGGCGAAAACCGTGCCTCTTGGTCGGATAAGCTAGATGACGCACTGGGCCTTCCGTGCGACTTATAAAACACCCATCGGTGTACTCCATATAAGCTTGTATACGGAAGGCGTGTCATCTACCGTTGAGCTTGAGCACAAGGCATCTTGGGCCTTGAAACATGCCAACTTCGATATTCAGATTTGGTGATCACCGGAAAGTTCAAATGAATGAATTAAATGAACTCGTGATCAAGCATACGAGAACTCTTTGATCTACAAAGAAAAGACAAAGAAGATTCATGACTCTAAAATCAAGAACCGCGTTTTCAACGTTGGTGATCGAGTCCTTCTTTTCAATTCAAGATTGAAGATTTTCTCGGAAAGCTTAAATCCGTTGGTGCGTCCATTTACTATCACTAAGGTTTATCCTTATGGCACCATTGAGTTATCTCAACCCGATGGTCCAAATTTTAAAGTGAATGGTCATCGGTTGAAGCATTACTTTGGAGAGGACATTCCTCCTGTGATTGTCCCGGATCTACAAACTTTCCCATGAACCAATGAATGCGGGGATCGAGTCAAGCTAGCGACTGGGGAATCAAAAATAAGAGATGCCATATGGGTTGTCACCCATATTTACGAAATGTCTGAAGTTTATTACGGTTAGCCATTCACAAGTGGCTAGCTTGTGTGACAAAACTTGACGGTTTAGCCTCTTCTTTCTACTTTCTACCACCCTAGTGTGGGGAGTTGCCCCACATGTTGTGTATATAAGTTTCTTCAAAAAAAAAAAAAAAAAAATTTGCTAAATAATGGTCGAGTATTTCCTTTTCGTTCTATGTTTCGGCATAACCGCGGTACTTTGAATATTGGGGCAATATTCATTTCTAAGTGTGGGGGAATTCTCACGAATTTTATCATGTAATTATACCGCCTAATTCCCGTTTTGGCCAAATTTTTTTTTTGAGTAAGTGTTCTACACTTACTCAATTGATTATCGATCCACCTTGTCTAAAAACATAAGGATTGGCTAATCCAGAGAAAACGGCTCTTGGTAAAGATATCTCAAATCCGTTGACGGCTTGCAATTGCCCAAAATTGTATGGTATTCACTTCACCATATCCTTAAAAGTGAAGAGTTGGCTAGCCCGCAAGTTTATGGCTTGTGGTAAAGGCGCTTGGAAAACCATAATTGGTAATCGACTCACCAAAGATAATATTGATAATTTATCTAAGAGTTGGCTAGTCCGTAAGCAACGGCTTCGTAAAGACAAATCAAATCCGTTGGAAGTCGGTGATTTGCTCAAAATCATTTGGTTATCGGTGTACCAAGGTTCTTACTTGAACTGAAACATTTGGCTACTCGAGTAATGGCTTTTGGTAAAGAGATGAAATCCATTAATTTTCTCAAAACATTGCTAGGGACTAGCAATATCTTAGTGTGGGGATTGATGAGTGTGTAAATACTCATCATTTTTGTACAAATTAGACGCAAAAACATCCGAAAACACTCGAAATGCATCAAAATGATAAAATATCACAAATAAGTGTTTTATGTGTTTTAAATGCAAAATATCAAAATCGGTGAAAACGTATCAAGTTTGCATAATTGGCGGTCTTAGTCCCCAAGTTTCAAAAGTTGTCAAAAGCAGTCCACAGTAAATCTAAATAAAGAAAAATGTTATTCAAGGTCCCTAAAATATTCTAAATTGTCAAAAATGGTCCTTGAATAAATCTTTGTTAAATGGCGAAAAAGGTCCTCGAACTTTCAAAAATGTCAAGTTTGGTCCCTGGAAAATTGAAATTGTCAAATCTAGTCCTTGTACTATTGAAGGTTGTCAGTTTTAGTCCTTGTAACAACTTTGGAAAAATGGCAGGAATGGTCCTTCAAAATTTCAGAAATTGCAAAAATAGTCCTTGTCATATTATCCTAAGCCATGCCTTGTCAAAACTACATTTGACCCTGCCACTTACCCTTTTGAACCCCCTGCCTTAGCCAGTGACCTCTCCATTTTGACCCTTTGGTCAAACCAAGTCAAACATACACCAAAACCCGCCCACCACCGTCACATGAGACACTGTCTTCCCCATCCAGGTTGCTGCAAACCCATACCACCATCACCTCACCTTTTCCCCTTTCCACCACCCCTCATCATCACTAACCCCCACAATTAATGCCACCCCTAGCGCCTAACACAGCCTACAAGTCAAAATGTCTTTTCCTTGAAATTGATAAAACAGCGAATACACTTAAAACTCTCCCATTGGTCAAGAGAAGAGGTGGGAATCAATCAGAAGGCCACGTGGAACAATTTTGAAGCATAAAAGAGAGAGGGGATGCAGAGAAGAAAGCAGTTTTAGTTTTTTTTATTTTATTAATGTCGTAATTTACTTTTAAGTCTTCAATTAAGCTTTAAGTTGTAATTTCTTGTTCCATGATATCAAATTAAGTCATTGAAATATATTAGAACTATTTTCAAGTGGTAATTCAAGTTTCTACATAGGTGCATATTTTCATGTTCACTTTGTCTTAAAATTCAAAGTTAAACTCTATAGTTAAAGCTTCATAGCTTATATTAAAGTCACACCACTTATTCAAGCTTAATATAGCTTTCTATAAGCCTGGAGTTCAGTTTCAATCAAAATTGTTGAAAGTCAACAAAAGTCAACAGGGAAGCAAACATTGGGTTAAGCAGGATTGGAAATGGATACAGGGTGTTGCAGAGAGTTGATTTGGGTTGGAAATGGATTAGAATGGTAGTGTATGGTCTGGTTTAAGCTGCAAACATAGCTGGACATTTGTGAGCTTCCTGTTCTCATTTTTACTTTTTATGCAGTTTCATATTGTACTCATTTTTCTGAATCTTTGGTCATTAAGTAGGTTTAATTAGTAGTAATTAGCATATTAGAGTTAGTTTAATTAATAAAATGAGTTAAACCAGTGGTTAGTGTAGTTTAAATTCACAAAACAGTTAAATCGAGGGTGTTTGGAATTCTTTGTCAAAACACCATCAAAGGTTTAGTCGGTGGTTGTTCTTAGTTGTTTCATGCTTGTTTATCTTCAATATATTCATCTCGATCAACATTTTGTGTATGCAAAGGCTAGAAGTCAAAATCACTTATGAATCTATCTAAGTCTTCATCTGTTGTGATCTTGAGAATCCAAAAGCTTGTTTCATGTTTGGAATTCAGTAGCATAGCCTAATTTAGTTTCATTTAGCCATATATCATCAACATCAGTCTTAAAATTGGAATCAAAGCTCACCAAAGTCAAACTTCTCAACTGTCAAAAAAGTCAAAAAAATATTGAAAAATCCAGTTTTGGGCCAACTAGAGGGATTTATCACAGATTCATCTTTGGGCCAATTCAATTCAAACTTTGGGTTTAACAAGTTCTGTTGGTCTAGTTTCTTATTAGCATTTTTGTTGATTTTTATTAATTTTTCTAAAGCCTCAAATAAGCTCATCAAACAGGGCTTATCTGCCCTGCTCCAACTCTCAGTCTATCCTGAGTTTTTCTCAGATTATGCGACCTATGCACGAGCTCATAAGAGCGGGTCTAGGTCTCGATTTTGGTTTAGACACTCTCAACCGTGTCTACTTTAGTTTCAATTTGTAGTTTTCTGTTTTAGCCTAATATGTGGCTTGTGCTTATGCCCAAAGTAGGTCACTGAAATCTGTTCTAGCTCAAAAGCTCAAATCTTCAAATCTGATCAAACTTGCATATCAGTGGTTGTAGCTTGTTGATTTTAGTTGCATTTGGTCAATTTTAGCTTATTAGAGCTTCTGTTTTGGTTTGGTGCTTTTTAGTTTCCATTTGCTTATTCAAGTGCTTATTCCAATAAGCACTTACACATCAGTTTCATTTTCTTCCAAACAACACCATGTTTTTCTATTTTTCCTAGATTCAGGATATTAAGTTAGACTTTTCACGAAATTTTCATAATTTTCATAACAGTTTGCTATTTTCTTATTTAAAAAGCAGGTTTTAGACCATTTTAAATAGCTTTTAATACAATTAAATCGAGAAAAAGTCCAAAAAATAATTTTCATTTTATTAAGTTTAGATAAATATAAAAAGTAAAAAAGTAATTTTCCGTTTTTCATAGTTTATTTTGTAATTTTTAGTAATTTAATTAGTTTTAATAGTTTAAAATTCATAAAAATAGAAAAATATAAAAATAGTTTTGAAAATTCTCTTTTGTTACTTTAGATTTTTCCAAGTCATAATTTTATTTTTCTAGCTTTATTTCCTATTTTCTTGTAATTTAGGTTATTATTTAATAGTTAAAAATAGTTTTTAATTAATAATAATTAGATAAATAGTTATAAAAATAATTTTCTTTTCTTAAAAGTTTCTCATATCATTAGGTTTGTAAAATATCATTTCATATTTTTAGGATTAATATTGTGTAAGTTTCACGTTTTTATTTATGCGTCGCGTAGTTTTAATTTAAGTTTTAAAAACATAAAATCAAAACATCGGTTTAAAAATAGTGATAGCGTTTATTTAATATTTTTTATCTTTTAATTTCCTTTAATTTGCATTTAAGCCCTGTAATTTATTAATCTTTTCTTTAGGTAATTATCCACTCAAAATCCTCACCGATCACTATCCTTAGTGATTATTCGACATCGATTGTGTTAAACACCACCATCCTCCGGGACTTAATGACCCGGAATCCACCGTATTCTCGATCTAAATTGCAATTGGTGTGAGTCGTTTTAAGTTCCTTACGGTGGTCATTCACAAGTGGCTAGCTGCGTGAGAAAACTTGCGGTTTTGCACCGATCAAATTTTAGGCGCATTGCTTGGAGGTCGTGTAGCGTGTCCTAGACATTTTCGCACCTGTACTTGCACATATACCACAGTTTGTAAAAGTTTTACGTAAAGTTATAACAAAAATCAAAAGTTCATTAACACTTTTCCTAAAGTGTTAACAACACCAAAAAAATATATAAAATAACAAAACAATCGTAACGTTTTCTAGCTTGTGTTTCTTTTAAGGTGATTCTTAAAGAAATACGATTTGGTTAAACGAGGCGATACCTAAAATATTGTCCAAAAGTTTTTAAACCCATCGGCACAAATCTATACCTCGTCTTTTCGGTGATACTTAATATACATAAAAATCAACCACCAGAATCAAGGCGTTGCACTACCTAGCTGAAGTGCGACCATAATAAGTTCCCGAACATCGATTTAAAACTTGCCTTTGTGTCCTTGTGATTTGGTGTACCTTTTCAAAGAAGCCATTTCATTTGCGATTATTGGTTAAGTTCACTTGTCGTTTTGCCTCGCATTTGTTTTGAAAACTTTTTATACTTAGTGCATGCGCACTCGTTCTTCCAGTTCTACAAGTCCACTTTCGAACTTGGAAAGATTCCTCGTGAGCGTAGATGACGTTCGGCTCCTTGGTAGTGAGGAGGCGTCTACCACCACCACCACCGCGTAATGGCGAAGACAAACCGATGAATGAGCTTCTCCAAGCACCCATCGAGGGTTACGGAGATGCTATTGTTGTCCCGCCATCGTGGGCGATACTTTTGAGCTCAAAACCGGGTTACTTAATCTGGTAACCCAAAGCCAATTCTATGGTTTTGAGCGGGATGATCCTCATGCACACATTCGATGGTTTAACAAGATTGCATCTACCATCAAGTACAAGAACGTCCCACATGAAGCTATCAAGCTTCTTCCCTCCCATTTTCTAGAGGACAAGCCGGAATTGGCGAGAAACAACCCCTCGTTCCATTGAGACATGGGAAGATCTAGTCACAAAGTTTGTGAACGAATTCTATCCTCCATCCCGAACCACAAGTCTTAAGAATGAGATAATGAAATTCTCTCGATTTGATGAATCATTCGGGAGGCATGGGATCGTTACAAAGACTTACTCATGTAAGTGTCCGCATCATGGTTTTCGAGTTAATGCAAATGGATACTTTCTACAATAGTGCGAACGGACTAATCAAGACTCTTTGAATGCCTCCGCGGAGGTAATTTCTTGAGCAAGACCACAAAAGAAGCCTTGCAAATCATTGAAAACAAGTCCCGTGTCCGCCCTTTCCGCACAAAGACATATCATCATCGAGTCTAATCTTGGACCTTCTACTTCATCTCCGTGAGTACATCTAGCACCGATGCTAAGATTGACAAACTCACGGATATTATTCGAGCTTTGGTTCTTGCTAACCAAAGAAAGTCACTTTCACAAGCACCATCATATGGTGAAGTGAAGAAAGTTGAAGTTTGTGTCACTTGTGGTGGTCCTCATGCATACTACAAGCTCTCGCCACCGATGGTAGTCCGTTTGAAGCTAATGCTATAGCGGTACTTCAAATCAAGGAGGTAATCAATACCGTCCTCATAATGAACCAAACTACCGTGCTAACACTTATCGTGCACCACCGGTTTAATCGAATCTAACCGAATCGAAACCAACCAAGAATGAACCAAGGTTATCAAAACCAAGGTAATTTCTATTCGGACCCAATCAAGGTTTCCAACATCAAGGAAATCTTAATCAAAACACTTACAATCGAGGGAATCAATTTCGGGGAATATGAATCCTAATCAAGGGAATTCGGCTATAACCGGAACATACGACCTCAAATTGTCCCTCCACCACCTCTGTATCAACATCGATGAGCTTTTAAAGCAATTCATAAAGACTCAAGAGGAGACAAACAGGTTGTTGGTCGGTCGGATCATTGAATTAAAGAAGTCTTTAAATGATCGACCCTCGGGCTCGGTGCTTTACCTAGCAACACGATCGCTAATCCGAGGCGATGCAAAGGCGATCACAACCAAGTGGTACTTCATATGATGGACTGCTATTCCAACTACCTCTTCTTCTCCCCGAAGGTAGTGGAAAGTGAACACGAGGCAACAAAGGACAAGGAACTTCCTACTAATAACGGAAGTACCAACAATGTCCATCCTCGGGTTGTCCGAAACCAAAATCCAATCACAGGTTGTTTTGAACCTCCGGTTGGTAACCCCAATCAAAACTTCTATTCCTTACCCATCACGTTTACATGAGCAAAGCTCCGAGAAAGCCACCAACAAATGGAAAAATTCTTTCAAAATTTCCAAGAACTACATTTTGACATAAGCTTCGGATGCTATCATGTTGATGCCCAAGTTTGCATCAACTCTCAAACACATGTTAAGCAATAAGGAAAAGTCGTTTGAAATGGCTAAAACTCCTCTCAGCGAGAACTCTCTGCGATTATCTTGAAGAAGCTTCCCGAGAAGCTTGGAGATCTGAAAAGTTCCTCTTACCTTGTGTATTTCGTGAATGGTTGAATGCTTTGCCTTAGCCGATCTTGGTGCAAGCATAAACACGATGCCTCATTCGATATAGAAGAAACTTTCTCTTAGGACCTTACTCCTACATGCATGACTCTCGAGCTTGCGGATCGTACAATATCCGTCCTCTTGGAATTGCCGAGGGCGTATTTGTAAAGTAGGAAAGTTCCATTTTCGGTGACTTTGTAGTTGTTGATTTCGATCTTTGATCCACGGGTTCCTCTCATTGTTGGAAGAGGATTCACGAGAACGGCGTGCTCTCATTGATGTATTTGAGCAAGAAATCACATTACGTGTTGGTAATGAAGTGTCACCTTTAACCTTGATCAAACTTGAGGTACTCCACAAACTATGATTACGAGTCGGTTAACCGAATAGATATCATTGATGTTGCTACGAAGAGTACTCTCGAGAAGTCCTTGGTTATTCTCATAATTACGTGGTGGGATCCCACCACATCTTCTCAACCTATCATAGCCAATTCTACTCCTTCTCTCACTCCGTTTGAGGCGACTTCATCTTGGAAGAGATTGAAGCATACTTGGCTAGTGATTACATTCCATGGGAAATTGATCACGCTCCAATTGACATCGAGGGGACATACTTCTCATTGAGAAGTTGCTTAAAGATGATCACTCATCAACCCCTCACCCTAGTGATGCAATTCACGAAGAGATTAATCACCATGAGATTAATCCGGAGGAGATATTCTTATTCTTGAGAAGTTGTTAAATCAGGACACTTCTCCTCCTCTCCTCCCGTCAAACTTCATAACAAGGAAGTCAAGTCGGTTGAGAAAATCGAAGAATTTCAAGTCGAACTTAAGGACTTACCACCTCATCTCGAGTATGCATTTCTTGAGGGTGATGATAAATTACTGTCATTATTGCTCGAGATTTGAGTAAAGATGAAAAGATCTGCTCTCATAAAGGTCTTGAAGTCACACAAGCAAGCAATTGCTTGGAAACTCTCCGACATTAAGGTATCAACCACGAGGTTTTGTACTCACAAAATCTTGATGGAGGATGACTTCAAGCCAGTTCAACATCGAGAGAAGAGTAAATCCAAAAATCCATGATGTTATCAAGCGGAGGTTATCAAACTTCTTGATGCGAGTTGATTTACCCTATCTCGAGATAGTCCTTGGGTTAGCCCGATTCACCGTGTTCCAAAAAGGGTGGCATAAGCTGTTGTCACGAATGAAGAAAACGAGTTAATTCCAACTCGATTGGTTACGGGATGGCGTGTGTGTATTGACTATCGTAAGTTGAATAGCGCCACCCGTAAAGACCATTTTCCTCTACCCTTCATGGACCGGATGCTTGAGAGATTAGCGGGGAATGAGTACTATTGTTTCCTTGATGGTTTCTCGGGTTACTTTCAGATCCCCATTGATCCGCGGGATCAAGAAAGACCATTCACACCCATACGGAACTTTTGCCTACAAGCGTATGCCTTTTGGCTTATGTAATGCTCACAGCACGTTCAACGATGTATGATGGCCATATTTCCACGACATGATCGGAAACAATGGAGGTGTTTATGGATGACTTCTCGGTCATTGGGATTCATTTCGGACATGTCTCTCCCATTTAGGCAGAATGCTAAAAGGTGTGAAGACACCAATCTCTGTCTAAATTGGGAGAAGAGCCACTTATGGTCAAAGAAGGCATAGTCCTTGGCCATAAGATTTCCAAAAATGGGATTGAGGTCGATAGAGCAAAAGTTGATGTTATTGCTAAGCGCCTCATCCTACTACCGTCAAAGGTATTAGGGTTTCCTTGGTCATGCGGGTTTTATCGTAGATTCATTCAAGATTTTCTAAAATCGCTCGACCTATGAACCATCTTCTTGAAAAAGAAGCTCCTTTTATCTTCTCTCCCGAGTGCGTCGAGCTTTTGAAACATTGAAGAAAAACTACGGAAGCACCCATTCTAGTTGCCCCGATGGGATTTACCCTTTGAGCTCATGTGCGATGCAAGTAATTTTGCTATCGGTGCGGTCTTGGGGCAACGTAAAACCAAGAATTTTCAGCCTATCCACTACATAAGTAAGACTATGATGAAGCTCAAACCCATTACACCACTACGGAAAAAGAACTATTAGTGCTGTGGTGTGCGTTTGAGAAATTTAACCATACCTCATCTTGACCAAATGCGTGGTGTATCACGGATCACTCGGCTCTTAAATATCTCTTTGCAAAACAAGATGCAAAGCGAGATTGCTCCGTTGGGTTCTCCTCCTCCGAATTTGATATCATTATCGTGATAAAAAGGAGCCGAGAACACAGGCTGGCGATCATCTGTCGATTAGAAAACCCTCACCAAGATGTGTTCGAGAAAAGGAAATTAATGAAACATTTCCTCTCGAAACACTCAATCGGTTTCTTTCGTGGAGACTCTACTACCCCATGGTTTCTTGACTTTGCAAATTACCATGCGGGTAACTTCATTAATGAAAGGGATGTCGTCCCACAAAGAACAAATTCTTCAAAGATGTTAAACATTACTTACGGGACGACCCTACTTGTTTAAAATTTGCGCGGATCAAGTCATCCGGCGATGTGTGTATGGTCGAAGCTATTGACATTCTCAAAGCTTGCCATCTTGGACCTCTTGGGGACATCATAGCCCCACTACACCGCCAAGAAGGTGTTTGATTCCGGATTCTATTGGCCCACGATCTATAAGGATGCCCACGAATTTGTCAAAGCACAGGCGCTTGTCAGCGTCACGGAATATCTCATAAAGAAATGAAATGCCGCAAAACGCCATTCAGTGTGTGAGATCTTTGACATCCGGGGCGATGACTTTATGGGGCCATTTCCTTCTTCTCATGATAATAAGTACATACTCGTGGCGTTGACTACTTGTCAAAATGGGTTGAAGCTAAGGCTTTGCATACCAATGATGCCCGAGTTGTTGTGAAATTCTTGAAATCTCTCTTTGCTAGGTTTGGAACTCCACGAGCCATAATCGGTGATCGTGATGCGCATTTCTGCAATGACCGGTTTGAAAGAGTCATGCGAAGTATGGTGTAACTCACCGTCTCTCTCTGCGTACCACCCCGAACTAGTGGGCAAGTGGAAGTTTCCAACCGAGGATTAAAGAATTACGGAGAGGACGGTTGGCGAAAACCGTGCCTCTTGGTCGGATAAGCTAGATGGCGCGACTGGGCCTTCCGTGCGACTTATAAAACACCCATCGGTGTACTCCATATAAGCTTGTATACGGAAGGCGTGTCATCTACCGGTTGAGCTTGAGCACAAGGCATCTTGGGCCTTGAAACATGCCAACCGATATTCAGACGGTGGTGATCACCGGAAAGTTCAAATGAATGAATTAAATGAACTCCGTGATCAAGCATCGAGAACTCTTTGATCTACAAAGAAAAGACAAAGAAGATTCATGACTCTAAAATCAAGAACCGCGTTTTCAACGTTGGTGATCGAGTCCTTCTTTTCAATTCAAGATTGAAGATTTTCTCGGGAAAGCTTAAATCCCGTTGGTCTGGTCCATTTACTATCACTAAGGTTTATCCTTATGGCACCATTGAGTTATCTCAACCCGATGGTCCAAATTTTAAAGTGAATGGTCATCGGTTGAAGCATTACTTTGGAGAGGACATTCCTCCTGTGATTGTCCCGGATCTACAAACTTTCCCCATGAACCAATGAATGCGGGGATCGAGTCAAGCTAGCGACTCGGGAATCAAAAAATAGCATGCCATATGGGTTGTCACCCGTATTTAAAATTGTCTGAAGTTTGTTACGGTTAGCCATTCACAAGTGGCTAGCTTGTGTGACAAAACTTGAGCTTTAGCCTCTTCTTTCTACTTTCTACCACCTAGTGTGGGGAGTTGCCCCATGTTGTGTATATAAGTTTCTTCAAAAAAAAAAAAAAAAAAAAAAATTTGCTAAATAATGGTGGTAGTATTTCCCTTTTCGTTCTATGTTTCGGCATAACCGCGGTACTTTGAATATTGGGGCAATATTCATTTCTAAGTGTGGGGGAATTCTCACGAATTTTATCATGTAATTATACCGCCTAATTCCCGTTTTGGCCAAATTTTTTTTGGAGTAAGTGTTCTACACTTACTCAATTGGTTATCGATCCACCTTGTCTAAAAAACATAAGGATTGGCTAATCCGGAGAAAACGGCTCTTGGTAAAGATATCTCAAATCCGTTGACGACTTGCAATTTGCCCAAAATTGTATGGTATTCATTTCACCATATCCTTAAAAGTGAAGAGTTGGCTAGCCCGAAGTTTATGGCTTGTGGTAAAGGCGATTGGAAAACCATAATTGGTAATCGACTCACCAAAGATAATATTGATAATTTATCTAAGAGTTGGCTAGTCCGAAGCAAAGCGGCTTGGTAAAGACAAATCAAATCCGTTGGGCGGTGATTTGCTCAAAATCATTTGGTTATCGGTGTACCAAGGTTCTTACTTGAACTGAAACATTTGGCTACTCGAGTAATGGCTTTTGGTAAAGAGATGAAATCCATTAATTTTCTCAAAACATTGCTAGGGACTAGCAATATCTTAGTGTGGGGATTGATGAGTGTGTAAATACTCATCATTTTTGTACAAATTAGATCGCAAAACATCCGAAAACACTGAAATGCATCAAAATGATAAAATATCACAAATAAGTGTTTTATGTGTTTTAAATGCAAAATATCAAAATCGGTGAAAAAGCGTATCAAGTTTGCATAATTGGCGGTCTTAGTCCCCCAAGTTTCAAAAGTTGTCAAAAACAGTCCCTGGTAAATCTAAATAAAGAAAAATGTTATTCAAGGTCCCTAAAATATTCTAAATTGTCAAAAATGGTCCTTGAATAAATCTTTTGTTAAATGGCAGAAAAGGTCCCTCAACTTTCAAAAATGTCAAGTTTGGTCCCTGGAAAATTGAAATTGTCAAATCTAGTCCTTGTACTATTGAAGGTTGTCAGTTTTAGTCCTTGTAACAACTTTGGAAAAATGGCAGGAATGGTCCTTCAAAATTTCAGAAATTGCAAAAATAGTCCTTGTCATATTATCCTAAGCCATGCCTTGTCAAAACTACATTTGACCCTGCCACTTACCCTTTTGAACCCCACGCTTAGCCAAGGACCTCTCCATTTTGACCCTTTGGTCAAACCAAGTCAAACATACACCAAAACCCGCCCACCACCTTGTCACCAGACACTGTCTTCCCATCCAGGTTGCTGCAAACCCGGCCACCATCACTCACCTTTTCCCTTTCCACCACCCTCATCATCACTAACCCCCACAATTAATGCCACCCCCCCTAGCAGCTAACACAGGCCTACAAGTCAAAATGTCTTTTCCCGCCAAATTGATAAAAACGGCCAATACACTTAAAACTCTCCCATTGGTCAAGAGAAGAGGTGGGAATCAATCAGAAGGCCACGTGGAACAATTTTGAAGCATAAAAGAGAGAGGGGATGCAGAGAAGAAAGCAGTTTTAGTTTTTTTTATTTTATTAATGTCGTAATTTACTTTTAAGTCTTCAATTAAGCTTTAAGTTGTAATTTCTTGTTCCATGATATCAAATTAAGTCATTGAAATATATTAGAACTATTTTCAGTGGTAATTCAAGTTTCTACATAATTTTGCATATTTTCATGTTCATTGTCTTAAAATTCAAAGTTAAACTCTATAGTTAAAGCTTCTTATAGCTTATATTAAAGTCACACCAGCTTATTCAAGCTTAATATAGCTTTCTATAAGCACGGAGTTGATTTCAATCAAAATTGTTGAAAGTCAACAAAAGTCAACAGGGAAGCAAACATTGGGTTAAGCAGGATTGGAAATGGATACAGGGTGTTGCAGAGAGTTGATTTGGGTTGGAAATGGATTAGAATGGTAGTGTATGGTGCGGTTTAAAGCCGCAAACATAAATTTGGACATTTGTGAGCTTCCTGTTCTCATTTTACTTTTTATGCGGTTTCATATTGTACTCATTTTACGAATCTTTGGTCATTAAGTAGGTTTAATTAGTAGTAATTAGCATATTAGAGTTAGTTTAATTAATAAAATGAGTTAAACCGATGGTTAGTGTAGTTTAAATTCACAAAGCAGTTAAATCAAGGGTGTTTGGAATTCTTGTCAAAACAACATCAAAGGTTTAGTCGATGGTTGTTCTTAGTTGTTTCATGCTTGTTTATCTTCAATATATTCATCTCGATCAACATTTTGTGTATGAAAGGCTAGAAGTCAAAATCACTTATGAATCTATCTAAGTCTTCATCATTGTGATCTTGAGAATCCAAAAGCTTGTTTCATGTTTGGAATTGATAGCATAGCCTAATTTAGTTTCATTTAGCCATATATCATCAACATCGGTCTTAAAATTGGAATCAAAGCTCACCAAAGTCAAACTTCTCAAGCTATCGAAAAAGTCAAAAAATATTGAAAAATCCGGTTTGGGCCAACTAGAGGTTTATCACAGATTCATCTTTGGGCCAATTCAATTCAAACTTTGGGTTTAACAAGTTACATTGGTCTAGTTTCTTATTAGCATTTTTGTTGATTTTTATTAATTTTTCTAAAGCCTCAAATAAGCTCATCAAACAGGGCTTATCTGCCCTGCTCCAACTCTCAGTCTATACTGAGTTTTTCTCAGATTGTGCAGCCTATGCACAGAGCTCATAAGAGCTGGTCTAGGTCTTAATTTTGGTTTAGACACTCTCAACCAGGTCTACTTTAGTTTCCAATTTGTAGTTTTCTGTTTTAGCCTAATATGTGGCTTGTGCTTATGCCCAAAGTAGGTCACTGAAATCTGTTCTAGCTCAAAAGCTCAAATCTTCAAATCTGATCAAACTTGCATATCAGTGGTTGTAGCTTGTTGATTTTAGTTGCATTTGGTCAATTTTAGCTTATTAGAGCTTCTGTTTTGGTTTGGTGCTTTTTAGTTTCCATTTGCTTATTCAAGTGCTTATTCCAATAAGCACTTACACATCGATTTCATTTTCTTCCAAACAACACCATGTTTTCTATTTTCCTAGATTCGGGATATTAAGTTAGACTTTTCACGAAATTTTCATAATTTTCATAACAGTTTGCTATTTTCTTATTTAAAAGCAGTTTTAGGCCATTTTAAATAGCTTTTAATACAATTAAATCGAGAAAAGTCCAAAAAACAATTTTCATTTTATTAAGTTTAGATAAATATAAAAGCAAAAAAGTAATTTTCCAGATTTTCATAGTTTATTTTGTAATTTTTAATAATTTAATTAGTTTTTAATAGTTTAAAATTCATAAAAATAGAAAATAATCGGAAAAATATAAAAATAGTTTTGAAAATTCTCTTTTGTTACTTTAGATTTTTCCAAGTCATAATTTTATTTTTCTAGCTTTATTTCCTATTTTCTTGTAATTTAGGTTATTATTTAATAGTTAAAAATAGTTTTAATTAATAATAATTAGATAAATAGTTATAAAATAATTTTCTTTTTCTTAAAAGTTTCTCATATCATTAGGTTTGTAAAATATCATTTCATATTTTTAGGATTAATATTGTGTAAGTTTCACGTTTTTATTTATGCGTCGCGTAGTTTTAATTTAAGTTTTAAAAACATAAAATCAAAACATCGGTTTAAAAATAGTGATAGCGTTTATTTAATATTTTTATCTTTTAATTTCCTTTAATTTGCATTTAAGCCCGTGTAATTTATTAATCTTTTCTTTAGGTAATTATCCACTCAAAATCCTCTTGATCACTATCCTTAGTGATTATTCGACATCCGATTGTGTTAAACACGGTCATCCTCCGTGGGACTTAACGACCCGGAATCCACCGTATTCTCTGATCTAAATTGCAATTGGTGTGTGAGTGTTTTAAGTTCCTTACGGTTGGTCATTCATGAGTGGCTAACTGCGTGAGAAAACTTAGCGGTTTTGCACCGTCGATAAGCTTTACTAGTTTGTGAGTAACCAAAAATACACATTCATAAGACTTTGGGTCAAACTTGGTGAGATAATCTTTAGTATTAAGAATGAAACATTTACATCCAAATACTCTAAAATATCCTAAAGTTTGCTTTTACTTTTATATAGCTCATATCTTTGTTTTGTTTAAGAAAGGACGATTAAGACTCTATTTAAAATATATGTAGAAGTGTCAGCGGCGTTACACCAAAACTTTTGAGGAATGTTTTGTTCATTAAGCATTGTTCTACTCATTTCTTGAATGGTTCTATTTTTCGTTCTACAACTCCATTTGATTGAGGTTTTCGAGGCCAGAAGTTGTGTGTTATACCATTTGCATCACAAAAGTTTCCAAATTGTGTTTCATTGTCAAATTCCGACCATGATCCGTTCGGATCGACACAATGTTAACACCTAGTTGATTTTGAATTTTCTTGCTAAAATTTCAAATTTATCAAAAGCTTCATTTTGGTTTTCAAAACAACGTCCAAGTAAACCTTGAGTAATCATCTACTATGACCAAAGTGTATAAGTTGCCTCCATAGCTTCTTATAGCGGATGGACCAAACAAGTCCATATGCAAAAGTTCTAGACACTTAGATGTGGACACCATGTTTTTAGCCTTATGACTACTGTTAATACAAATAAACCGTAAAAACGTTTATTTATAGTTTACGATCTTCTAATGTTTTGTCGATAACAAACGTAAAATCATTTTAACGAAACAAATAAAATACGTAAATTGTTTGAACTAATAGTTTCTAACATATTCACATTTTAACATAAAACACTAAAACAAGTATAAGTGATTTTATGATTTAATATTACATATGTACAACAACTAGTGTTTACATATTTGGGTAAAATATACACATAACAGTATGTAGTATATTGGGTAATATAAATGGGTAGAAACTTAAGTATCACAACCCATTGACCAAATACAATGAATGTAGTTGGGTACAACCCAAAGTCCATGGCCCATGGAGCTTGACCCATAACCCATTGCATGACATCATGCTTATATCATATATGGATAATATCCATAACCCATGGTATTGACCCATACCCATGTGACTAGGTGCATTGCACTCAAGAGATACATTGTATCTAGCTAAAGACCCATGGATCAACCCATGACCCATAACCAAAATACCCATGGGTAAAGAGGGCGTCCACGGATCCCTAGCTATCGCTAGACGGATCCCTTATGGGAGGATCCTTGGGATCCGGGAGCGATGATTTTTCTTCTATAAATAGTGAGCCATTTCTTCATTGTTTCTCACCCCTTTCCAACATACTTTCCCTTGAGTTAAAAACTCTCTAACCTCAGATCCAAGAGATCTATGTTTGTAGTTTTGTTTTTGTGTGATTCTCTAGGTTCCTCTTAAAGGCGAGATCACCACCTTTGAAGTCAAGCAAGCTCAAGTCCATGAGTTGCCATGCTTCCTCATCATCAAGACTCACCAAGTCCTCTTGTTGATGATTCTTTTCTTTCTTCTAAGAAGTGTAGTGTTGGAGACAATAGTGAAAGATGTCTCAAGTGTCAAGACGAAGACATTAGTGAAAGGTGTCGATCGTCCATACTATAGGCATTAGTGAAGGGTGCCTAGAAGTCAAGTCACAAGACATTGGTGAAGAGTGACTTGAAGATCTAACTAAAGGCATTAGTGAAAGGTGCCTTAGATGTACATTCGATATGGTGTGTTTCGATGTACAAGATAGATTAACATTAGATCCAAGGATATTGATATCCTTGATGATGTTGTAAAAGGAGTTGATCTCCTTTGGGATTAGTCGTTGGTGTAGTGTTGGGTAGTAGTTCCTCCATGTTAATGGAACTCGGTATCTAGCCTAATCTTAGATAAAGGGTATCGACGTTGTGTTAGGTGTGGTTCACCATGGAGTGAAAGAACCGGTGGTTAGCCTAGTACCGGGAAAAAGGGTAAACAACGTTGTGAAGGTTTCTCCACCATAAGGAGTTGGTGTCGTGTAGTGATTACGAACTCTCGAGTAGGTGACTCGGGGAGTGGAGTATGGCAAAGAAGGTGTCCTTGTAGCCAAACCACTATAAATACTCGCTTTGTGGTTTTATGCTTCTTACTCTTATCTTTTCATTACATACTTTTATATGTTTGTTTATCAACATCCAACACACATCTAAATAGATTGACATAAGTCGATCTAAATAGTTTAAAAGAAATTTTTAATTGGCAAAACTATTCAACCCCCCCTTCTAGTTTTCCACAATTGGCATCAGTGCTTCGTTACCAAGTTTCTTGAAGTATATTGTACTTTAAAAACTTGATACGATCCATGGTTAATTGAAAACTACAAAGAAGGTTTTTCATAAAAACAAACACCATGTCTCTTAAAACTCTTTTGTTTGGATGTTGATTAGATGACAACAGTTTTCTTATTATCTATTTTTTTTGCACTAATCTCCTTTGTCATGTTGATTAGTCAAAGCTCATACCTACCAAGCCATAGGAATCGCTTGGTAACAAGAATACCTTCCCTAAGAAGGTATCTTAAACACAAAGGAGCCGGAATTGTCTATTGACATTTGTTGTGTCATTTGTAAAGACATTCCTAAGTGCGTTATAGGTATGATCTTCTACTTATCTCTAAAATTACATTAGCTTGATAATTAAGTATGTCTACATAGGTATTTATATGGTTATCTTTTGTGCACATACATGTATTACATAAAGCTTCATTAGGAAGTCTTTTCTCACATACGTGCTATTTTTTCGTCTAAAGTCATGGTATATAAAACTTGTGTTTTATTTCTTATAATCCAAAAATCATATCTTTCTAATAATAAAACAAAACACAAATTTAAAAAATTCCTCCTTCCCCATAAATAAACCGCTCGTCGCCCACTTTATCAAATCCCCACTTTTTCAAATCTTTAATTTTCAAAAATTACCTCTTATTCAAAACTTCATCTTCCTCATCTCATTTCATCTCAAATCAAAACCAAGAAGATTCGTCATCAACATGGTTTACATCGCCCTCATGCTCATCGTCTTAACACTCATTGCACTTGTGTTCCCTATGATGAAGTTCACATACGGAGACATATACTTTGTGTTGTTAATCTACATTGGGGTTATATACCCAATCATTTGTATCATTCTTAGCATTGAAATGAAATATTACTAATGGTCTAGTTTATCTAGGTTATTATCATAATGTGTTTATCATTTCCTTTTATTTTAATTCATTCTTTCGTGATACATTAGAAGTCATGTATGCATGCTAAAAGAAAATGTAGGATAAAACACATATCTTGGTATAAAACTATAAGATCTAAAAACCTATGTTTTTATCAAAGAAATCTGTTTCTGTTTCTCCAGATCCACGGATCCCTAAAGAAAGACTAGTCGGATCCCTTTTGAAAGGGAACCGTGGGAACCGTACTACTGGAGAACAATTTTTCATGCAAATTAAAAACCACTTTCTTTCTAAAAGTAATATTCCACTAGAATGTCAAAACCATAAGTAAGCTAAGTGTCATTGTTGTTAAAAACCATTGTTAATAAAAATCTAGTAAAAACGTTAGATAATCATTGATTGACCACAAACATCACTTTCTATTAACCCATCATTTCTATAGGTTCAACTATGACGCATGAATATGAGTTTGATTTTTAACTCACTAGTGTCTACACTCCGAACATCTCCCTTGAGCCTAACACACTTGGCAATCATGTCTGTGGGTTCAATAATCTCGAAAACCGTCACTTCCACGAAGGACGTATTGTAGACACCTCTATACAATTTGAAGAAGGTATCAATACCTCCTTCCGAGCCATAGGACTAGAATGTCTTCTTAAAATCAACGAGAAGATATGTCCAAGGTTAGTAATGGAATTCTTCCGTCAAGTTGAACTCGTTAAATAACGAGGATCGCTCTCTATCTCTTTGGTTTTATATCAAAAACCAAAAGTTTACTTTAACCCTTGGGCATTTGCTCACATCCTCGGATTCAAATCATGGACAATGTTCCTTCACGAAGATTGGTCTCTTGATTCTCTCTTCAACTTTCGTGAAGAAAATAGCCCATATTGTTCACACATACCCTCCCCAGAAGATTTAAATCGCATAATATGCAAACCTCGACCATATTACTCCGATCCAAACATTATCTTCACACGGGACATTCGAGAAGAGTACAAACCTCTTGCACTCATTCTACGTGAAAATGTTTGGAGTCTTAGCGGAAATCGAGAAATCCTTCCCGCTTGTTGTTCTCACATAATGTATTGTTTGCTAACACAACAACCATACAATATCGCCTACTTCTTTGCAAGGCGGTTGTAAATCTTCAAGGCTCAAGAATAAACTCATCCCTTATGGAATGTTCTTGGCGTGCCTCTATCATAACGTCATGCATTTTCATCCTCAATTTCAAAGTCCGTTATGCGTGCTTGTGAACAAGATGATTGAACCGCTAAACATATCTCTCATGAAGACTTTCTTCATTCTTGATTCCACCAACACTCATCAACCACTTGATAATCCTTCTAGCGAAAACGCTCAAGGAACTTAGTAGTGTTTCAAATAGGATCAATCCTTTTGTACTCGTGCTTTATCAATGTAATCCAATTTCCTTCATGAAATAAAACATCTTACATTTGATATCTTAGTGTTAGAACCCCTTTTAACTAACCTTGGAGAATAATGCATTGTCAAGATCATTGCATACCTTTAGTAAAGGTTCTACTTAGCAGATAGACGGATCCCAAAGGTTGTGCTAGACGGATCCCTACACTTAGGGAACCGTGGGATCCGGCAAACAGAAAATGCAATTACAAACATTGTATTTCAAACATGTCCTTAGAACACCTCACACTAAGCTAGACATAGTGTTTTAAGGCAAATTAAGTCCTTATCAAGTAAAGAAGATCCTTCCTACTCACACATAGATCACACTCAAAGACGTTTGTAGATCTATCGTTTCACTTGAATCCATTACTCTTCCGCTCTCAATTTTTCACATGATCCCTCATATCTAACTTTGGAAATATTTTATAGCAAAATTGATCATAACCATCCTTACGTCAAAATTGATCAAAATTGATCAAATTCTAGTTTTTCCATCTTAGGCCTTTAGGATATTCTCCAAAGCTTTACTCTAAGTCACTATCTGATCTCTAGGGTCATTTAGCTTCACTTGACACTCTCAAAATCTTTAGTGTCATCCTTGTTCATTCATTGGTACTCATGAAAGTTCCAATTTCTTCCATAAAAGGCAATCATTAGCTACATCACTCATTACCTTCGAGTACTTAAGCACCCCTTCATTTAAGACACTTAGGAGGACTGAAACACTCAAGATGATATAGATCTTAGACCTTAGAAACATCACTTCTACTCTTTCATAGTTGCTGAGCCGGATCCTAGGATTAGCCTGGGCAGATCCCTCGAGGAGGAGCAGTGGGATCCGGGTGACAGTTATGTCAACTCTAGCTAAAACAATCATTTCAAGCTCATCTTCCTAACTTAAACACTCCATCTCATCTTAAATGAGTTCCTAGATCAGTACAAACTCGAAGTTGACTCTTGTGCATGTTAATCATCACATTCCAATGAATTTTAGTGGCTTAAGGCTTGAATGCACTTGCCAAACCTCTTGCTTTATAAACCACATTGTTAGGACTTCTAAAGTCATCACCTTCATCCTCATTTTCAGCACTTAAGAAACCTTTACAAAACCTCTTGATCTCATCATGAGGAAAACTCCAAGTAGCAACTTATCCACCAAAGAACCACCCAAGAAAATTGCTCGTGTTGTACACGAAATTTCTTCAACCGAATCATCTCCGGTCAAGCCAACAAATGCAAGAATTTATTCTCAACCAATCAAACCAATTCCTAAAAGAATAGTACCCACAAAACTCCCTATGCCAAACACCACCATACCTCATAGACCAAACAATATCATCTTCACTAAACCATCACCATTGGTTCCTAGAGCTATCTCGTTTACCTCTCCACTATCATCACCACACCTTTATAATTTAGAGGATTTACCTCCTAGGCCGTCTCATCCTCCTCCACCGGCTACATTCTCCTCATTAGGAGGAATAATGGTACAAAATCAAGGTGTTGAGTCAACATTAGCCCCGGCTTCCTTTTCGCCGTTTCCATGATATAATCCCATTTGGATTATGAGAAATCATCAAAGTTAACCACCTGACCATATGGAAGTTGACACTTCTCTACCACCACCATTATTCTTGGTCGAGCCATCTTCAAATGTGCCTCCACCAATCCATCCGTCATTTGAAGCTCCAAAAGCCGCTTCACTTGATCCTTCGCATCAAGCAATTTCATTTCTTCCACCACCACTACCTAGCCATAACCAAGATTGTTATCATTGTCAACATGTTGAAATTTTGATACATGAAGTACGAGAAGACCAACGTTTCATGTTCTATCACCTCCTCGAACGTTTCGACAAGATTAAACCTAAACAAACTTGAGCTAGAGGATTTTTAGTGGTGTCCTAGTTTCAAGCGTTACTTAGTTAAGTCTAGTAATTCCAAGTCATGTATCGAACATTTTCTTAGTTTTTAGAGTCATGTACATCATATCTCTAGTTCTATTAAATGAAAATACATGCTACTTGCTATATTTCTGAGTATATGATTATGTTGTATAATACATATCTTACTTTGATATTAACATAATATGTTATATCACCATTCTTGGCGATCATCGTTGAGACGGATCCTCATATTTGCCTATCACGGATCCCTAAAAGGAGGGAACCGTGGGATCCGTGATACAGAAAACTATTTTTCTACTAACTTGGATCATTTTGCAGGAAATTTGTACATTATACTTGTTTTCTAACATTTGTTTTGTAGTTATTCAATTTACACATGAAGGCTTTGACACCCTAAAGCTAGGGGGAGCTTTGTGTCAAAGTAATACATTGCAAATTACTTGCAATATTAGGATTACATTTCATGACATCCCTTTGCAAAATTGCAATCAACAAGGGGGAGCACATTCGTCACATAAACGAAATCTTTTGCAAACTTAGTTGCAAATGAACTAACAAGTATTATTCTCTTGGCGCCCACATAGGGATGGACTCGTCAAGGGGAGTAAAAACGAGATCCTTTCGCTTTACTTGCTCTCTATTTTTTTCTTTCACATGTTTTCCTAAAACAATGTGTTAGTTTCCTTCGAAGCTCTTTTGTTTCGACAAAAGGGGAGAAGAAAGTAAAACTACAAATTCAAACTTTTAAAATTTTAGCTTTTCCTTAAAATAATTTTATGTTTTGTCATCAACAAAAGGGAGATTGTTAATACAAATAAACCGTAAAATGTTTATTTATAGTTTACGATCTTCAATGTTTTGTCGATAACAAGCGTAAAATCATTTTAACGAAACAAATAAAATACGTAAATGGTTTGAACTAATAGTTTCTAACATATTCACATTTTCACATAAAACACTAAAACAAGTATAAGTGATTTTATGATTTAATATTACATATGTTCAACAACTAGTGTTTACATATTTGGGCAATATAAATGGGTAGAAACTTAAGTATCACAACCCATTGACCAAATACATTGAATGTAGTTGGGTACAACCCGAAGTCCATGACCCATGGAGCTTGACCCATAACCCATTGCATGACATCATGCTTATATCATATATGGATAATATCCATAACCCATGGTATTGACCCATACCCATGTGACTAGGTGCATTGCACTCAAGAGATACATTGTATCTAGCTAAAGACCTATGGATCAACCCATGACCCATAACCAAAATACCCATGGGTAAGAGGGCGTCCACGGATCCCTAGCTTTACGCTAGATGGATCCTTGTGGGAGGATCCGTGGGATCCGGAGCAGTGAGATTTTTTTTCTATAAATAGTGAGCCATTTCTTCATTGTTTCTCACCCCTTTCCAATATACTTTCTCCTTGAGTTAAAACTCTCTAACCTCAGATCCAATAGATCTATGTTTGTAGTTTTGTTTTTGTGTGATTCTCTAGGTTCCACTTAAAGGCGAGATCACCACCTTTGAAGTCAAGCAAGCTCAAGTGCATTAGTTGCCATGCTTCCTCATCATCAAGACCTTCAAGTCCTCTTGTTGATGATTCTTTTCTTCTTCTAAGAAGTGTAGTGTTGGAGACATTAGTAAAAGATGTCTCAAGTGTCAAGGCGAAGACATTAGTGAAAGGTGTCGATCGTCCATACTATAGGCATTAGTGAAGGGTGCACAGAAGTCAAGTCATGAGACATTGGTGAAGAGTGACTTGAAGATCTAACTAAAGGAATTAGTGAAAGGTGCCTTAGATGTACATTCGATATGGTGTGTTTCGATGTACAAGATAGATTAACATTAGATCCAAGGATATTGATATCCTTGATGATGTTGTAAAAGGAGTTGATCTCCTTTGGGATTAGTCGTTGGTGTAGTGTTGGGTAGTAGTTCCTCCATGTTAATGGAACTCGGTATCTAGCCTAGTCCGGATAAAGGGTATCTGACGTTGTGTTAGGTGTGGTTCACCTTGGGTAAAAGAACCGGTGGTTAGCCTAGTACCGAAAAAGGGTAGGCAATGTTGTGAAGGTTTCTCCACCATAAGGAGTTGGTGTCGTGTAGTGATTCTGAACTCTCGAGTAGGTGACTCGGGGAGTGGAGTAGGGCAAGGAAGGTGTCCTTGTAGCGAACCACTATAAATACTCGCGTTGTGGTTTTGTGCTTCTTACTCTTATCTTTTCATTACATACTTTTATATGTTTGTTTATCAACATCCAACACACATCTAAATAGATTGACATAAGTCGATCTAAATAGTTTAAAAGAAAGTTTTAATTGGCAAAACTATTCAACCCCCTTCTAGTTTTCCGCAACTACTATGGGTTTGTTTACCAATTTTGCAGGCGTCGCAAAAGTGTTGGTCATATTTAAGTTTTGGTAAATTTCTAACTAGCTCTTTTGAAGATAGGTTTTGTATAAGTCTCATATTAGCGTGACCTAAGCGTCTATTCCAAAGAGTTGAGCTATCATCTAAAGTTGTTAGAAAAAGTTTTTCATTAGATGTTTTATCTATTTTCATGACGTATTGATAACATCAAATAGTCCTGATTATTAAGTGTCAATTTCCCCCGATAATGCTTGTAATTTATATCATTTATATGGATTTACGCTTGTTTTTCATTGTTTTCCACTTTCAGGTAAATTACGAGCATTGGAGCTAAAGAGACGCGGAATTGGAGAATTATCTTAGTATGCTGATTTTGAAGAAGTTACGGCGTAACTCATCTCTCACATTACGCGTAACTATTGCGTGACTCGAAAACCAACTTATCGGAAGGTTACGGTAACTCTTCCCAAAACTCTGACGTAACTATATTAGGTCAAATGAGGTTCCACGCCGATATTTACGCCGTAACTATCTCATCAACTCTGGCGTAACCAATTTTATTGAAGACTACGGCGTAACCACTTATAAGGTTCTGCCGTAACTAGCGATCTAGTGCAAAATACGAAGAAATTGAAGGTTGGGCGTAACTCTTGTTATAGTTCTGCGATAACCACGATCCAACCTATAAATATCCCACGAATTCCATTTCTAATCATCCCATTCCACACACACACTCGAGAGAACGTGGGAAAAAGCTCAAGCGGATCTAGAGGAGCATACGGAGTTGTCTCCAGGGAGAAATCACTCCCCTACGATAAGCATTAGCATTTTATATTTTCTTTACTTTTATTCATGTATTTCGTACCTTTGAATATTGAATTGGTTTGTATGATTAATATGAACGACTAAGCACCTCTTGGTGCTGGCCTAGTTATGATTCCTTAATTGTTTTGTTTGCGTTTACATTACTTTCGTACAATTATTTCTAAGTGTATGCATGCATAGTTTATTGGTAGCCACCCTTGGTTGGTAGTTTTGAATGGCGGTGAGGCCAATTGCCTAGGAGATATGACCAAGCGACCCTAGGTGAGTGGTGAGATGGGAAGGGTATGATATGACCAATGGCGACCCTTTCTACTTGTGCGATTTGACCAACCGATCACCTATCGTTTGGATGAACTTAAGAATTAGGGGTGAGTGTCTAAGTTCCTAGTAGGGCACTCACTATTATAAATCTAGCATGTAGCGGTGCTTAATGACTTGGCTTGGGGACCGGGAACAACAGGACTTATGAAGGACACCGACTTCTCCGTGGTGGCATCTTTCTTTGATAGGTTAGGCGAATTGACCAAATGTTGTCCTCTCGACTTTGACCCCACACAAGTAATTGGAAGTAAGAAGGCGTGAGACATAACTAGCTAGGAGGATTAACTAGGTTAGCACCACTCTCCTCTATTGATTTACCCTTTACCATTTATCCGCTTTTATTTGCTTTATTACCTTTAGTAGTTTAATTAATGAATTCCCTATCAAAACTATTATTAATCTGTGACACCTAGACTTAGTAATAATCCTACACACATAGCTCTTGGGACGACCTCGGCTTTACTGATTACTACACTACACACGACGGTATTTTGCTTTGCCGTTAGTGCACTAGGGTGAACCATAGGTATAACGAGACTTTATAAATATTAAAACACAGTCAAGAAAACACGCATCACGTATATATTATGTTTCCTAACTCTTTAGCTATGGTGATACTATCTTTTAGTATTTTACTACCATTTTCTACAAATAGTACTTTATACTTTTTATCACATAATTGGCTACTACTAAGTAGATTAAATCCTAACCTATCGACATGAGCAACATTTTCAATAGTTAGGGAGTTATGAGCGATCGTACATTTGCCAATGATTTTGCTTTTGAGATTGCTACCAAAGTGACATTACCTCCGTCATACTCTTGGTATGTTGAGAAGAGCTTTTTGCCGTCGTGTGTCGTGAGCATCCACTATCTTTTATCCACTCATCGGGTTCCAATCCAACTTTCAAGCATACCTAAGACACAAATAACTCAGCGTTTGGTCCCCGATATCTCATGGGTCCGTTTGGGTTAAACATACCATTACTTGATTCATGTATGGAAATGATGGGTAAGAGTTCCATGGCATGTAATCGGGTTTGATATGGTCTAGAAGTTTTGATTCCAACCATTATGTTGATAGTTGGGTTGTATGTTGTGGTTGCTCTTAGGAAAGGCGTTTGGAAAAGGTGTTTTATGTCGTTGTTGAGTAGTTTTTGATCTAAACTCATTTCTAGCAAGTCCTACTGTAGGACCTTAGATATATCAACCTTATCACAAACCCAACACAAATACCACGTTAAACACAAACAGTAGGCGTAGAGAAATAAGAAAAGAAAGAACTTGGTGACTTGAATGATGTAAACCGTGTATGTTTAGAGAGGTAGAGAGAAGAAAGATGAACACAATAAGTTGTATATTGCTTCAAAGGAAAAACACACACACACACACTCAAGCACACCCCTCAAATGACATACTTGAGGGGTATTTATAGGTAAGAGAGATGATGCCCTAAGGCTTGGCCATGGGCCTTGAGATGGACTTGGATTGGGCTTGGGTTTCACGAACTAGACAAGGCTAGCTTAACATAACTTATGCCCAATTAGCTTAGCCCAATCCACGAGCCCGTTGACTATTCTATCACGATATCTAACACACATTACAAAGTTCCTAATCGTGAATGACCATCACTTCTAATAAAATAATCAAGGCTAACAATCTCCCCAAGGGTGGTCATTCAAAAGATGCTCCACTTGAATAGGTCTTTAATCTTTTGAGCTTGAACTTTGTGAGTAGATATAGAATAGTCTTGATTCTTTGTTCCTTCATGCTTTGTGATCGAGTTAATGTGGTTGTCTGCGTTGTCAACCGTTGGTTAGGTGTCTCCACGCCTTTCTCCACCATGCTCACACTTCTATTTGACTTTGATTTACCAATGGCGTAGTTCTCGAGTCTTTAAACTTTGTAGATTCTTTGACATTGACGAAGAATCATCTTTAACTTTATGTAGCCTTTGATTTTGATGAGAACTTTCATGTGTTGTTGGTATGAGCATGTGGCGAGTGCCACGATCCATCCGCTCGAGCTTCCATAAGAAGAAAACATAAAAGCAGGTTAGTAATAAGCGGATTCCGCACTTACAAGTTTGAATTTCGAGGGTGTTAACGACATAGTGTGAAACACGTCTCTAATTCTCACGAGGCCGTTCTGAACTGAGTCCCACAAGTGAGATAACGCGATGTACGAAATACACCTCTGATTCGGATGAGTCGAGGTACAATCAAGCATCACCCCACGATCAGACCGTTTGAGACACACTAAGCGTAATCCGGAGAATTACAGTGACTGCGTCGGTGCTTGATGTTGACCACGGCAGAATTTCCATTCAATCGCGAGGATTACGGTTGTAACTCCCTCATAAATGTTACGGCGGTTGCTAAGATCTGCGTGGGACTCTAAAATATATCACTTGTGCCCTTATTGATGAACAACAAGCGATGTCATTTCATGTGTTCCTATGAGATCTTTTAATGAATCTCGTGGCTCTAGACTCAATAAGTGCATTTTGGTTTTCTGAGCGGAGACTAGGAGAGGTCTCCTTCTTCAATACCAACGATCTCTAAGAGAAAGTCAATAGATTATGTAGGGTTCCCAGTGAGAATGAAACAAATCCTTTTAAGAGAATTGAGTGGCTAGAAGGTTAGGTGCGGTCGTCCTTTGGGTCCATGACGTCTTTGTCTTCAATACGGTGTCATTTTAGTGACGACCATGAGAGATGAGTTGAACCCGGTTTACGCCCTAAGGTTGAATATGGAGGCTATTTCTTTTCACCCTTTCTTTACTTTTCTTTTTAATTCTTCAACCCTTCTTTCTCCTTTCTCACATTACTCCTTTTTCAATCATACCTAATGACTTCTAGTTCTAAACTATTTGTGATGTCCTTGGGTAGATCCTCCGACTCTGGCGGATCATAGGACAATTTCCTATCCTTAGTCACCTTATAACTCCATGATCATCCTATTGTTGCCATAAAACCATTTTCTTGAAAATCTCTCGAGTGTTTATGATAGAAAACATGTTTGAAACATTCAGAGTTTTATATTTTCAAAACACTCCCCTTCACATGTGCTTATAAGTTTTGATGAATACGCATAGAGGTAGAGTTCGCACTTTTGAATTGATCGACTTTAAATGAACAAGACCGATTCGAGACACGTTTACATCACTAGTGAACTAGCTTGAAATTATTACCCGTCTGGTCAAGTCCATAGAAAGTTTCTCGAGATGGTACATGATTCCTCGTCAATTCATTGGTTTAAATGCAAGTCAAGCTCTTTTGAGAGTCAAACACCGATTTTGATCACATTTTAATCACGTTTCTCCCCTCAAAATAGCATATCTATGATGTTTTGAAACAAAATGATTAAAAGATATGTTTTGAAAAGCATTTGGAGAAACGATTGAGCATGAATTTTGAAACAATTTTGGTTTTATACTCCCCTTAAAGAAAGCATATTTTCTTCTGAAAATTTGGAATCAATTAAGGGTTTAGAGGAGTTATCTTGGTACCAAATCTGAGAGATTTTGAAAAATCTTTTGAAAATTTCGAATCAATGGTACGAAGATGTGAAGAAGATTTTAAAAATCTTTTGAAGATATTGAAGAAGAATTATCTTCATTTGTTTTAGGATAAGTGCTCGATATTTATGAAAATCGATTTTGCGTAGCACTTTCCTTTCTTTAAAGATTGGGTTCTGATCAAGCAATGCGCAAGCCATTGTTTTTAGGAATAGTGCTTTGAAAATATTTAAACCTTTGATTTGGTTAAGCACTTTCCTTTCTTTGAAGCACGGGTCTGAATCGATGTGTCCGAAGCCATTATGTTGAAGTCCGGGTTTTGTCTTGAAGTATCTGAAAGCCATTATATGAAGAAATTTTGAGAAGCGACATGTTTTGGAAAACAATTAAAGAACTCTCGCTCAAGCATCTGTACATGCCGTATCATTGTTGAATGACATTTCTAGATATATACGAATATCGATTATACAAGAGACATGTCGTAGAAGAATATTTTGGATTTTGATTTTCTATTGTTTTGTATTTTTGAAACTTTATATTTTTATATTTTGCTTTTGTTGGTTTTCAAATTTTGTATATATTTTTTTTTTTTGAAAATATTTACTAAGAAGATTTGAAGAAAGAGAAATTAAGTTGGGACAAGTAAAGTGGAGTTAAGAGTGGAACTAGAAAAGGATTTCCACATGCGAAATTGGCATAAAGTTCTTCTTTACCACACGGGTATATGAACCTTCAACACTTTTACAAGTACACGCATCTGTTTGTTTGTCTTTTATCAACGGGCTTGTTTCTATTTGGAGTCTTAGTGGATTGTGCCTTGGCACGAAATTATCTTTCTTGAGGTATTGTAAGGCACATGCATCATGATTAGTGAAAAGATACATTTTTACATGTAGTGAGAGAAATTCAATATTCTTGTTTAAAAGCAATGACTTTAACTTTGTCACTCTGATCTTTTGAAAATTGATTCTTGTTCGAAAAGACTTAGAATTCCTAGTGTTGTTTTCTCGGGCATAGCATTTTCGTTTGCATAACTACTCTTAGATGCAAGCCAATCCCTAGTCTTTTGTAGAGTGTTCCTAGGTAATGGTTTACTACTACTAGCGGTGCCTTGAAATCTTGTAGAATTCATCACCTAGATGTTGCACCTAGAATTCCATCTTTTCGAGTCTGCCTTTTTCCTAGCTTCTTCTAGATAGTGATTGTTGACCATGTTGTTAGAACCAGATTCTTTAAGCTGGATTTTGGTCACATTCGTGTACTAGTCTTAGAAATGCCGGTGTAATCACATTTCTTTATCAAAAGCAGGTTTTCAAACCTTTGATAATTCTCTTTTAATAGGCAAAGTCTCGTGGGTATTTGTTTTGACAAATCATTTTCTCATTGACTTTTGGAGGCGAAATAGACATTTTGGTTTGAAAACGGTTTGGGAACATTTGTTTTCTCCTCGGTCAATGGTTTTGCAAACTTAGTATCCTGACCTTTCCTTTTAGACTTTCGGTGAACTCTCAAAGATCATTTTGCTCTTGCATGTCCTTGTAGGCACGCTCATCTGACAGTTTGTCATACTTGCATTCCTCAGATTTTCGATCAAGTTGTTTAAAATAGGACCGTTTTCTTTTCAAGTTTTTCAAGAGCATTTTCATATTTAGAAACAATTGCGGAGGTCTCATCTTGGAGTCTTTCATGATCTTCAACGAATATGTTTGCAAAATAATAGACATGATATCGGTAGTCATAACATCTTGAAGAGAGATCATTCAAATTTTCTAAAAGTTTGATGTGTTCAACACTTTCATTAGCTTGCTTTACGGTTTATGGTCCTTGACAAAGTCATTTGTTTCTTTCAAAACGCTTGTTCAAAATGAATTACCCTCATGCGATGCCGGTCGGTGAGGGCAATTTGAGTTTCAAAAACTTTCTTTGTTCGATGTCAAAACTAGAGAACCGGTTGTTAGGTGTAATAGTGGTTTTAGTTTTAACGATGTCTTGAAGATCCACAATTCTAGTTTTCACATTGTCTAAAATACTTCTCGCATCACTTGTGTTAAAAGGATTGTTTGAAGACATTTGTTCAATGTTCGAAGAGAATTTGAGACAACAAGCGGTTTTGAAGCAGATTTTGAAACAGTGTTGACTCTATGTTTGAAACACTTGGTGTGATGGAGAATTTTGACTTTTCTTTTGATTAACAAAAGTAATTCCGTTAATTTTGTTCCATTTGTTATAATCAATTGGTTTGATTTCGGTTCTTTTGTTTCATTTTTGATCTACTCTCTCGAGATAGTTCCAGCGTTTCAAGAGAATCACGAGCAGTTATGGGTTTATGCAAAACATTTCCATTGTTTAACACATTCCGAGGTTTCGAGCTTTCTTGAGGAGCGAAGAAGGTCGTTACCAAGTGCCATTCTATTGTTAGTATGAAAACGCGGATTTACTTGATTAGAAAGCATCTTGATTGTTTGAGCGAGTGACCCGTTTTAAAAGCAAATTTTCCAAAGTTTGGATTTTCTCATTTTATCAAAATTTCATCAAGAAGAGAATCTTCGTTTTGAAAATCGATAATCAATCTGCTTCTTCTCTTTTCAAGATTAGAAAACATTTCTTTTGTTTAGAAAGTTGGTTATTTAAATCGAAATTTCCTTGTTTAAAGATTTAATTTTTAAGTTCAAATTCACATCAAGTGTGTTATACTTGATTTGCAAAGTTGTTCTTTAGAAACCAAATTTCGATAACCAATTTCTAATTACGATTATTTGTTTTATGAAATTCGAAGGCTTTAGTTCTCCTTGTAACTCTCAAGCTCGGTCAATTTCTTATTCATGGCCTTAACCTCATGGTGACCTTTGGACTTTCTCAATCTCAATACCACAATTATTAATTAATGTTTCAAAGTAAGCACGTGTTTCCTCATCATTAGCACCATTCGTGCAACTTGACCTCCATTAGGATCCATATATGGAGTTTCGAGTTAACATTGCTATTAACATGCTCCCCACATATGTGTCATAATAAGGTTCGGAGACACGAATGTGGCTTCTCATGAGTAAGCAATTAGCAACATTACTATAATTTGGTACCTCATTGAGTGAATCATGTCATAGGCGGAGGTGTATCAAAAGTAGCACTTGATGTTGTGTCTATTTGGTTGTTGTAAGGCAGTAGCTTGCATTATCATTTGTTTTCTCTGCCGTCTGGATACGAAATTCGTATTCCTCGGTCAACTCTATTCCCAATTTTCTTTCTTTGCTAACAACACCACAGTACTTGAGGTTCGGAGGTAGCATCTTTGAACAAGCGATACCTGAATCTTGGCTTTGAGGTTCGAGGTAGCATTACAGGCAAAGTCATAAAACAGTTATTCCCATTTTGATATCCCATATTCGATTCAATCGACCCCTGATGTCCAACATACGCCTGCATATTGCATCGATTCCCAATAACATCAACCATGTGTCCTTCTTGACTCATATGCATAGATGGTTGAGCAAGCTGCGTATTAAACTACGAAAACCATGTATTGGCGAATCCGGCAATAGCATTTGTGAAAGCGTTTGAGGCGATCTTTTCGATTGCCATTGATGAAGGTATGTGATGATAAAGGCGATGTAGGATCGATTCAACGATAAAGGAGTTGTGGTTGATGATGATTAAGCTCGGTTGAGGTGATTACGAAAGTCGTGCTCAGTAAACTCGGTTCTTAAAAATTTTAGCCCAAAATTTGGAATTCACTATAAAATTCAATTCTAAGGTCGTATGAAAAATTTGAGTTATGACAATTTTGACGCCAAATTTGACCGAAAAATTTGAATTTAGGCCCAAAATTTGAATTTTGACCAAAATTTTCACAGTTAAACCAAAATTTGAATCTCGTAAAATTGAACGTTTAGTCTCCTCGAAAAATTAAATTTTACTCAAGTTTTCCCGCCAAAAAAGTTACGAGTAGGATATGGTTAGGCGTAGAAAGAGCTTAGGCGTAGACCAAAGAAGTTACGAGTAGGATATGGTTACGAGTAGGATGTGGTTACGAGTAGGATGTAGTTACGAGTAGGATCTTATGCGTAGGAAGCTTAGGCGTAGGAACCTTAGGCGTAGAAACTTTAAGCGTAGGAACCTTAGGCGTAGAAACCTTATGCGTAGAAACCTTATGCGTAGAAAGTATCTTACGCGTAACCTTCAGCTTATGTGTAGACAAAAAGTTACTCGTAAACCTTACGCGTAATTTTGAAGTTATGCGTAGAGTTACTCGTAAGCTTTTAGCTTATGCATAAACTATGGTTAAGAACCAAAATCCTTTACCTTTGTCACGGCATAAGAGATATCCACAAGTCGAAGTGTTCCACACACTTATCCAAGTGAGGAAGCAGAGTAGCGATTATATACGAAGATTCTTCACCAAAAGTTACGAGTAGAAAACTTATGAGTAGTTGACTTTCTTCACGAGTAGAACTAGGGTTTTGACTTTTGACTTCTACTCGTAAGAAATTTCCAACGATTCAAATGATTTCGCTTGCACGGATATCCTTAAAACACTCGAATAACCCAAAATGTTGACCTTATTCACCCAAAGTTGCTAGAAAAGTTCTGAGTGAAATGACCAATGAACCAAAAGCGAGTTCAAAGTGAAGAAAAACACGTAAAGCTTGAACTTTTGCAAAAACTGAAACTTTAGCACCAAATAAACCTTAAACCACAAGAATCTTGAATTTTTAAGTGCAAAATTAAAGCTTTAAGCTTGATAACTATGAAAAACGTGAGCCTTTACGCGTACAATACCAAGCTTCAAAACAAACACAAACACTCCTAAACCATTGTTAGGCGATTGATACCAATTGTAGGACCTTTACCACACAAGAATACCCACGTTAAACAAACAGTATGCGTAGATGAAGAAGAAAAGAAAGAACTTGGTGAATAATCAAGGCTAACACCTACTCCTGATGTAACAGCAGGTTTTAGTTTAACACTATCCTTGGTTTTATTTGTTACTTTGACAAATTCACTACGGTCCGTATTACAAACATTACATCTGCTGCGGTCCCACGGCACCATTTTTACAAAGGCGGAGCCCTATTTTTGGGTCCGTTCAGTCCGTCTTTACCAACTGCGGCAGATTTAACAGTTTGTTTGTCTTTTCGCCATTTTGGTTTGACTCTTTGGAATTTACACCTCATTAAATCCTAGCCCATTCATGTTTCACGGTGTTTTTGAATTCTAACTATTTCATCGGCACAAGCAATGTTTTGTTAAACCTTTTAAATTTAGAATTATGTTCGATTAGAACATCTTGTGTGAAACTTTAGTTTTCTATTTCAAGATTAAGCTCTTGACATGATTTGCAACCATAGTCATTTGCTTTTCCTTTTCTAATCGTTTTGCCTTTTCTTTTAACTCATAGACTTCATTTTCTAAAATTCCTTTTAGTCTTTAAAACTTATTTTAGTTATGATTTTTAGACTAAGCTCGCACAATTGATTTTATTGTTTTTGCAAAGTGTCATCATCAATAGAGGAATAAGATGAGTCGGAATGTACCTCGTTTGACTCATGTGCCATTAGAGCGATCTCATCCTTGTTTGACTCTTCATAATCCTCATTATCACTCCAAGCACCACTTACAAAAGCTCGTTGAGTTTTGCTTTTAGGTGGCTTGGGACAATCTCTATTAGATGACTTGCATCACGCATCTAAAACACTTTCTTTCACCTTTACCCTTTTGTCATCCCGATCTTTTGAATGGCTTCTTTTCTTCTCGAGGTTGTCTTACAAACTTTTCTCTTCTTCTAAAGAACTTTTGAAATCTCTAACGGCCATGGCATACTCCTCATCTTCACTACCGGAGCAAGATTCGTCATCATCACTTGATTCTGTTCTTGCTTTTAGAGCAATGGATTTGATTTTCTCTTTCTTTCCTTTGATGATTTCCGAATCTTTCTCCATCACCATTTCATGAACTTTGAGGTTTCCGATTAGCTCATCTAGTGTCACTTTTGAGATATCTTATGATTCATTAATAGCCGTCACTTTAGCTCTCCACTTTGGATGGAGTGCTCTAAGAAATTTCCTGACAAAGTTCTTACTACGAAAAGATTCATCAAGTGCTTTAAGAGATGTAATAATAGTATTAAAGCGAGCAAAGCCACAATCAATGGTTTCATCTTCAGGGATAACAAATTGTTCATATTGTTGAACAAGAAGATCAATTTTGTTATCATTGACTTGTGAATTTCCTTGATGTGTAATAATCAAAGATTCCTAAATATCTTTAGCGGTTTCACTCATAAAAATTCTTTCATATTCTTTTCTAGGCAAAGCATTATAAAGCATCATTTTAGCTTCATTATTTTTAGCAATTAATTTTTTTGTTCATCAACGAAATATCTTTTGTTGTAGAACTAAAATCCCTTAACAATAACAAACCAAAGATCTATATTTTTGATTTTACATATGTTTCAAAGCGGTTTTTCAATAGATAAATCCATTGGTTTCAAAGAGTGGTGGTCTTTGCATAGATTGCCCTTCTTTAAAGTTTTGAATCCATGGATCGTTTCAAGTTTATAAAATACAATATATTTTAGAAATTCTTGAGCAACGAGGCTCGATACCAATTGTGGAAAACTAGAAGGGGTTGAATAGTTTACCGATTAAAAACTTTGTTTTGAAACTTATTGAAAGATCAATTGATATTGATCTTAGATATGTTAGTGAATAGTAATCAACAATATATAAAAAGTAGATAAGGAAAGATGCAATCAAACCACAACAAGTTGTTTATAGTAGTTCGGTCTACAAGGTCTTTTTCCTTGCCTACTCCACTCCCGAGTCTCACACTCGAGGTTTAACTTCACTACTCAACAAACTCCTTTCACCGTGGAAACCTTTACACTTCGCTTACACTATTTCCGACACTAAGCTAGATGTTGAGTTCTTTTCAAGGGTACAACCACTCCCACACAATGTATTTTAAGGACTAAAATACTAACCACTCACTTCAAGATTATGATGGTTTTGTACAACAATGATGTATGAATCAACACAAGATCATACAACAACAAACAAGCAAGACTTCAAGTTCTTATTGAAGCTTGAATGTATCTTGATCTTCTTTGCTACAAAAGAGATCACTAATATGATATGAAACCGAGTTAGAAATGTTAGAGAAGGAATGTATAAGAATATGATAGAAAGGGATGAAAAACAACTTGGTTTGGCTTTGCTATTTATAGCCAAAATGATCAATGAGCACCACGGACCACGGAACCCTTAAAAGGGTTCCGCCTGTATTATTTTGTGTCAGAGGTCCGGACAAGATCTCAGAATCTTACCAAAGTCAACCATATATATCCAAGATTGTGTAAGATATGTAGAGTCTAAATCTACACAAAGAATCTAGTGGAATCTTCTAAGGATTTCAATGATGCACTACATGATGTCATGTGTTTGTTTTTCTATTTTTAGAAATATGTAAATAAATATGTAATGTTTTGTTTTAAGAAACCGAAACATTCTTGAACTAAAAATATTAACATACATTATGGTTTAGAGTCATATCAAAATATGATTAATCACAATGTAAATGCTTGAGTGATGGAAATATTATTTGAAAAGCTTGATTTAATAACTATTAGACTTGACAAGCTTTAAGCTTTATAAAAATTAAATTTACTTTTGTCGTTAACAAAACTTAGGTAAAGATAAAAAATATAAATAACGTTTAATGACAATATTTGTATTAACAAAATGTAATCACTTATATTCGCTGTTATTATCTATTACAAGATTTTTTTTTAAGGAAAATCTTTCTGGAAATACCCAAAACTCACTGAAAATACACGAAACTTGCCAAAAATACCAATCCGATTAATCACCGATTAATCCCGCCTAGACCGATTAAAAGCTACAGGGGTGTCGACCGCCTCAATCTGGATTCACGATTTTTGCAACCTTGATAATAATAATAATAATAATAATAATAATAATAATAATAATAATAATAATAATAATAATAATTCTCGGCTCCCTACCAATTTCTTGTAAATTCTATGAGTTTTTAATAAAGTGTTGTTTTATAATAAAAAAATAAAAAAAAAATAATAATAATAATAATAATAATAATAATAATAATAATAATAATAATAATAATAATAATAATAATAAGGAGGAGGCCCCATTGCAACCTTGACATATGTTCCAAGGTTGGGATTATAGTGAAAAAGGAGATCCCATTGGGATTTCTTTCGAGTGACGGGAAAGAGCTGCGCCCGGCAGACCTGCTATTATTCAACTGGATCCAAGGTAAGGACGCGTGTGTGGATGTGACGGGAATCTCTCCTTTTGCGAGTATTGATGCGTTTGCGTGGGTTTCCGGGGTGGCCTTACATAACGCTGTGGAGAAGAAGAAAAAGAAATATGTGTCCAAATGTGAAGAAAATGGCTACAAGTTCATCCCATTTGCCTTCTCTACATTTGGGGAGCTTGACACGGAAGCTTTGGACACACTTTCACGTATCAAGACTGTTTCTATTAGCCACTCGAATAGTGTCAAGAGTGGGGCTTTTATTTTCATGACTTAGCTTTTGTATTCGAGAAAGGGTGGGAGCCCAACTAGTGTCTCGACTTCCACCAATTTTTGTAATTCCTTTTGGTTTTCTAATGAAGTGATGTTTTAGAAAAAATAAGAAAATAATACTTTTAATAAAAATATATAATAATAATAATAATAATAATAATAATAATAATAATAATAATAATAATAATAATAATAATAATAATAAAATGCTACTGGCGTGGTGGTGGCCATGGCGTCAAGCCCAACCACGGTGTGGTTCCTCGCGCCATCAGCTATGGCTTGAGCCATCAGCCACTGTACCGAAGGCTCTAAAGATGATACAACAAAGATAAATTTCGAAATACATATAGTGGATATTTAAGTCACGAGTTGAGTTAATTTACATTCTTTTATTTTTATACATTTTAAAAGGTTAATCTTCACCACATACATCATTTCATCTAATGATTCAAATCATACACTAAAAATCATCCACTTTCACCCCTCCTGCCATTTTTTTTTTAAATAAAACTCAATTTCAACATTCTTGTTTAAAAATTATATATCTAAAAAATCGTTAATCGTTTGGTAAAACAAATTATACGACTACGTTGTAAAGGTGACATAACTATTTGTCGGTGCAAAATTCTTTTTTTTATTATTTCTCGGTGCAAAATTTTGATTGTTTTTTATTATTTCTCGGTGCAAAATGTTGATAATTAAAACTCAATTTCAACATTCTTTTTTTATTATTCTCGGCGCAAAATTTTGCTTGATATATCACATGTGATATAACACTAATCTGTAAGTTCAAACAGTCAACATGCCTTTATAAAGGTGACATAACCATTTGTGTATAATTCCAAATGATTCACCATTTTTTGCAGTTAAAAATTCAAATCCTTAGTTTTTCAACCATATATCACACATAATTTTTTAACTTTCAAATTATTACAGTTTATTCGAAGAAGTTGGAGAAAATATATTATTTTTTCTTTTTGATATTCAAACACGCTTGATATATATCACATGTAATATAACACTAACTTTTAAATTCGAAGACAGAAGATATTGACATAAGCATTATTTTTCGATGCAAAAGAGTTGTATGCGAATACTTATGCCAATTTTACGACAATATGTTTAGTGTTCAAACTTACATATTAGTGACATATCAAACGAGTTTGAATATCATTTTTTTTTTACTATTTTCACCAACTTCTATGAATGAAATATATTGATTTAGATGTTCAAATATTATGTGTGATATATGGTTGAAAAACTTAGAATGTGTAGTTTTCAATGCAAAAGATGTTGAATCTTTTTGATGTCTATACTAATACTTATGCTCATCTTATTAAAGCATGTTGAGTGTTCAAACTTACATATTATTGTTATATCACATGTGATATGTCAAGCGAGTTTGACGTTCAAAGAAAATAATCAATTTCCTCCAACTTCTAAGAATAAAATGTATTCATTTGTATGTTCACAAATTATGTTTGATATATGGTTGGAAAGCTAAAAATATATATTTTTTAATGCAAAAAACGATTAGTCATTTGAAGTTTTACACAAATACTTATGCTCATTTCATGACATCATGTTGAGTGTTCGAACTTACAAATTAATGTTATATCACATGTGATACATCAAGCGAGTTTGACTATAAAAAAATTCTTCTATTTTCTCCAACTTCTGTGAATAAAAGTACTAATTTAGAAGTTCAAAATTATGTGTGATAAATGGTTGGAAAGTTAAGAATGTGTATTTTTCAATGCCAAAAACGATGAATCATTTGGATTTTTACACAAATATTTATAACCGTTTTAAGAAAGCATGTTAAGTGTTTGAACTTACAAATTAGTGTTATATCACACGTGAGATATCAAACAAAATATGGCATCGAGAAAGGACCAAAAAATACCAAAAAAAAGTTGTCGAAGGACATGAAAGTGTCATTTATTGAAAGAGAATTAAATGTTCGTAACGATGATATAATTTATGCAGGTTAACGGTTTACGGTTTTTGAAATATTTAATTTAAAAAAAAGAAAAAAAAAAAGAAGAAGGTGAAACTGAGTTTTAATTAATAATATTAGTTAATCTCCTCATCTTTTTACTTTATAAAATGAGTGACTTAGATTTGTCCTTAAGTATGAAAGAAAATAATAGTCCTTAATTGGACTTTTCTCCTAGAGTATTCATTATAGATGTTAAAAAATAAGTCTAAAAACTTATGAAAAGCTCAAAGAATTTTTGTACAGCGAGGAACCATTTCATGCCTATGTGGCATGAAAAGGTTTAAGATTTTGAAAATGTTCAAAATATGTTTTATGAATTAACGTCGGAACAATCTATAAATCTCAAAAGCTTTATTCATAGTGAAAGGTTCATATTATGAATAGTTTTATGAATTAATGACATTGTAAGAGGTGAAATTTTTATAAACCTTTTAATAAGTTTGTTATAGTGGATGCCGCTTATTGGGTAAAAGATAATATTTACAACATCTTTAAATGATAAGTTGCAATTTTCAAAGTTATAGCTTCACTTGCTTAACTTAACATCCATATACTCACTTAATCCAACAATTATTTTACGGAGTAGTACAATATTAAGTACAAGTGTTTGCTACTGTCAATTACTTGTAGTAAAAAGTTGTTTCATTGGGCAGAAAGACAATTATGCGGAAGCTGGGGATTAATCCACAACTGGTCATAGGTTTTAACACGTACTTACAAATTCTATCATTGATTGTTAGTTGCGATATATGCCTGGCATCAAATATTGTACGCTCACTAGTATTTATGAGGATTTTGTCTCATACTTTTGGCTAAAGCTATTATTTAGGTTTCTTGTTACACGTTTAGCTCACTATGCTGCTTGTTTAAGAAACTGTCAGTTCAATATGAGAAATGTGGCCATTTATAGCTAAGTCGTCCACTCGTCCTTAGTCTAAATTTATGTGAGCAACACATCCGAAATCAACTTAGCTACACGTTTGGATGTTGATTGTTTTGTGGGGTTTGAATTTGTTATTATTTAGGGTTTGGGATTGCCTAACTTTGTGTGACTCAGGTTTGTTAACTGCATATATTTGGAGCAGACAAAAATCTGTTATATAAGAATTTTGCATGTTTCACGAAACAGATGTTAATCATCATATGATTTTATTTTGACGACATATTTAAAATATTCGATATTGAATAAGTTGGTCATGCCAATTGGATGACGTTTTATTTTTTGACTTTGTCATATTGGTAGAAACAACGATTTTGCTTTCAACGCCGTTGTGTGTTCTTTTTTGTCCTGAAAGTTGAATATACCGGTCATTTAGGTACAAACTCGTCTTACGTTGTCATATGTTTTCATGAACATTTTTCATTCTTTTGGCAAAAGTAGCGACTTGTGTGACAAAAATTAGTTGATATTAATGTTGACCAACATGACGGACGGGATAAATACTCGTCTTCGATAACACCAAATTATTTGGCATCTATTCGTCGTCCTATGAACAAAACTGATATTAAATTTGGTGTAGTTTTATATCTAAACTAATTTTTTGTTGATTTTGTTTGGTGCTTAATAGGTTCTCCTAAGTCCTAAGAAACTTCATTATTGTTTTTTCATTTTGTCGTTGGTGCAACCGAATTCAGGGACAAGATATTTTCACCTTCCTTAGTTCTTATATTCCTACCCTTTTATTTTTTTGCATTTTTTTATTCCCATTTGTTTTAATACAAATACGGTTTCTGTCGGGTTTATTAAGTATTTCGCGGTTTAAGCGTTTGACTTATTAAACTTTATATTTCTGTTCGCATTTTCATATTTATAGTTTTTTTATATAAACAAAATTATAAAAATAAAAAAAAAATGCAAAAAAGTGGGGGGGGGGGGATATAAGAACTAGGGAGTAGGGGTGAGCAAACGACCCGAACGGACCGACCGAGACCGGACCGGACCGACCACATTCGGTCCGGTCCTCGGTCTATGCATTTGGGCTAATTCGGTCCTCGGTCCGGTCTAGTCCGGTCCGGACCACAAACCGACTATTTTGGCCCTAGTAGACTCCAAACGGTCCGGTCCGACCGACAGACCGACCAAGACCGGACCGGACCGACCACATTCGGTCTCGGTCTCGGTCCCGGTTTTTACCTTAATTCGGTCTTGGTCTTGTCGGTCCGGTCGGTCCGGACCGATGCTCACCCTACTAGGGAGGTGGGAATATCTGTCCTTTATAAATATTGTTGTCATCTTTTGTCACATCGACAATATCGATTTTCTCCAAGACTATACCCAACCACAATTTGCTATAATAAGGCGATCGCAACCACAACAAAAAACATACCTACAAAAACTAATAAAAAAAATATACACACACCAGCGAGTGAAACTTTCGGTTGGCGCCAACCATAACTTTGAAAAGGTTGGGGTGATCGGTCACCAATTCGATTGGGCTAATGTAGGAAACGCGGTCGCCAATTTGGTTGGAAGGTCAACCAACCGTGCCATTAGCATCGGCCTAAAGTTTTTGTGTAAACAAAAAAGACGCAACTGGTTAACAACGAAACAACCCTCTAACAACGAAACGCGGTCGCCAATTCGATTGGAAGGTCAACCAACCGAGCCATTCACTTGTTGTTTGAGAAGGACATTGATGTAATTATAAAAGTAGGAAGGATATACATGTAAATAAGAAATATATTTACATAATATTAAACTTTAAAAAGGATATACATGTAATTCTTTCTCGTCGATATATGTTCCAAGGTAGGGATTATGGTGAAAAGGGAAGCTCCAATGGGGTTTCTTTCGAGAGATGGAAAAGAGCTACGACCTGCAAACTTGCTATTATTCAATTGAATCCAAGGTAAGGACGCATGTTTGGATGTGACTGGGATCTCTCCTTTTGCGGGTATTGATGCAACTTCGTAGGCCCCAGGGGTAGCCTTACATAATGCTGTGGAGAAGAAGAAAAAGAAATATGTGTCCAAATGTGAAGAAAACGGTTATAAGTTCATTCCATTTGCTTTTCCACATTCGGGGAGCTTGACGCGGAAGCTTTTGACACACTCTCACGCATCAAAACCGTTGATGTTAGACACTCGAATAATGTCAAGTGTGGTGCTTTTATTTTTCATAGACTAAGTTTTTGTATCCAGAAAGGAGTGAGAGCCCAACTAGTGTCTCGCTTCCCACCAATTTCTTGTAAAATCCCTTTGGTTTTTAATGAAGCAATGGTTTTATAAAATAATAATAATAATAATAATAATAATAATAATAATAATAATAATAATAATAATAATAATAATAATAATAATAATACCAATGACAATAACAACGAGAATGATAATAACAATAACAATAGTCATTTTTTGTATTTAGAATGGGGTGGGAGCACAACTTGTGTCTAGGCCCTCATCCAACTTCATGTAAAATTTTACAACAACGACGACGATGACGACGACAACAATGACGATGACGACGACAACAACAACAACAACAAAAGTGTTGTGTTGATGGATAATTTGCATGGTCCTTGTCAGCATTTATTACAACACTTCCACTTGCAGCTGTAATAGGCACATGAACAAATAAGCAATGTAAAATATTAAAACTGAAGGGCACAAAATATAAGTACTCACATGTACATGTTGTATCTGCCTGTCTACGAATAACATCATCCTGCAGCGAAGAAGATGACACACAACTCGTAATTCAAACCGCAAGTAACAACAATCCCAAAATTTTAGGTCTCAATTGTTTATCATGTAATGGCTTCTAAGTTTTGGAAGAAAAATGTATAAAAGGAGCGGTGGAGGCTCAAATCTGTAAGAATATATATGTACAAAGAGGAAATAAATGCCATGGCTGCATTAATATAAATGCCTCGCCAAGATGCGATTATTCTCAAATTTTGAAGAGTTTCAGCGATACACATTACAGATTTATCATCATTACCTACACAATAAGTATTCTAGTAAGGTATGAGGTTATAGAATGACATGGAATCACAAATAAAAACAGAGCGGAAAAACCAAATGGGGGCGAAAAAAACCGGTTCCTTACGAGCCGATAACTCAACCACATCTAATGGCCCAACAACCCAAACAACATGGGTAAAACCACAAAGCGACATGCTAGATCACAAAAAAACGTTGGTTCGATTTTTTTCACCCTAAAAAACATTGTCCGCATGCCACAAAATTCGGCGCTCCATTCTTAAGTGTAAACGTAAATACATACAAATTTGTTCACCATACAATACAACAGAACCAATATGCTTCCAAGTGAAACCAACTAAACAGGAACCTTCTTTGGTAAAGGGTACAAAAGCTTTGTATAAGGAAATGCTTACTGGGATACAATATCATTGAATACTGATAGTACCAATGATGGAGGCTCAGATTTGTATGAATGTGTCAGTACAAAGATGTAATAAATAGCATGGCTGCGTTAATATAAATGTCCCGCCAAGATACGGTTATTTTCAAAATTTGACCAATTTCAGAGACACACCTTACAAATTTATCATCATTGCCTACTCAATTAAGAATGTCTAAATGTGAAGTTCTTGTGTGAAGGAGAAGTTTGGTCACGAAGAAACTTAGGTAAAGCCTTCTACCAAAGCTTGTTCGTGACAAAACTTCTCCATACAAGCATCATACAAACCGAGAAAATCGTGTCAGCGGGTTTGACCGTAGCAAATAGCACTTACTTATCTCGTCCTCCTGATCCCAATATTAATATGTCTACTTGACATATCTTGACCATCCTAAACACAAAATAAACAATCGGTTAGGTAGTTGTTAGCTACATTGAAGTAGACATATTAAGATATGTCAAGTAGACATATTAATATTGGGATCAGGAGGACGATATTAAGATATGTCATCTATCATTTTTTAAATTTCATCATTCTCATCTATCAGATAAGTACGTGACTCATCCAAGCCACTGTATACAGTCGCGCATTGCGGAGGATGGGAGAAATCAATATAAAGATTCTAAATGATGTGTGAAGGAAAATTTGGGTACCATTAGAATCAAATACCATTCTACAATTCTGAGCCTATATCCAACATTATACCAAACATCTTACGTGCATCATAAAAGACTATTACTTGAATTCCTATCCTCCTTCATTTGATTTGCATGCCCTAGATACAAAATGAACAATCTCCAAAGCAACATGGGTAAGCAGTGAACTAAAATGTATCATGCAACAAAAAGAAAAAAATACCCCAAAATTTACATCTTTCATAGCACTTAAACCGCACGTTTATTTCAAATTGATCCCACATTGACACATAATTTTTACCTAATACAACAAATTAAACCCCCTCTAAATATGTTTTTGTAAGAAATCGTCATTTCTTTAAAAATTAAAGCCCCCAAATATTTTTTGTAAGAAATCATCGGTTCTTTTTAAAAATTTAAAAAACATGAAAATTTTATAATTAAACACAAAAAACTGAAACTACAAATTAATTGACACAAATTTTTTCACGTAACAGTACAATTTCAAAACCCCCAAATGTTTTTTTGTAAGAAAGTACTCATTTATACATTAGGCGTGCGAACGACAAACATCAACCAAATGTGTAGCCTCTTCTTCAATCTTCAAAGACCGTAAAACACAAACCCTTATTCCAAAAATCAGCTAAAATCACCACACAGTGTTGTAATAAGATATGAGATTATAGATTACTGTGCATGAAAGTTGATGAAAGAAAGACATAGAATCACTAACAAAAATAGGATCGGACAAACAAAAGGGGGCAAAAAAAAAACCGAAACCTCATGGGCCACCACGTCTAATAGCCAAACTAACGGCCCAAAAACCTAAAAGACATGGGTAAACCCACAAAACGATATGGTGGAGCACAAAACGACTTCGTTTCGTTTTTTTCATCCAAAATGGCGTCGTCCGCACGCCTAATGTATAATAGGATAATAAATAAATTTTCATAATTTACTCTAAATATAATGTAGGGATCACATTCTTGCATTTATTGACTACAACATTTCATACATAGAAAATTATGCATTACAACAAATAAAATACAAGGTATAAACCAATTAAACACAATCTACCAACACATTCATCTTTTGACTTTTCAGCTCTTTTAATTGATGTGATTATTAAAATACTTGTGAAAAACTAGAAGGGGGGGTTGAATAGTTTTACCGATAAAAACTTCGTTTTAAACTATTTAGATCGACTTATGTCAATCTATTTGTTATGCGTGTTGGATAATGATAGATAATCATATAAGTAAGTAATCCAAAGATAAAGAGTAAGGAAACACAAAACCACGACACGAGTATTTATAGTGGTTCGGCTACAAGGACACCTTCGTTGCCCTACTCCACTCCCCGAGTACCCCACTCGAGAGTTTGTAAGCCCTACACAACACAAGCTCCTTAATGTGGTAGAGAAGCCTTCACAATGTCGCCTACTCTTTATCCGGTACTAGGCTAGACACCGAGTTCTTCCACGAGGTAGAACCACACCTATCACAACGTCGCCTACACTTTATTCGGTACAAGGCTAGATACCGAGTTCCATTACAAAAGAGGAACTACTACCCAACACTACACCACAACACAACTATCCCAACAGTACCCACTCCTTGTTACAACACTAGAAGGATATCAATATCCTTTAACCCAAACTATCTATTTTGTACATCGATGCACCGTATCGAATATACACCCTTGGCACCTTTCACTAATGCTTTGACATGATCCTTCGACACCTTTCACTAATTCCTTTAATACAACACTTCTATGGAGGGAGAAAAGAACTATCAACAAGATACACTTCAGTGGTCTTGATGATGACGAAGCTTAGCAACTCATGACTTTGAGCTTGCACGTCTTCAAGCGGTGGTGATCTCGCCTTTAAGAGGAACTTAGAGAATCTACATAGAATGATCCTTTGGATCAGAGGTTAGAGATGTTACAATACTAAGAGAGAGTATGTGTAAAAGTGGTAGTGAGCAAGAGAGAAATGGCTCACTATTTATAGAAAAAATTGTCTCATCGTCCCACGGTTCCCACGGATCCTCCCTGAGGATCCGGCTAGTCAATCACAGGGATCCGCTCTTGGGTAAGTTTTTCCGGATTTGGGTTGCAAACCGGGTTATGGGTTATGGGTTATGGGTAACGGATTATGGATACCCAACAAGATGCAATGCACCTAGACAATGGGTTATGGATCTTGGGTCATGGGTCATGGACTTTGGGTCATGGATCATGGATAATACCCAATATGACTTCATGCATGATGTCATGCAATGGGTCTTGTGTTATGGATCATGCTCTATGCGTATGGGTTATGGACTTTGGGTTTTACCCAACAACATTCATTGTACCTAATCAATGGATCATGGGTCATGGGTCATGGGTCATGAACTTTGGTTTTTACCTATTACATTACCCATTACAATATATACAAACTATATATGTACATTTCCATATTATGTAAATACTAGTTGTTATACATATGCATTTCTAAGATGTAAACAATATTACTTGTTTAGTGTTTATATAAAGATATAAGTGTATTAGTAAACTATTGGCTCAAACCTTTTTACGTATTTTATTTGTTTCGTTAAGATGATTTTACGTTTGTTATCGACAAAACATTAGAAGATCGTAAAATATAAATAAACGTTTTTATGGGTTATTTGTATTAACAATCTCCCCCTTTTTGTTAATGACAAAACATAAGATTATTTTAAGAAGAAAATAAAATTTGTAAAGATTTGAATTAGAGTTTTTACTCTCTTCTACCCCTTTTTGTTGAAACAAAAAGAGCGTCGAAAAGAAACTAACACATTGTTTTAAGAAAAACATGTGAAAATTAACAATATGAAAAATAGAGAGTAAGAGAAGAGAAAGATTCTCGTCTTAGATCCCCCTTGACTGATGCTCCCCTTTGTTGAGGGCGTCAAGTAATTAGAAAGTCTAAGCAAGTGTGTTGCAATTAAGTTTGCAAGTGGTTTCGTTTTTGACGAAATTTTCCCCCTTAACGAGTGCTCCCTTTTGAGGAGGACGTCAAGTAGTATAGAAAAACTGAGTGAAAGTATTGCAAACGTTTTTGCAATTGTTTTGCTTTGACGAGAAACTCCCCCTTGTTGAGGGTGTCAAAGTCTTCATGTGTATATTGAAAATCTACAAAACAAAGGTTAGAAAACAAGTATATGGTGCATAATTTCATGCAAATGAGATTCATATTAGTGATAAAATGTGCTTCTGTTGCACGGATCCTCCTTATGAGGGATCCGTCTAGGCAAAAATGAGGGAACCGTGTACCTTCACTTTACTAGCAGTAATGTAGATGTGAAAAGTGAGGTAAGCATCAGGATGAGTTATGTATTATAGCACCAAACATATTCTCATAACCATATATCACACAACATGTAATTTCATTCAATAAAACAAGAGAAATGATGTACATAACTTTAAAACTAAGAAAATGATCCAAACACGAAGTATGATTGTTAACAAGTCTAAGTTATGCCTAAAATGAGAACACCACTTAAATTCCTATGCTTAAGGATGATTAGATTTGTTGACCTCATCGAAATGTTCAAGGAGGTGATAGAACATGAAACGTAGCTCGTCACGTACTTCATGTACTAAGCCTTCAACATGTTAACAATGATAACAATCTTTGTCATGGCTAGGGAATGGTGGTGGTAGGAATGGAGTGGTTTGAGGTGGAGGGTTGGATGAAGAAGGTGGAGGTTCCACAAAGGATGGAGGGATTTATGGAGGTACGTTTGATGAGGTTGGAGGTGGTTTAACTAAGGAAGAAGGTGGTGGAATATGTGTTGATGATGGTGGTAGAGAGGTGTCTACTTCCATGCGATCCAGTTGTTGATTTTGTTGATTCATCGTAATCCAAAATGGACCATTTGAGGGTGATGGAGAGAAGGATACGGGTGCTAGTGTTGTTTCAATACCAAAGTTTTGGTGGGAAGGTTGTTGTTGCATCATTTTCTCAATTGATGAAAATGTTGGCAATGGTGGTGGATGAGATGGCCTAGGAGGCAAGTCCTCTAAGTTGTAAAGGTGTGGAGATGAGAGAGGAGTGGTGAAAGATAAAGCTCTAGGTACTAGAGGTGATGGTTTAGTGGAAGTAGGGGTGTTTGGTTTAGGAGGTATAGTAGTGTTTGGCAAGGGTTGTCTTGTGGGATCAATCCTTTTGGGAATTGGTTTGATTGGTAGAGTTGGTTGTGAGCGTGTTCTAGTGTTTGAGGCTTTAACGGGTGATGATTCAGTTGAAGAGATTTCGTGAACAACCCGCACAAATTTCTTGAGAGGTCTTTTAGTAGACGAGTTAACATTAGGGGCTTTACTCATGGTGAAATGGTATAAAGAGAAGGTTTGAAAAAAGAGTTTTAGCTACTGAGAACAAGTGTGTGAATGGTGATTAGGAAGTTCTAACAAAGAGGTTTATAAAGAGAAAGATTTGGTAAGTGAATTAAAGCCTAAGCCACTAAAAATCTTTCAAATTGCAATGATTTGCATGCACAAAATTGACCTACAGAGTTGTACTGAACTAGGAAGTTATTTAAGATAACGTGGAGTGTTCAAATTAACAAAGAAGGTTTGAAATGATTGTATTAAGTAGGAATATCTTAGTCTGTGCAGCCGGTTCCCACGGATCCCTCAAATGAGGGATCCGTCTAGGCTAAACCTAGGGATCTGACTCTCAGCAGCCAAGGAAAAGAAAGATGATGTTTTTATAAGGTCTAGTACCTACATATCTTGAGTGTTTCAATCTCGTCAGGTGTCTTAAATGATATGAGACTTAAATGATCAAGTGTAATGAGTGAGGGTAGCTAATGATGTCTTTTATGGAAAGAAATCAGGTTTCTATGAATACCAATGGGTGATCAAAGATGACACTAAGAATTTTGAGAGTGTCAAGTGGAGTTAAATGATCCTAAAGATCAGATGATGATCTAAGGAAAATTTAGAAAATTCCTTAAAAATTATAAGAAATGAAAAACTAGTTTTTAGCCTATTTAGAGATATGGATGACTAAAATCAATTTGCTAAAATTGAGAGAAATATCAAGCTAGGTGTTTTAAGGTGAGAGAAACAATGTGTGAACATCGGAGCATAACTATGGTGAGTTTTAAAGAAGTGATTAATAAAAAACACCTTGAATGTGATCCTAAGTTATCTATGAGTGAATGTGAGATCAACTAAGCTTGAGGAAGACTTAAGTGATCCTAAAGTATCATGTTTAACTAGTCTAATAAGGTCTGGAAGATTGGATTGATGTGAACATGTTTAAGAATAACTTTTCTGTTTGCCCGGATCCCACGGATCCCTTACTTGAGGGATCCGGCTAGTTATAAGCCAGGGATTCGGCATCTGGGACATATTACTCAACAGTGAACATGCAATATTTTATTCTAGGTGTCAAGTTTTGAAACTAATAATTTCCACAGTAACTATACATATATACAAGCAAGACATGGTAAGAGTGGCACGTAAGAATATCAAATGATCAACAAACGATTCATTTCATAGGTATGATCAAGTTACAAAGGTAGATAAAAGACAAATCCTAAGGATTGATTTTAATAAAGAAAAGACTAAATTTCTCATGCGTTTTCGTTTGATGTATTGTCGAGTGGGTTGTGAATAGTTGATGATTTAGGAACGAAGAATGAAGTAATGAGAGATGTGTTCAAAGGTTTCATCATTTTGTTCACAAGTATATATTGAGGGCTTTGAAATTGAGGGTGATAGTACATGACATGATGATAAAGGCGTGTCAGGAACATCCCATATGGAATTAGTGATAAGATCGTTTATAAGCTCAGCTAGAGATCAATAACAAAGACTAACAATATGCACAGCGGAATAAACTAATCAATTCTTTATTATTGAACAAGGTTTTCATTCACTTAACACTAACTAATCTTAGATGTTTATAGGAACACGTCTACTAACTAAACTAATAACCTAGGCGTTTACACGAACATACGCCTAGGAACTAATCGACTAACTAAAACCCTAGGCGTTCTCCCCTAACGCTTGTACACACACACACACACCTTTGGTGTTCACATCTTGACACACACTAAATCTAATTCCCTGCCTCTCTTTATATACTAGAGAGTCTAGGGTTACAATTGACTACTAGGGACTAAATAATAAAGTCTTCTTTAACAAGTAAGTCCCTTGTCATTCTTTCTTCATCAATTGTCTTCATAAGTCCTTCATCTTTCATATTTTGTCATAATCAACTCAAATATAATTCCTAACAATCTTCCCCTAGTTAATAATGACAAAACCAAATAAGCACGAACTTCCCCAGAAGTTAAGATGTCATGAAAAATAAGAACTTCCCCTTAAACATGCAATATCACCAAGAATCTTCAAGTTGCAAATCTTCTATGTAATGCCTTCTTCCCCTTTTTGTCATAATCCACTAGGAGACGCTAAGTAGAAGCAACTTTGATATTCAAAACCACGAACTAATATCATACGACTAATCCATCTTTCCAATGCCTCAAGATACCCTCCATGAAGTTTTCCGCAACTAAAAATGAAATTAAGGCAAAAGAAATTTGAACCAATAGTACAAATACTAACAAGTAGTAGTAAAAACCTTCCCCTCGAATGATGCATGTAGTAACCATAAGAACTTTTCAAATAACTAACCACCCTGATCACAAATACGTTGTAGTTCCAGCCATGAAGAACGTAATACCACCCAAAATACTAATAAAGATGAATACAATCGCATTTGAAACCAAGCAGTAGTAACATGAAGAATAGTTCTTTATCTTGAACCTGATTCATAAACATCAGGTCACAACCAAAAACTCAAAATCCAAAACATCATCGTGTCGTCGACAACTAAAATCCAAATCACAAAGTATGTGTGTCAACAACTTCATACCAAACTAAGATTATCGACTTCCCCTCAAAATCAATAACCATATTCTATCCAATATCCAATCACCAAAACCTGTGTGTGTTTACCAATAACCTCTGTGTGTGTCGCCAAAAATCCATAACAAATATCATGCTCGACTTCCCCTTAATTCGAAAACCAAAAAAAATCTTGTATTATCCAAAACAAGCCTATTAGCAACACTTTTTCTGTTACTGAACCGTTGCTAAACTGTCTCAAATCAAAGAGCAGTACTTTGTGTCCAAGCAGTACTTTCGTCTCGTCCAAGCAGTACTTTTACAAGATCAGTACTTTCGTCGAAACTCTTATTCTCTTCACGTAATTACCAGCTCATGTAACCAACACCATCTCAAAAATATACTAGGTAAGTATTTACATGACAATTAGCCTTCGAGTCTTCATATGCGCTTATCCCATATTTAGCTTCGGTTGGATCCAATAAACCATATCACTTCCAAATAGTATCTCCCATACGTTTAATACATCAAACGTCCTTATGCATGTTTACAAGAATTAGCCAATCAATACCATTCCATCATGATCACCATGCGTCCCATGCACCATTCCAATATTTGATTGAATAAAATAATACCATGCACTATGATGTAATCAACAAGCCTTCTATAAGAATACAAACCGAAACTAATACTAATCTGAAGCCAAAATCAATCACAGTCCCCAATCGAATAAATTAATAATATAGAACCATGTGAGACTGTCTTGAACCAATCAATCTCCATGTGCTCTTTCTCATTACCAATCACAAAAGCAATTTAAAGTGGACAATGAGCATTACTTGAATGCATTCAACATATAGAAAAAGTGCAAACTGTGATAGCAGTGCAAACCAATATTGATCTCACATGAACTCTTGATAACCATGCATGCAAAATTTGACCAGTAGTATCATGAACTTGTATCATCACTTGACAATAATGTCACAACCAAACATGTAAGGACCAGTATAACATATAAACGTGACAATAGTATTACCTTGGCATCATTAGCAGTACGTTGATATTATGAGCGATGCTGAAATCATAATCGACTTTAATATCATAAGCGATGCTTTAACCAATCTCACGTACCATACCATTGGACTTTCAAACCGAATTCGTTTTTGCCATGCAAAACATTATGAATTTAACCACTCGCATTCGGCATTCCATTGATCATATTCCAAAATCTCATGCACCTTATTCGAACAATTATATAATACTCCAATAGTACATATTGACTTCGAGTATCAATAATCCCATAAACAAATCTTTCTCGGATGACACAAGCAATACTAATCGGATGCTAAGCAGTAGAAACATTAACTCTTCCTCCTTTGTACTTTGAAACCCACGACCAGCACTCATACTTTTATGTGTGATTTATTATATTACTGATCGTCTTGTGATTTGTGCTTTCAAGTCTTATTTAATTCACACATAATAAATTAAGTGAATGCATGATAACCGACCTACTAATAACTCTCCAACCAATGAAATCTTCCATAAACTTAACCTTAAAATTGACCTCATGCACAATCTATTCTTCTTCAAAGAAATTCACACAACTAACTAGGTCAAGTACTCTAGAAATCCTTATAGATAACACATACGAGTGAGTTTGCGACTTCAATCACTTCTCCTTGAATAAAACTCGATGCATGAAGATCAATAATCCAAGACTGTTATCCTCGGTCCAAGCTTCTCGCATGTCATCAATCAACCAAGTACCACGTAGCTCTAGTAGCATAGGCGAACAAGTGTAGCAGATAAACTTCTCGAAACACAATCCCAACATGCTCGATCTTCCAAAACCAAACAATTTTGATCGACCATGTGCTTTACCTGTTGTTCAAGAAACACCAATACCTTATCGATATATAACCCTTGTAAATCGATTCTCATCTTGTCGCAAAACACGATATGAAACATTATAAAGTAGCCATGAGATAGTGTACTTTTACGAAGAAATCGCTTCTTGAATGACTTTGTCAAATTCATGTCGAACACAATCTTTAATCACTAAACCAATCGACTTCATGTATATCGAATATGTTTCTATCTTGAATAAGAACTTTTAACCAATGACTTTTGATCACCACATGAAGATTAAAAGATAGTATATGAGGAATATGACAAAAATAATTATGAGAAAACCTTATAATTGATTTTCTGAAAAACCCTTCAGCAGCCAACTTCGACAATGAATAACTTTTGCATAAAAGCTCAGATCGACAATCCCTCTGGTGGAAAGTTAGATTGTCATATAGAGAACATCCACCTAAAATTTCGTCCCGATCCGACGGTTAACGAATAGCTTATCATTGTTTGAAAAGCGACCTACGCAAAACCTTACGAAATTTTTTAAATACAAATTTTTCTTCCTTCTTCTTTGAAAAACCTTGTAGATCCCTATATCAAGAGATCCCCGCTCTGATACCAATTGATAAGATCGTTTATAAGCTCAGAATGATCAATAACAAAGACTAACAATATGCACAGCGGAATAAACTAATCAATTCTTTATTATTGAACAAGGTTTTCATTCACTTAACACTAACTAATCTTAGACGTTTATAGGAACACGTCTACTAACTAAACTAATAACCTAGGCGTTTACATGAACATACGCCTAGGAACTAATCGACTAACTAAAACCCTAGGCGTTCTCCCCTAACGCCTGTACACACACACACACACACCTTTGGTGTTCACATCTTGACACACACTAAATCTAATTCCCTGCCTCTCTTTATATACTAGAGAGTCTAGGGTTATAATTGACTACTAGGGACTAAATAATAAAGTCTTCTTTAAGAAGTAAGTCCCTTGTCATTATTTCTTCATCAATTGTCTTCATAAGTCCTTCATCTTTCATATTTTGTCATAATCAACTCAAATATAATTCCTAACAATTAGTTTCTCTTTGTTGCCTTGGAGGTTTATAATTCGCCTTGCGAAGAAGTAGGCAAGATTGTATGGTTGTTGAGTTATGAGACAGTAAATCAAGTGAGCACAACATGCGTGAAGTATCTCATGATTTCCTGTAAGACTCCAAACATTTTCACGTAGAATGACTGCGAGAGGTTTGAGCTCATCTCGGAGATCACGTGTATAAATTATGTTTGAATTTGCGTAATTGGATTGAGGAATGCATAAAAGTTGAGTTATCACTTGATGAGAGGGTATGTATGAACAATATGGACTGTTTTCTTCATGATAGTTAAAGAGAGAATCAAGTGACAAATCTTCGATGAAGGCACATTGTCTATAATTTGGAATTTGGAGAATGTGAGCAAATTGCTCAAGAGTTAAAACAAACTTTTGGTTTTTGATCCAAAACCATAGCGAGAGAGAACAATCCTTGTTATGAACGAGTTCAACTTGACGGAAGAATTCCAAAACAAACCGCGGACAAATTTTCTCATTGATTTCGAGAAGACCTTCTAGTCCTATGGTGCGAAATGAAATGTTGATACCTTATTGGAAGATTAGAGGTGAGTCAACAATACGTCCTTCATGAAAGTGATGAGTTTCGAGATTGTTGAACCCACGAACATGATTGCCCGGTGTGTTAGGCTCAAGAGATATATTTGGAATGTACACATAAGTGAGTTGATGATCGAAGTCATACTCATGAGACATGATGAAACCTATAGACATGGAACGAATAATTTAAATGAGTATGTTGGAACATAGTAAAAACTTCAAGAGTGAGAACGTTTTTGATTGGTGATACTTCTAAGTAGTTTAATCCTTCTTTTATAGTTGGAATGACATGATCTCCTAATGTTTTTATTGACTATTCTATTTTTATTAACAATGACACTTAACTTACTTTGTTTTAATATTATAGTAAGGTTTTTTTTCTTTTATGGTAAGTTTTATGAAATTTTTTATGTTGCATGAGTGTCTGTTACAAGATCCACGGTTCTGTCGGTTCCCTTTTAAAAGGGATCCGGCTAGTTAAAACTCAGGGATCCGTGGATCTCCAGTTTTGACAAAAAATGATCTTGATGTAGAATCGATTTTTGCAACTTTTATGTTATAAAGAGAAATGTGTTTTAGCCAATGTTACTTCTTAAGCATGCATTGATGATTTCGAAGCATGTCAAGATATGAAATGTTCGAAAAAAAACAATATAAGAACACATTATGCGAGAAATAAATGAGATAAACTACGACATTAATTATATTTCATTTCAACACTTAGAGCAATACAAAGGATCGGATAGATGATACAAATGTAGATCAATAAGACAAAGTACATGTCTCCATGAGAAAACTTGATCATGGGATACACGAGAGCGATGAGCGATATGATGATGAGCACGAGGGCGATGTAAACCATGATGATGGAGATCTTTCTTGGTTTAGATTTCTCAAAGAGAGATGATGAAGAAGATGAAGTTTGAATGTGAGGTATTTTGAAAGTGGAAGATTTGAAAAAATAGAGTTTGTTGGTGATATTAGACGATCGGAGGGGATTTTATGGGGAAGGAGGAATTTTTGATATTTGTGTTTTGTTTTATTAGTATTTAGAAATATTTGATTTTCAAGAATTAGGTTAAGATAACACATATTGATATACATAGGTTTAGACGGATGATAACACGTATGCACGAAGGTTTTCTAATGAAGCCACGTATATCTCATAAGTATATAATGGATATTTAAATAAATGAAAAATAAATATAAACATATAAGTTTCCATTTAGTGATATGCAAGCATACTTATACTTAGCTAATGTTACTTAGAGATAAGTTTTATGAAAATCATACCTCTATTGCAATTTGACTACCCTTTCTTTTGACAAAATGTATCAATGGGCAACTTCGGTTTCTTCGAGATCTAGTTGGTAGTATGTTTAGACACTTTTTTTTGAAAAGGTTATCTTATTACCAAGAAATCTTGATGGCTTGCTTATTATGAGATTAACTAAAAAAGACAAGAAATGTTAGTGCATTTTTTAAGATAAAACAAGATGTAGGAAAATTAATGTTGTTATCTAATCAACATCCAACAAGAGTGTTCTTAAAACATAGTATTTGTTTTTAGAAACTTTCCTTCTTTGTAGTTTTCAAACATACACGGATCGTATCAAGTTTTTAAAGTACGATATACTCTAAGAAACTTGGTAACGAAGCTCTGATACCAATTGTGGAAAACTAGAAGGGGGGGGTTGAATAGTTTTACCGATTAAAACGTCGTTTTAAACTATTTCGATCAACTTATGTCAATCTATTTTTTATGCGTGTTGTATAATAATAGATAAGCATATAAGTAAGTAATGCAAAGATAAAGAGTAAGGAAACACAAAACCACGACACGAGTATTTATAGTGGTTCGGCTACAAGGACACCTTCCTTGCCCTACTTCACTCCCCGAGTACCCCACTTGAGAGTTCGTAAGCCCTACACAACACAACCTCCTTAATGTGGCGGAGAAGCCTTCACAGGTCGTCTACTATTTATCCGGTACTAGGCTAGACACCGAGTTCTTCCACGAGGTAGAACCACACCTATCACAACGTCGCCTACACTTTATCCGGTACAAGGCTAGATACCGAGTTCCATTATAAAGGAAGAACTATCTATCTTCCACATGGATGTAGACCCACTCCCTGTTACAACACTAGCAGGATATCAATATCCTTTAACCCAAACTATCTATCTTGTACATCAATGTACCATATCGAATGTACACCCTTGGCACCTTTCACTAATGCCTTCGACACGACCCTTCGACACCTTTCACTAATGCCTTCAACACAACACTTCTATGGAGGGAGAAAAGAACTATAAAAAAGATACACTTCAGTAGTCTTGATGATGACGAAGCTTAGCAACTCATGACCTTGAGCTTGCACGTCTTCAAGAGGTGGTGATCTCGCCTTTAAGAGGAACCTAGAGAATCACACAAACATAAAACTACATAGAATGATCCTTTGGATCAGAGGTTAGAGATGTTACAATACTAAGAGATAGTATGTGTAAAAGTGGTAGTGAGCAAGAGAGAAATGGCTCACTATTTATAGAAAAAATTGTCTACAGTCCCACGGTTCTCAGAGGGATCCGGCTAGTGCAATCCTGGGGATCAGGCTACTGGGTAAGTTTAGTCCGGATTTCGGGTTGCAAACCGGGTTATGGGTTATGAACTATGGGTTATGGATAATGGATTATGGTTACCCAACAAGATGCAATGTACCTAGACAATGGGTTATGGATCTTGGGTCATGGGTCATGGACTTTGGGTCATGGATCATGGATAATACTCAATATGACTTCATGCATGATGTCATGCAATGGGTCATGGGTTTTGTTCATGCTCCATGGGTATGGGTTATTGACTTTGGGTTTTACCCAACAACATTTATTATACCTAGTCAATGGATCATGGGTCATGGACTTTGGTTTTTACCCATTACATTACCATTACAATATATACAAAGTATATATGTACATTTCCATATTATGTAAACACTAGTTGTTATACATATGCATTTTTAAGATGTAAATAATATTACTTGTTTAGTGTTTATATAAAAATATAAGTGTGTTAGTAAACTATTGGCTCAAACCTTTTTACGTATTTTATTTGTTTCGTTACGATGATTTTACGTTTGTTATCGACAAAACATTAGAAGATCGCAAAATATACATAAACGTTTTTATGGCTTATTTGTATTAACAATACCTTAATATTGAAAAATACATGCAATTATGCATGTTGTACAAACTAATAAAACACATAAAGCTTCATACAATTTATATGAAAATAAGTTGATGGTACATATGGTTTTGAAAACCCGATCGGACCAAAGGGTTCAACTAGTTTAACCGGGAACCGGAGTCGCCATCGGGTTGGCTTGCCAATAAAAACGGTCCGAAAACGAACCGGAGAGGACCGGTCGGAATCGGTAAAACAGTCCGGTCCGGACCGAGATTATTTTCTTCTTGTTTTCTCCGTGAATCAACTAACTATTGTTATTTTGTTGGTATTCGGACTTTAATCACAAAGTACCCGTCACCGCAATAGTCGTCATTGTTGTTGTTGTTTTTTTTTCTTTTCTTTTTCTTGTTTTAATTGTGACAATTAAATGTTTGCTTGAAGTATTTCGATCAACATTAACATTAAATCTTGTACTTAAAATTATAAAACAAACTTACATATACTTTTTATATAGGAGTAGGGCGAGCATCGGGCCTCTCCCGCCCGTCCCGACCGAATCCCGACTAGCCCGATTCCGATTAGCGGGAGAACGAATCAAGCCCGAACCGAAAGTAGTCGGTCGGTATCGGGCGGTCGTCGGCGCAATCGGTATGTCGGTTCCGTCACCTTCGCTTGTCTTTTCTCGGTTTCTTGCCCGTCCCGACCCGTCCCCGTCCCGGGCCCGAGTCCCGAGAACACGGAGAAGTCGAACCGACTCCCGACCCGAGTAGCGGTCGGTCGGAATCGGGCGGGGTCGGTTCCGTGGTAGTCGGTCGGTTCTTAGTGTCGGTCGAAATGCTCACCCTTATATAGGAGTAAGATAGTTTGACTTAAAAGTGCAAGTAAAGTAACCGAACCCAAAACATAATACAAATTAGGGCAAATTATTAAAAAGTATTATACTTTCTCATTTGCTCTTGTGGTATGAACAAATTTTTTGCTTTTGTGGTACTATACTTTCAAATTCATCCTCTTTAGGGTACTATGTGACATTTTTGCCCTTCGGAAAAAAAATTTTCTATTAGCTAAGAGGGCAAAAATGTCCAAAAATTAAGAAAATACCTAAAGAGGATGAATTTGAAAGTAAGACCCACAAAAGAAAAAATTTATTCGCTACCCACAAAAGAAATGATGTCAAGATAATATTTTTTTTTTTTTTTTATCTTTTGCCCTACAATTACAATAAGGTCTTTTAAAGACCCAAAACAAACCCAAGTGTGACCAACCATAATGTCGCTATTAACTTGATAATCAAATGCTTTTTGCTAATGGTTGTTTGTGTATTGTAAGGGAATCAATTTGTTGAATTCTAAATGAAAATAAAATTTGATCGTGATATATGATAGATTCCACAAAATTTTACCTACCATGAAATCAGTTAAAATCTATATTAATAGCTTGGTTGTGATATAGTATATTCGACAATATTTTACCTACCATAGGTACTCATCACAAGATCAAGTAATGGGTTATTTATTCCAACTTTATTATTGAAGGTTTCTATCTTATTTGTTAACTAGCTAAAAGATCCGTGAAATTCACGGGTATTTAAAAGAAATATAAAAAAGTACATAATATTATTGATATTTTATAGAGCAAAACCGAAGAACAAAACCTATGTACAAATCGTGTCAGGTACAATAATGTTTAGAAATCAAACATGCACATGATCCATCAATTTCCAAATAAGTAAAAAGTAACGTAAAATCAACTCCAAGCACTACTTGTAGATATTAATTATAAACTGTAAACTTTTAAATATAACAAAAAAGGGTAGGAACACAACCTAAACTTATTTTTTTTTCCACATCTCAAAACTTCCATAACTGCAACCTGTCTACTGAAATAAGTTGTTGTAAATTAAATCTATATTGTATGTCTTCACATAGCTAATATAATTTTTGAGAACTACAACGGAATTTGATGCTAAAGATATGTAAAAACCTTGTCATATTGGTCCAGAATAAGTATAAGTGTGTGAGTTGATGCATATCTTCACCTGAGAAATCCATGAAGCTCTAATTAAATGTAGATGCGAACCATGTGTTTATGAGTGTGTTGGTTGATACATACTTCTATCAAAGAAATCGATGAAGACCTATGTGTATAAAAATGGCCTTTTTTGTTAGACAATATAAAAGCATCTCGCTACGTAATAAATAAAGGCAATTATAAAGACCCAGAGTCATCCCAATATAAACACTCACCCGAAAATAAGCAAAATGCTCCAACCTCTCGGACTTTTTTTTTTTTTTTTTTCATTTTTTTGAACGGCAATTTCATATCATATTTTTTTATCAGGAAGCTAGAAGCACAAATCATATAATGACGAAAGATATCAAAATACACCCACATCACAAACACCTAAATACTCCAAACCTAAATGAAACATTAAAAAACAAAAATGAAATGAAACTAAAAGATGACAACTCTTTGAACAAACAAATTATGGTGTCTTTTGATGATGTAATTTGAGCGTTTTAGAAGACCTTTTTATTAAGTGATTAATTTTTTCTTTTCGGTCGATGAATTAAACATTTTAGAAAAATCAGATGAGAATGTTTGGAAGACCTCGTTTTCTTCTTCAAACGGGTCATTTTTATACCTCTGAGTCATATTAGCTTATCTATTACACATAATGTTTTAGTAACCCCCCTTTTATCCAAACCTCAAAATTTATTCCAATGTTGTAGACACCTACTTGTGTAACTCATACAGTATCCTTATTTTGGACCAATAGTGCACCTACAAATAACTTTTAACATAGTGTCAAAAAAAGTTAAAGAAAATTATAAACAAACACAAATCTTAATTACATAAAACAATCCTTTATAAAATTAATGAGGTTAGGCCATGATATAATGCATGTATATGGAATCTACGAAATATTACAATAACAAACTTGGGTGGGCAGAACCTCGATAATTTATACATTCGAGATTTTTGGTGTCGGAGATTAAAAGGGTCCCTTTGTAAGAACTTAATCCAAGAATCCGGTAACCTAAATTAAGGTTTCGATAAGTAACTCTACAAAAGTGTCATTGAAAAGGAAGAATGAAGGAGTTAAAATTGAGGTTTAATGATAATAAAAGTCTAAAACTAAGCAATTTTTGTTTAAGAGTTCTTGTTACATTTAAGCATTTCATCAAAGAATTAGTATGCATGGCACCTCATAACTTACTTTGGATATATATATATATATATATATATATATATATATATATATATATATATATATATATATATATATATATATATATATATATATATATATATATATATATATATATATATATATATATATATATATATATATATATACTAGTGTCAAAACCGTCCGATGGACGGGTATGACTTGTGCTTTTATTTTTATGATTTAGTGGATCATTTATATCTTGTAAAGTAATTAAAAGTTAAATGAAAGGTTAAAGATCTATAATTGATGTTTACCATAATCCATTAAACGACTAAAAGGAGGTAAGTAATTTGATTTGTTTTTTTATTATTTTTTCTATTTGTTGTTAATTGTTTGTGTTTTAAAAAAAAAAGCTACAATGTATTTATGTTATGTTTGTCGATATAGTGTCAACAAATGTTTTTGTATGAACCTAATTTCTCAGATGTGCTTAAGGATGTCCATTATTAATGAGAACACTAATAATTAGATTCCCAATGAAGGTTCGTATTTATGGTATCGTTCTTTCCACTTTTAACTGACCCAATACATAACGTATAGCATATAAGCCCGCCCATAGGGTGGGCATGACTTCTATATATCGTTGGCATATTTTCCTATAACGAAAAAAGGGTTGGTAAAAAATGGTTGAAAAGTGTACATGTTGAAAGAAAGGGATTTCATTGAAATACATGATGAGTATCGTTGTGTTAATAGGTTTAGCTATTTGTGGTCTTTATTGGTGGGTCAATACCTACATTCTTAATTGCTTGAATATTTGTTCCATTATCTTGTGAAAAATGTTAAAATTATAGCTTTCTTTTGCTCAAGTATTGGTGAAGTTACTAAACTTTAACCAATTCTCGATACTGATGAGTGAACCGGGCTGAAGATTTCCAAGGGTTCATCAATGCTACAAAACGAAAAATGGAGTATCTGGTGGACCAATTGTTCCACCGGATAGAAGTAACAATAAGTGTTATTATATACGATAGTTACCCTAGCTGGGTATTTGTGACGAGTTTGTTTCCTATGTCTGCGACAATATTCTCCATGACTTATCATTACGAACTCCTTGTCAATGATATGAAGACTAACACAAATGCCAAACCGGCCCAACTACTATAGTCAATGAGTATCATGTCCTAAATGCATAAGAAAATTAGAGAATCATGTTATGGCCTACATGTTTAGTGCCGAATAACTTTCAAAGGAATATAGTCGATATACAAACACCTCATAAATCAATTATTGAAAGCTTTTTAATGTAGAAATATGTATTATTGAACCATGTAATGGCTTGTGTCACTTCTTGGCATAATACAAACACCCACGGTACACGCTTTCATAGTATAAATATCAATATAAAAAAACTATCAATATTTTAACATATTCAAATGATTAAAGAGTATGAAACTAAACATCATTGTAAATTGTTATAATTAACACATTGTATCCATGTTGTTCCAAGTACCATCTTGCCTCCACTTGAGAGCTAAAATTGTGTACCATGACACATTGAGTGTATATTCTACCTGCTCACCAATTTCAGAATAATCGTGGTTTGTGGCGGTGGTAGTCAAAAGAGGGTAACACGATTATAAAATATGAGGTGATAGATGAGTGTAGATATTCACATCTGAGTCTCTCCCTAGAACAGAGATGACACCCTTGATTTAGATGGTGCATGGCACACTAACATTCTGAGGCACAACCTGATGCCTTAGGGATTTCATCGGACTGTTGCATATATCAAAATTATAAAATATGTTTGTGCTAAGAAACACCTAATGGGAAATAACAACCTACTCCTGTCTTTTCTATCATCATAGTTAGAATGTAAGATTTTGGGTTCAAACTGTCACAAATACACGTACTCCATGAAAACCACATATAAGCGGGGACACTAATAATACAACAATATTTGGCATTATGATATGACCAAATACCGAACGATTATATATTTTTCTTATAAGCATGTTCGATTTTGAAGTCAAATAAAGGTATGTTTGATTTTAAAGAGATAGGATACTAACCGGGAGCGATACTTGATAAAGGCCGATGTGTAAGTCTTCTCAGTATCTTGATTGTCATTCAAATTCCTCTCCAAAGTTGACACGGGTTTAGGCCCAACATCCACACTTGGCTGAGAAGTAGATACCGAGTCAGCCTCACCTTCACGTGTCTAGCGTCCCTACTCGGCCATTACTCCTCTGTAATGTATACTCATAAATAAGTACATCATCAAGTTAATTAAGAAAAGAATGATCTTCTAACAGAAAGAGATACCTTCAGGTTTAAGTGTATTTCTTCTTTAGGGCTTCTCACCTTGGTTTTCTCATACGCCCCTCTTTGCTTAGCTGACGCATGTCGAGCGATTGCAATAGTCATTTCTTGTAATTTTATCTCAACGCTTTGCTATTGTTCCACGCGGCCATGAACTTGTCCACCTAAATGCATTAAGGCGAACGTTAATGGTAAGCTCAAGAAATGCTAATCAAATGCATGCAAGATCCTTCTATAAATGATAGTCTTAGAAAAGAAATCAACTAATCATATGTGACAAACAAATTTGAATATAAAAATAGACAATACCTTCATGTAAATATCGGTGGCTCTATACATTCCATCTTCTCATCACACTTCCATTGGAATATATTCAAAAAATTTATAAATTTTGAAACCAACAAATTTCAATCAAAAGTTATTTTAGCAAGAAATGATTACCCTACAACTGTAATAAATCACACATATAGCAAAGTTAAAAAGTATATATGTCCAGAGATCAAGATGTTATAGTTGAACGTAAGTCCATATAGGTTAAATAACATTGAGTTATAATAGATTATTGCTAAGATTTTTGTATGGGCATATCCCATAAAATATCAATATACTATCCAAGATGGTCTAATTTGGTTATATTACTTAGGTAGTTTTACCGTAATATATGTAGACTCCAAAAACACTTGTATCACTAATTTCCAATAGGAACAAAGAAAAAAAATTTGATTACCAAACTAACCCATTTTTGTAAGTTTAATTGCTAAGATCAGGAATAAAAAAGTATGGTCTGCCAAATGGTCATGTTGGAGATAACTTCTCAGGTGTGTTTTAAAGAAAATTATCTTCACTTCTTGTCGCTCTTTATGTTCATTTGATTTGAAAATGAATTAGAATGTAGATGTTAGAGGCATTAGAATGCTAATGTAAAACAAGAATTAACTCCCGGAAAAAGTTATTAGTACGTTTTTTATAAGCTTTTAATTATTTATGACCCATAGCTTTTGAATGAATGATAACATTTTATTAAGACAAACCGTTTTCACTATTATGATTATATAGAAAATGTTGAGGGTACTAGTTAAAATTATGCATAAAAGGTTGAAGAAGTAGTGAACTACCTACCTGGTGTCACTCCAATTCGTGTAGTTGATCTTGTGACATGCTTCAATGGCAAGGGCAAAGAAGTTATGCCAATAGCTTTAAACCGTTTCAATGGCGACCAAAGCTCGGTTTTTCTTGACGTGTCACTATGCGATTACTAATCGAACCATGCCACCCTGAACGATACATTGGCCCAAATGAGCCTGGAGACCGAAACATTTAATTATCACTCTTCATTCTTATTTTATCACATTTAATTTTTTATTTGTGTATTTTATAAAGATGAGTTACCAATGTGTTGTAAGTGATCTGTCAAAAAAAAACCCATAAAACCATACAATGATTCATACTGGGAAAAAATAATCAAACGATGGACACCGCCGTTGCTTTTAGGAGGATTTCTGTGATTTAGTGAATTATGTGATTAGGTTAACATATAATTTAAGCTATAATTATTGGTATAAAACATGCTTGAGAGGGTGTTTGGGATCATGAAGTTAAGTGCTAATTTGCATTCGAGCACATAAGCACTTTGAGTGTTTGCTTGTTTGGATAAAGCTAAGAGCGGATGAACATGTTGCAAATGCATCGGCACCCGGATGCATTTCCTCGGTTTCTCGTCTAACTATGCTCTTTCTTGATGCAAAAAATACGTCGATGTTCTTCTTTTGTTCAAAATGGTGGTAACAATGGTGATATTTCAAAAAATAAAAATAAAAATAAAAATAAAAATAAATAAAATAATTGTTTACAAACTTACACTATATACATTCATGTCTACAAATTGATAATTTTACATTAGATAGAATGAGACACGCAAATATATATATATATATATATATATATCTGACAATTAAAACCGAACATTAGACTCCTTTTTACCTTTAATGACGACGTCACAATAAATACATTGGCCCATCCGGAGATAAGAAAAGCATTGTCGTGATAGAATGCCGATAAATAAGGTTTGTATATGACGACAGGTGTCCCATATCTTTTCTACTACAGAAAAACACTACTACTCCAATAAGAGTTATTGGATATATACTCTTGTTCTGATCTCAGCATGTTTATTCTTTTTACATTGATTAGAAGACATGGAATGTAAGTTGCAAAACTTCCACAGAGAAAGAGGTCAGAAATGGCTGCAACTTACATACTTAATGATTCAAATTTCTCGTCAACTGTAGGAGCATTGAAGCTTCGCACAAAATCCCATATTCTGTGATGTCATGTTTCAACCTTAATCCTACACTACAGAAAGAGAGGACATAAATGAGTTATTTAGGAGATATAACTATAAAAGATTATAAGCATATCACCTTTCAATAATTTTAGGATAAGGTAAAGCATGAATTCTACAAAAGGTATGAGATTTTGTTTGTTTTATTTTCATGTCATTGATTTTTCCTGATAGCAATATTGATTTTCGCTATACTTTAGAACAATGATTGTTCTGTTCATAGGACAGTAGTTTCAAGGGCATACTCATTGTGTAAGAAATACATTATCCTCTGCAAATTAATGTGATTACAAAGTGGTTTTAGATAAGAGCAGAAAGGTACCTTGTATTAAAAGTGTCCTGCCAGTGATTACTTAGGACTTTGTGCAACCGATCAAAATTACCATCTATGTATAATTTCAAAGGTTAAAAAACATGCCTTTTAATCCTTCTAATGATTGCAAATCAAGAAAAAATAATACATAATTTAGCAAATTCGAACATGCCTTCCATTCCTCTATTCAACTGTTGCGAGATAAAGCGGATACAGGAAGCCCTTTTTACCTATTACTCAACCTGTATGTTTTGACCCCTTTTTAAAATCTAGAAGAATGGAAGTCCTTCTTTAGTTTATGTGCTCAAACAGATTACCTAGGTTGTCTTAGTTGACATGTGATACCGGATATATTTGACATTGTCTTTTTCAAATGTTTCACAAGTTTGTGCTCGGATTATTCATAGCGGTGCAATGAATGAAACAATTGCATAACCGCAATGACTTCTGACGAAGACAAATAACAATAAGAAAATCTAGAGCCAATTGAAAATGAAAGAGATCGATTAAAACAACATTGTAACAAAACACCGGCGATTAATAGGAAGTATAGGCTAATAATTAGATCGGTTAAAACAACATTGTAACAAAACACCGGTGATTAATAGGAAGTATAGGCTAATAACTTCACCTCTAATAAAACACAATCAATATAAATTGATCTTATATTTGAATGTTTTGCGAGGTGGAAACTACACGTTTCTATAATAGTATAAAAATAGATAAGTCACCAAATAGAGAAACCTACGTAGGGAAAAAATATTAGTTTGCTTAGCAGCAGATGGTTTCCTCTTAGCAGGGACGTTGTGCACATGTTTTCCAGGAAGGACTGTAAAAATTTAAACGATGCATTCGAGATAATATCAGAAAAAGGAAAGATAAGATATTCAAGTAACTATTAACATACACTTTTAAAATTTAGAAAGTACATGTTTGACTTAAACGTAGAGAATATATGTTTGGATATAGTTAGTTGCATATGCACTTAGAGACAGTAATGTCGATAGAAGTTTTGTGTACCTTGTGAGTATCAAGGTTTATTTGTAGAAGTGTGTTTTAGGGGTTTACGATTGGTAACTCTTTCTTGTTCCCAATCGGTTAGCCTTTCAGTTTGTACTTTGAAACAATAGAGTGTCAATCTGTACACCAAAAATAAGTACTGGTTTTACTTGTTTAGGGAAGCCTTTTTTTTAGTTAATGCTACTAATATTCAAGCTCCAACGACGGACGCACCATACCTTTTAGTTGTTGTGGTTATCTTTCGATGTTATCGTCTTGCGTCGTAATCCCATACCTAAGACATTTGTGAACAGTTAAGAAAATTAAATAGTAAGAAAAGCAAAGGTTAAAAACTTTTGCCAACAACATCTTGTTGATTAGTAACATTTTGGCTAAAAACTTGTTCCACACTAACAGAACACACAGGCGACCCTTGAGCACAAACACCATTTGGAAGTTGTTGAATTGTGTGAAAACCTTCATAACAGTCGAAGCCGTAAAATACCAATGTAATTTCCTGAATGCATTATCCATTAATTACACTATCAAATCAGTTACCAAATCTATAATACCACACACCCACACCCATAAAATCTACCCACAAAGTTAACTTATGCTACACACTTTAGCCAAACATATACCAGTGTCCAAAACCTCATAATAAGATGCGCATTTAAACTGTCATTTATTCATCTCAGCATCATGACAATAGGAAGTACTTACCCATTGTTATTCGAGTCTAAATCCACTATTCATTAAAAAGGAGCGTAATTAAAGCACATGGTACATGATTAACATCTGACATAGAACATACCTTTGGTAACTTATCGAAAAATCTTCCAGCTGCACGCATATAAGGAAACTTCAGTTATTCATCGCTGATGATTGTCACATAGTGGCCTAGGGAGCGAGATTTATTTGCTTATTTTTTTCCCTTCAAGTAGATGACAAAGAAATCTATTATGGATACCAAGAGAAACTCTAACAGAAAAAAAGAAGAAGTAGATAGCAGCATTTAATCTGAATATAATGCATGGTTGCAATGCTCAAATCTAGCTATATAAGAGACTTATAACCTAGGCAGATCAGGTAAAAATAAGTTGTTCTTTTTTTCAATGACATTCTGTATACCTGAAAAAACACATCACCAAAAAGGCAAATTACACCTGCACAAAATGAAATAAAACAAAATTTAGAAAAAGAGCATAGCTGAAACACATGGTACATTATTAACATCTGACATAGAACATACCTCTTTTTTTTCATCATTAGGATTAGGGCTGACGAAGTCTTCCTTAGATGAAAATGCATTCATTGAAGCAGAATCTTCTCGGGTGGTAAACTCATAAGCTGCTCCACATCCTGATAACATTAATAGAAAAGAACTACAAAGGTATAAGAGTCATTTGAGGCCCATTTACATATCAAGTTGTTCAAATATGAAAGCAACGATTTCCATGGTAACAAAAACTAACAGAAAACACGATAGTTTTTTTTTAAAAAAAAAACACATGTTGATGAACTAAGAACATTCGTACCAGTTTCTTGAAGATTTGTTATCTTTGTTTGCTTTTGAAATCCTTGCACTTTGTCTTAACCTGGCTTGCTCTTTTTGTGCCTCCATCCTTGTATCCATATCTGCTAACAGTGTAAAACTTAAAACTCAACAAAACCAATATCCGATATCTGCTAAACTCAAAAGTCGATAAAACAAATTAGGGATTAGTATGTTTACGAATAATATAAAAGGGTGTATTTTATACACAAAAAATAGGTTAAAATATATAAGGTATAATTATCTTGTTAGGTAATATATATCAACTTTTTTATAAATTCTTATCTTCAAATATACATTCTTAAAATACAACCGCGAATTTTTGGCATGTCCTTATTTTTATTGATTTGGAACATATAAATCAAAAACAATTTAGTCTAGTGGTAAGTTGTTTAAATAACTTATGAATGACCCAAGTTCAAATCCATTATATGTCTTCTTTTAATTAAACATAATTAAAATTTAAAATCCACAAATAAAAATACAAACCGAATTTTAAATTAAAAAATTAAAATTGAACATAATTATAAAAAATGCCACATGTCATTAAAAATGCCACATAAAATCAATGATGACATGAAATAATGACATGGCATTATGGGATGTCAGTGGCATTATATGTGATTATCCTCTTATATATATATATATATATATATATATATATATATATATATATATATATATATATATATATATATATATATATATATATATTTCCACCGATAAAGATGTCGAATTTCATAAAGTTGATGACTTCATTATGGAAAACGTATTTATCCGAATTTCTGCAATACCATTAACAAAAGATAAAACTAATTATATTGAGCACGGTATTCAATCAGAATTTATTATACGAATCCATGCAATGTACTCCAACTTTTATGATTTGGGAACATAGGCGATGGTTCTACATTAATTCAAGACCAAATGATCCATCTGAAAAAATAGTTGTGCATTTCAAAGAAGCACATTCCAGTTCCATCTGAAAAAAACATAGGCGATGGTTCTACATTTCCAGTTCCAACCAAAATTCCTCGTATATCAATTCAAAGAAGCACATTCAGTAATTTTCTTTTTTTGATATGAATGGAGAAGATTTAGATGACCATAATTAATGAGAAATATTTCCAGATTAAAATCAGTAATGGAACCTGAAAAACAAAGCATTCACAACAATGTAGATCATCGGAAGACCACCACAACCAAAACTTGACATCATCCTCTGTTCTCATATTAAAAGATCTATTCTCGTCCTGCAAAAGATAGTTAGACTATATCAGTTTTAGGAGTAGCACGTATCGTATAAAAGACGAAACAAAATGAGCAAATATCATAATCATTATTTTGCCCTTCCCATATCATCCCATTCTATTATTTAAAATTTAGACTTGAGAGCAGAGCCATACAACAACAACAACAATAACGGACCAAATCCCGCCGGGGCGGGATATGGGGAGGTAAAAATGTAGACAAATCCTACCCCTGCCCCCGGGTAAACCCGGGAGTAGGGAGACTACTTCCAACGAGACCTCCGACAAGTGCAGGTGTGCAGGGTGAGAAAGAGAGGAGAAGAAAGCATAAGACAATAAAACCACAAGCACAAGCAGAGACGAAAGTAAGTAAGAACAAAGCAAAGGGGCACGGGAGAAAGCACAGGAAAAGGCACACAAAAGGAGGACACAAACATAGAAACAAAGGAACGAAACCCAAAGAGAGAGCAGGCAGACCAAAGGGAGCAACATAAAGCAAGGCAGAAACCTAACACGCACAGACCTAAAGGTAGGCAAATCAACAAAAACAAAAGCACCAAAAACGAAAAATAGGCAAGAAAAGCAGGCAAACCAGAAAAACGCAAAGCAAAGCAACGCACGGGGCCTAGCGCTACGGAAAAAGCAAAAAGGCGCCTAGAAACCTAGACCCACCAAAGACCACCTAAACCCCTAAGACCCTAGCCAAATCTACTGCAGATTCTAATCCTATCTCCACCCCTTCCATACGAGGTCATGTCCTCCGACAAAGAAGCTCAGACATGTCTAGCTTAAGTCTATCCTCCCACCGAGATTGGGTCCGCCCTTCTTCTCACGCCATTAACTACCGGCGACCTTCTAACCTGCTACTGCTTGGGGCCTCCTCGACATGGCCGAACCACCTCAACCTACCTTCTCATCTTCGAGATAATATTTTCGACAACAAGTTATTCTCTAAAAACTCCGTCCGGATCATGTAAAGCAAGGTTTTACCACAAGTCCATCTCAAGATTCTCGCCCGCCACCTCTACCACAAGCATGGGCCTTGAGATGGGCAACACTCGGATCCGTACAACATAGCCGGTCTAATCGCCACTGTAAAATTTCCCCTTTAGCTTTAATGGGACGTTCTCACACGGAGGACTCCCGCCGCCCCTCCATTTCGCATGACCAGCTCGATCCGGTGGGTAACATCCTCATCTATCTTCCCGACGAATCATCGATCCCGGATATCTAAAAGACTCCTTGGGTGGCAAGATGTGGTCGCCGATACGAATATCTTCGTGGTGGTATGACTCGCTTCTCCCAAAGACACATCTCAGGTATTCAGTCTTGTCCCTGCTCACCCGAAGGCCGTTATCTTCTGAGCCTCCTCCGGTAGCTCGAGTCGGTGTTTAACCCTTCGGTGATTCTCGCCACCAACACAATGTCGTCAAGAAAATCATGCTCCACGGGATACTCTTGAATCCTCAGATAGTCATCCAGACCAAGGCGAAGAGGTAGGGACTTAGCGGATCCTGGTGGAGCCCCACCTCACCGGAAAAACTCGAGATCCCTACGATGGACCTTACGGGTCTTAGCCTCCTCGTACATATCCTTAATGACTCACGTATCTCCTGGTGTTCCGCTTATCAAAAGAGTTCTCCAATCAACTCGAGGACATATCATGTGCCTTTCAAGGTCTAAGAACGCCATATATGTAGGTCCTTTTGTCTCTCTTTGTACTTCTCCACGAGGCTCCCGGAAGGTGAATAGCCTCAATCGAGGACCTTCCCGCATAAAGCCAAATTGGTTCTCGACACCTCCTCCCTTCCGCCGCCTCCTCTCAATAACTCTCCCACAACTTCATGGTGTGGCTAAGGAGCTTGATGCCCTATAATTGCTACACACTGCACATCCTCTTGTTCTTGTAGATGGGGATGACTTGACTGAGTCTCCATTCCTCTGGCATCTTAGCACCGGGAGAAAATCTTGTTGAAGAGCGAGTCACCATTCTACCCTCCGACCCGAGCACCTCCACGCTTCTATGGGATTTGGTCCGGCCTACCGCTTTGTTTCTTCCCATCTTACGAAGTGCAACCTTCACGGTTGACTAATCTCGAATAGTAACATTCAGGTCTAAGATAGGAATTCAAAATGAGTACTAAGATAGGAAACAATTACACCAATTCAATGTGCTTTATTGTTATCATTCAAATTTAATAAATAATAAAAAATCAAAATCAGTTCAACACATTCAATGAAATGCCATATATACCGGATTGACTAAATAGCACAAAGGTTTTTGTTAAATCTGAAGATTCATATTTTACTTATAGTTAAGTTAATTAATTTTTGAGTATTTCTTTAACATCAGAATTTAAATGCTTATTGATAGTTGACTGATATATCGTATGTTTGGCAATAGTAACTGTTGCTGGAGCTAGAGATGTGCTGAAAATGGAGATTATAAAATAAGATTATTTTTATAAGGTCTATGAAGCAGTCTTTGATTTCCAAAGATTATAAAAGATTATTTTTTTATAATCCCTTATAAATTTTGTTTGTCAAACAAATATTACTTTTTAAGTAGCTTATTTTTTGTCACTAAAATTGGCAATATTGCTATGTTTGTCACATGAGATTACGAAAATATTATGCTTATTTTTTCAAAAAATAATCTAATTAAAAAATAATTTTTGTTTGGTAGAGCGAGCTTATAAGAGATTATTAAAACAAAAATATTCATAATCTCGAAAATAAAGATAAACATGTAGTTTATAAAATAATATATTTTATAATCTTTTCAAACAACATCAACAATACCACCCAATCTATTTTTCAAAAGTAGATTGTCTTTATCTTCAATATTATTGAAAAAAGATTATAAAAATAGATTATTTTATAAAATTTACGTAAGTAACTTTATTTTCGAGAGGTTATGAAAGATTATTATTTTATAATCTCTTATAAGTTCTGTCTGTCAAACCAAGATTATTTTTAAGAAATTATTTTTAAAAAATAAGAATAATTTCTCTATAATCTCATGTGTCAAACATAATCATAGGTTATTTAATAAAAAAAATTATACTTATGTTACCATATATAAAAAAATAAATAAATTTGTTAAGCAATTTAAATTACCTGCCTGCTTGGTTTAATAGTTTACATATAAAAGCAAATTAAATGATTGTAACCTTTTGTCATATTCTTAAGTACTTCGTAACAACTTAGCTTTTGTTTCAATGTTTGTTTGATAGTTGCTTCTAAAACGGCAAATTTACATGGTACTATGGTAGTAATTTAGTATGTAATGTATGTTTGTGAGTTTTATCTTTTTAGTTGAATTGGCCATGCTTATTGGTGGTTAAAGAAAAACAAAATAAGGTCATAAATACTTTTAATTACCATCCATGTAAAATACACGTATAAAAGGGCAATGACATAAATATGTTTCAAATTCTATTCAAAATTCTTGCCAAATGTGCTGAAGTAGTGTGCTAGCGTATCAATACCATCATTTCATGCGTCATTTAATCAAAATCCTTGCGAATACGTTTCTTTGACTTTTTTCAAAGAACTAAACTCAAAGTTATTCATTTGCCACGCGTCATTACCAGGCTTCAAGTTATATTTAGAAAAAATTAATTAGTAGCTAACTAAAAACCGTGTTTTATTAGTATAGATAGATTCGATTTATGTATACGTGTTTACGTACGTGCATGAGAGTTTTGGTTTCTTATTTAACATCATGACGTCATCATTAACAAAACCTTCTACTACGTATTATATAGGTTTTGATTCTGTCGGATTAAGTGAGTATTTGGTAAAAAAGAGAAAGTTAGAGGATCTTTTCAAGATATGCCTTCACTCACTGTTTATTAACTGAACATCTCACTTAATCAAATAATTTTTTGTAGTATAATTGTACCAAGTACAAGTGTTTGCTACTGTCAATTACTTGTAGTAAAAAGTTGTTTCATTGGGCAGAAAGATATATATGCGGCAGCTGGGGGATTAATCCACAACTGGTCATAGGTTTTAACACGTACTTACAAATTCTATCATTGATTGTTGCGATATATGCCTGGCATCAAATATTGTATGCACCACTAGTATTTATGAGGAATATTTCTGTCTTATACTTTTGGCTAAAGTTATTACTTAGGTTTCTTGCTACACGTTTAGCTGGATAATATTCATACTGACTATGCTGCTTGTTTAACAAAGTGTCAGTTCAATATGAGAAATGTGACAATTTCTAGCTAGCAAAGTCGTTTGGATCCAAAATCAACTTAGTTACACGTTTGGATGTTAGTTGTTTTGTGGGGTTTAAATTTGTTAGTATTATTTAGGTTTTGGGACTGCCTAACTTTGTGTGACTCAGGTTTGTTAACTGCATATATTTGGATCAGACAAATATCTTATTGGCATAATGCACGAAACAAATATAATCATCATATGATTCTATTTTGACGACATATTTAAAGTATTCAATATTGTATAAGTTGCTCATGCCAAGTGGATGACGTTTTATTTTTCGACTTTGTCACATTGGTAGAAACAACGATTTTGCTTTCAATGCCGTTTGTGTGTTCTTTTTGTCCTGAAAATTGTATATACCGGTCATTTAGGTACAAATTCGTCTTACATTGTCATAAGTTTTCATGAACATTTTTTCATTCTTTTGGCAATATAGCGACTTGTATGAAAGAAATGATTTGATATTGATTTTGACAAAGCAGTCAGGATGTATATTCGTCTTCGATAACACCAAATTATTTGGCATCTATTCGTCGTCCTATGAACAAAATTGATATTAAATTTGGTGTAGTTTTATATCTAAACTAAGTTTTTGTTGCTTTTATTTGGTGCTTGATAGGTTCTCCTAAAAAACTTCATTATTGTTATTTCATTTTGTCATTGGTGCAACCGAATTCAGACAAAAGTTGCTGAATTTGTACCCATGCCTAATAACATATTAAGAACGAAACAACCCTCTAGTATTTTGGTTGATCATTTGTTCTTGTGGTGAGTAGTTTCTTTTTTGCTAAGAGAACGAATGATTTTCGAATAATAGTCCCAATCAGAATGCGAATTTGTTATAGCAGGCTCCCCAATCAGATGGTCTTTCACATAGCTTGGCACATCGTTAGCTTCTGCAAGCCCGTTCAAGAACACTCGTAATTCTCCATCTGGACCTAATCAACAAATTTAACCAAAAGTTTACATCTTAATACATAAAAAGTAAGTGGAGAATTTGATCCATATACCAAAAGAATAGAGCTAAGAAGAAAACGGGTTGGATTATATGTGTTTGGCTAGAAAATCATTCCAAGAATATGCTAATCATTCTGTACATTTTACCTAGAAAAGCATCTTCCTTATTCTCAGGATCATAATTCCTAGGAAAAATAGCAGTGTTTGGCTGCATCAAAACAGAACCCAACAAATATTTAATGTAAGTATATGAGTGTGCATGCATACATATACAGATAAACTAACAGAACTAGTATTAAGCATATAAAGTAGTACGAAGTGATACAGGGTTTAGGAGGGCCTTCACAGGATCGGTGATCAACAAAGTGTTAGATGACGAGTATTCTCCAACACTCCATGGAAGATCCGAGTACTTCTTTTCCCATAGATGGCTAAGTTCTTTCAAAAACAAAGGCTTGTCTTTGTTATCCAAACACTTGAAACCGGTATCCGTGCATTGCTTTTGATCCTAAACAAGTGCAGATAACATCAAAAACCTTCATATAAGCAAAACACTCAGAGCTTTTATACATCTGTGCATAAACAAAAATGTGTATGAAAACTAGTTTGAACTAACCCAAGTGAACAATAACTTGCTTTTGAGTTCTCCAATGACATTAGTCAAAACCCCTGTTAAATTATGCCTGATAGAAACATACATGAAATTCAATAAAAAAAATTGTAATAAAAAAGTTAATAAAAAGACTTTTAAATACAACTATGCTAACTCTCTAGCAGAAGACCATAATCCCACTTCAAATCTTTCAAAGCAAAACTTCAAAAACTCTTCACAGTAAGGCCTCTTATAAACTGTATTCAAATGTTAATAACCATTAGATAAATGATACACATATGTTATATGGAATCATAGCCCTTCGTTCGTCCCAAACTTATTGGCGACATTTTCAATTGTGCACTTCAAAATATGTTTAGTTGAGACTACTAAGTTTTTCATTATCTAAACTTGTGTGTTTTTGCTAATCAACAATTTTTTAGACGGAAAGATTAGTATCTTTGACTCACCCAAAAAATAACCGTAAGAGAAGTCAGGGCTGCGGTTTTTGGGAACAGTGTTCGGCCTGCTACGATGTGCTCGGTGAACAATGATTCCACCAAGAGGAAGCACAAGAAGTTTTTTTTTGGGACCAAGGCTAAGTTTATCCATTGGAATGCCTAAATCGATTCCCGCTTCTTTTTCACCTTCTTGTTTTTCATCTTCTTGTATTTCATCAATACTACTATTATCAGAAACACCAACGACATTCTTGATACCTGCTTCTTTTTTATCACCTTCTTCAGTTTTAAGACTGCCATCGGAAGCAACGATGGCATTCTTGATTCCCTCTTCCTTTTTAGTGATGCAAGTGTCATCAGAAGCAACAACAACATTCTTGATCTTTGAATCTTTAGTTCCCATTTAGATGTTCTAGGGTAACTTTTAATGTGATACATATGGTTTATAACAGTAGAAACTGACTTTTGGGATTTCAGGTAGTAAATATGCATGACATGTAACAGTTTATTTTAACCAACACTTGGTCTCCCTCCTGACTCTTCAAATCTTTTTTTAAGTCACAATAGTCATCTTTATGGAAGTGTATTGTTGGTGGGCACTAGAATAAGAGAATGTACTAAATCCAGGGAAAAAAACAGTTTGAATGACAGTAAAAATACCATACCTTTGGTTGCTCATCCACTTTTATTGTCAAACAATTTTACTATTCATTTAAACTTTTCAATTTTCCCCTTTACTTTTATCTAACAATTAGCTACTTGAATTATATAAGTTATTAGTTCATAACAAAATACTGTTTAGAGGTTATTTAAATTAGTTTATTTCATTGGATTATTGTCTTAGCTTATGCCTCACTTTTTCGGTTTATTATGAGTTTGTCAATTTCATTTTGTGATCTTAAATAAGTGTTGATAAAGCCTATGAGTTTTTCTAAATTCAAACAAACATATAATATGACCAAATAAGTTAATCGAGCATTGTCTTAATCCTGTCGCAACGCGCGGACGATAAAATTCTTGTTCTACTCAATTTCCTCTTTGTACTTGTAATAAGTTCATGAACTCATCAGTTAAAGGCATGTGAACAGGGGAAGACCCGTTCCGGGAGTTCACGAGAACCCCATGAAATTTTGCCACGTAGTGTAAATTTTTGTCAAAATTCTAGATTTTCTTAAATAAACCTAGTCCTAAAATTTCATGTTAAATGTTTTGTTTAGTTAGTATAATATATAGAATTTTTTATTTATTTTTTATTTATTTATTTATTTTTTGAAACTGGTGGGTCCGCCAAAACTATAAACTAAACAATCCATCCACAAGTTTACAACTTAAATTTGACTTATACACATATAGCAAAACTATGTTTCACTAAGACAATGCTTGCAAGTGAAATCTGGGTTGCAGTTTCTTGGAATAGTCCGTTGGTCGATCTTGTCTTTTTTCAACATCATCTTTATTGCTGCTACTACCCATGTAAACGACAAGGTTCTTCAACTTTGAATCTTTGGTTGCCATTGAATCTTTGGTTTTTGATATTTTGGGGTTGACTTTGGTGTGCTTTGAATATGCTGGTACCTGTTTAATTAGTGTAGCTATATTCAATAACCTAAGTAATAATGCATAACTCATATGCTATACTTCACAAACGAGAAGCAGAATACGTGACTGTGTGTTCTTTATATAAGTAGAAAGCCCATTTTTAGTTGGTAGCAACTCATCTTATATCAGAAATACATCAGGAACAAATATGGGAAGTTGCACAATATTTTATCAGACTTATATGTTTTTGTCATTATACGTAACAAATTCTTTATGTTTTTATTTAGCAGCTAATGTAACATACAATTTTTTACCTTCTTACCTGTCATTTACAGAACGAATAACCTTAGAATAATAGGCCCAATCAGGATCCAAATTTGTTATAGGGGATCTCCAATACGATGATCTTTCACATAAGTTGGCACATCTGTAGCTTCTGCAAGCCCATTCAAAAACACCCGTAACTCACCATCAGGACCTGATCAACATATTTGCACAAAAGTTTACATCATTAAGCAAGATTGTGGTTCCCTAACTATTCAAATAGGTAAAAGAATGAAACAGCTAAAAAGAAACAGGCTAAATAGCCTAATATGTGTTACTTGACATACAATCGTATATTTTTGACACACAACTTATTTATTAAAACAGAACTAACTTTGGACAAAAAGTGTATTGGGTCAACATATACCAAGAAATGACCCATTTGACCTGTTTTACAAAACCATTGCCGATCCAAAACCCTGTGAATTTATAGATACAATTTACCTAGAAAATTATCTTCCTTATTCTCAGGATCATATTCCCGAGGAAAAATCCCAGTGTTTGGCTGCATCGAAACAGAATCCACCAATAAGTGTTTGTGTCTGTAAATGCATATATAAACCCATAAAACTAACCTACTATTAAGCATAAAAAAGTAGTATGAAGTGATACAGGATTCAGAAGAGCCTTCACAGGAGCGGTGATCAACAAAGTATTAGACGGCGAGTATTCTCCATCACGCCATGGAAGATTCGAGTACTTGTTGTCCCATAGATGCCTAAGTTCTTTAATGAACAAAGGCTTGTCTCTTTTATCCAATTCCAAACACTTGAACCCTGTGTTTATGCATTGATTTTGATCCTAACAAGTGCAAAAGCAACATCAATAACTTTATATAAGCAAACCATACACAACTTTTGTACATAGCAATCAAATGAAGTTAAACTAACCCAAGTGAACAATATCTTGCTTTTCAGTTCTCCCACGACATTAGTCAAAACCCATTGTATATTTTTCCTAATGAAAACATATGCATGAAATTTAATAAATATAGTTAAATAAAATACAGTTAATAAAAAGATTAATCCTTAAAATGTAAGTATACTAACTCCCGAGCAGAAGACCATATTCCCACTTCAAATTTTTCCAAGCAGAACTTCAAAAAGTCTTCACAGTAAGGCCTCTTGTATACTGTCAATACATTCAAACGTTAATAATCCCTTTACTGAAATGCTACCCTTATGGAATCTTAGCCACTTAATTATTGTCCAACTTTTCATTATACCCCTAATTACCTTTGTCATTAGATTTCATTCGATCGTTATCTCAAAAACAGTAAACCTTAAATAGTCATTCTGATAACTAAAAGGTGTTCTTTATCTATAAAGATGTGTGTTCTTGCTAATGGACTCTAATTTTCAGACAAAAAGAATGATGGTTTTGACTCACCTTTAAAATTACCATATGAGAAATCAGGCTGGCGATTTTTTGGGAAGGTGTGTGGCTTGATTAGATGTGCACGGAAAACGATGATTCCAGTAAGAGGAAGCACAAGGAGTTTCTTCTTAGGACCAATAATACTAAGTTTATCTAATGAAATGCCTTGATGAATTCTCGCTTCTTTTTCATTTTCTTGTTTTTCATCGATATGACTATCATCAGAAGCAACAGCATTCGTGATCTTTTTATCTTTCTTTTTGGGAACACTAAGTTTTATCCAAGGAAATGGCCAAACCGATCCTGTATCTTTTCATTAGCATCTTTATTGCTGCTGCTACCCTTGATAACAACAAGGTTCTTCAACTTTGATTCTTTAGTTGCCATTTTTGTATAAATAGTACTTAAATTTTTTGGATTAACTTTGGTGTGATATGTATATAATGGTACCTGTTCAATCAATCTAGCTAAACGCAATAACTTATTATACAATGTGACAACTCAAATGTCATACTTCAAAAACAACAAACAGAATCATATGGTCAAATAGAACATACACAAATAAGGGAAATTTCATGAGCTTTTATGTTGTTATGATATGTGACAGATTTTTTACCATATGATATAACAATACTTATATTTTTTAACCATTTGATGTACCATACTTGGATCAAATATAAGACTGATCAACCGATTACAAAACGTATCGGCGATTCAACTAAATACAATGGTATGAAAATAAAACTTTGTTTCTTCAATTGTCAAAAGTATGTCAACATTCTAGTAAAAAGCTACATATAATAAACACATGATACAATATCAATGTCAGTTTCAACTTGCATTTTATATTTCTGACTAACAAATAACAATTGTTGTTACTACTGACACGAGACACTATGTGCATAAATCATTCAAATGACCAACAACATCAGTTTTATCTAGGGTTTTGACTTTTGACCAAAAATTTATATATATAGAAGAATACCTGTATTGAAAAAGGATCAAGGTCAACTGACAATGTCAACGGTGGAGATCACTGAGATGAACATCCAGAGTTGACCCTTGACTTAGCACCCAATTTGTTAAGAGATAGAAATTGTGTTTTCAAAATAGTAAAGTGCATATTAAAAAGTACTACTCCGTAATAAAATCTTTTTGATAAAAATATGTTTACGCTTTTGTTTGTTCGCCTTCGTAGTGATATCGTATTTTAGATAGATTATAATTGATGGTTGTACTTTATGTGTGCTTGGTTAATCATAACATGATCAGCTTGTAATAAGCCTCGAGTCTAGGGAGAAGCCCTACCTAACTTTAAGTCGAAAACACCAACGAATGTAGGACAATACTCGAAACGAATTTGAAGTGCGAGATTCACTAATCGGAAAGAGACTCTCTCTTGACCTGACTTTCCCTATTGGCTCGACTTCGGTAAGTAATTCACTCAAACCGATTCTATTAATCATTGCACACATAAACAAATCTGACATTTACTTGAATAATTTGGTTAATACGTTTTTCTTACATTAGTGAGTGCTTGACCGCTTCTTTATCGTTTGTTTATCTGCTTGTGTGTGTTACTAGTTCCATTTATCGCTTTATTAATTAAACCAAACTCGTGTCAGTCTCTCGGACTGAGAACCCCCTATTGCGTTAGATTATATTTAATTAGGCTAACTTAGATAATTAAAATACTAGATACATTAAGTGTTAACGTCCACTCTTAGTGATCGACACTCTACTTACCAACGAACCTATATTGATCGGTGCACGCTACCCGTTAATGTTAGTTGATTGATAAAGTCGACAAAATATAAATAGTAAAACTTGAATGCAAATATTACCTACATACAACAATACATCAGTCTTGTTGTTGCTTGATGCTTGCTACTCCATTACTCATCACAAACAGGTATTTAAACAGGGCAACTAAGGGGGTTCTAGGGTTTCACGAGAACCCCATGCAATTTTGCCACGTAGAGTAAATTTTTGTCCAAATTTCAGATTTTCCAAAATAAACCTAGTCCCAAAATTTTGTGTTGCAAATTTTGTTTAGTTAGTACACTATATATCGATTTTTTGTAATTGATTTTTGTGAATCTGGTGGGTCTGCCAAAACTATCTATGCTAATTTATAAAGTATTTGGGATTTGCTTATAATGGAAGGATTAAAAATTAAGATTTAACTTAAAATGGAAAGAACCATATTACTTTTGTTATTAAATCAATACATGGCTATCTTTACGTTTTAAGCATTACAAGTAAAAAAAACATTATTTACAACTATTTAAAACACAAATAAATTAACACATAGAATTAATACACTATTTAAATCACCCTCACTCAAATATACAATCATTTTACAATCTAATCAAGCTATTATTTACAACTATTAAAGCACAAATATATTAACGCATACAATTAATACACTATTTAAATCACCCCTCACTCACATATACAACAATTTTACCTTGTACAATCTAATCAAGTTACTATTAACAACTATTTAAAGCACAAATACATTAACACATACAATTAATACACTATTTAAATCACCTTCACTCAAATATACAATCATTTTACCACATTGTACTAATCATCTATTGTTAAAATCTAATAAGACAAACACTTAAAAATAAACTACGCATCTTAAAACACGTACAACTATTTCATATGGGAGGTGATTTGCTGTTCTCACGGATTGATTAGCACACTCAAATTAGAATGTGTTGACGTTTATCACCTCCATATTACTTTTACGTATTTTCACTCGGCGGGGTATAAATGCCAAAGACACTCTAACAGAGTGTGGCGATCAATGCTAGTCATCTAAATCACCTCCCATTTCATATCATGCAAACCCCATCATGTATGTCATTGAGATGAACAACTTTACTTACAAACTGTAGAAATTTTTTGACTCAAAAGAAAGAACTCATACAATGATAATAGTACGTACTTTAAAGAGAGAAAAAAAAAAGAAGATTTAAATGAAGAGAAGCACTCGATTACTTTGGAGGCACTTATTATACATTTGCTATCTAATCTAATTATATTGGCCTAACATAATTATCCCACTGGATACAGATTCATATATTAGTTGCAAATACACTTTTTTGTTTTATCCTAAACAATAAAAGCACAAAAGTAAACGAGCAACAAAAAACTAAGAGAAAATTAAAACTTTACAGAAAATATATTATAATACCACAAAACTCATGCATCCAAAATAAGTTTTATAAGAGATGATAACTTATTACCTTAACTTTTTTAATAGATATGAAGAGTAACATAGATGATAAAAAAAGACTCGATATCTTTAGAAACCAATAACAAGAAATTTTCAAACTAAAAGAACAAGAGAAGTTCAAAGATAGAACCGAAGACGTCAATATGCGGCTAGTGGGAGAGAACTGAGAATGATGATTTGATTTACACGACGATAAGAAAAACAGATCGATCCTAATATTCATGTATAAGATTAAAAAAAAAATACAATCCCAAATTTCAATATAAGTAAAACTTTTGTTTTCTAAGTAACTACTACACCAACAATCATTATGTGCCACAATTCATTTATATGTTTTTTTAGATAAAATAATGATGTGGTCTAGTTTTTATAAATGGTGAACACGTTAAATGAGCGATCTAATGGTATGTCAGGTTTTCGAAATAATAATGTGGTCTATTATAATATCAGTTTTTTTTTTTTTTTTTTTTTTTTTTTATCAAACTTAAAGATTGTTCTATATAATAGTTGGCTATTGTTGGTTATTGTGTAAAGTTAATTACAATATAAAGTTTTCATAAATTATTGTTAAAAAAAGCTTATACTCGAAAACTGTGACTTGATGAAAATTTTACGGCAGCGGGTGCCCTGCTATATAAAATAAACAATCCATCCTCAAGTTTACAAATTGAATTTGACTTATACACAAATAGCAAAACTTTGTTTCACTGACTAATAAAATGCTTGCAAGTGAAATCAGGGCTGCAATTTCTTGAAATGCACCTTGGTCGGAATAATGGGTCTGGTGAGCGATGAACCCCCAAAGAAGCATCGATGAATCCAAGGCTACGTTGTATCCATGGAAATGGCAAAATCGTTCTTGTCCTGTTTTTTCTTTTCTTTTTTTTGTTCAACATCATCTTTATTGCTGCTACTAACGACAAGGTTCTTCAACTTTGAATCTTTGGTTGCCATTGAACCTTTGGTTTTTGATTGTTTTGGGTTAACTTTGGTGTGCTTTGTATATGCTGGTACCTGTTCAATTAATGTAGCCATATTCAATAAGCTAAGTAATAATGCATAACTCATATGCTACTTCACAAACATGAAGCAGAATACGTGAGATTGCGTGTTCTTTATATAAATAGAAAGCCCGTTTTTAGTTGGTAGCAAATCATCTTATATCAGATAGGGAAGTCACACAAAATTTTATCAGACTTATATGTTTTTGTCATTATACGTAACAAATTCTTTATCTTTTTATTTAGTATTTAATGTAACATACTATTTTACCTTCTTGAGCGAATAACCTTAGAATAATAGGCCCAATCACGATGTGAATTAGTTATAGGGGCTCTCAATCCGATGATCTTTCACATAAGTTGGCACATCCAAGCTTCTGCAAGCCCATTCAAAAACACCGTAACTCACCATCAGGACCTGATTAACATATTTGCACAAAAGTTTACATCATTAAGCAAGATTTTGGTCTATTTACCTACAAATTGATCACAGTGGTTTCTTTTTCTCTAACTATTTAAATAGGTAAAAGAATGAAACAGCTAATTCCAAAACCCTGTTACAAAACCATTGCCAATTCCAAAACCCTGTGAATTAATAGATACAATATACCTAGAAAATTATCTTCCTTATTCTCAGCATCATAATCCCGAGGAAAAATACTGGTGTTTGGCTGCATCGAAACAGAATCCACCAATAAGTGTTTGTGTCTGTACATGCATATATAAACTCATAAAGCAACATACTACTCCATATTAAGCATAAAAAGTAGTATGAAGTGATACAGGATTCAGAAGAGCCTTCACAGGAGCGGTGATCAACAAAGTATTAGGCAGTGAGTATTCTCCATCACGCCATGGAAGATTCGAGTACTTGTTGTCCCATAGATGCCTAAGTTCTTTAATGAACAAAGGCTTGTCTATATTATCCAAACACTTAAACCCGTGTCTATGCATTGATTTTGATCCTAACAAGTGCAAAAAGCAACATCAATAACTTTATATAAGCAAACCATACACAACTTTTATACATAGCAATCAAATGGAGTTAAACTAACCCAAGTGAACAATATCTTGCTTTTCAGTTCTCCCATGACATTAGTCAAAACCAATTGTATATTTTGCCTAATGAAAACATATGCATGAAATTTAATAAATATAGGTAAATAAAATACAGTTAATAAAAAGATTAATCCTTAAAATATAAGTATACTAACTCCCGAGCAGAAGACCATATTCCCACTTCAAATCTTTCCAAGCAAAACTTCAAAAACTCTTCACAGTAAGGCCTCTTGTATACTGTCAATACATTCAAACGTTAATAATCCGTTTACTGAAATGCTACCCTTATGGAATCTTAGCCACTTAATTATCGTCCAACTTTTCATTATACCCCTACTTACCCTTGTCACTAGATCTTTCAAGTTTTTCATTCAATCGCTATCTCAAAAACAGTAAACGTTAAATAGTCATTCTGATAACTAAAAGGTGTTTATCTCTAAAAATGTGTGTTCTTGCTAATGGACTCTAATTATCAGACAAAAAGAATGATGGTGTTGACTCACCTTTAAAATTACCATACGAGAAATCAGGCTGCGAGTTTTGGAATGGTGTATGGCTTGATTCGATGTGCACGGAAAACCATGATTCCACTAAGAGGAAGAACAAGGAGTTTCTTCTTGGGACCAAGAATACTAAGTTTATCTAATGAAATGCCTTGATGAATTATCGCTTCTTTTCATTTTCTTGTTTTCATCGATATGACTATCATCAGAAGCAACAGCAGTCGTGATCTTTTATCTTTCTTTTGGGGCAGCTAAGTTTTATCCAAGGAAATGGCCAAACCGATCTAGCATCTTTTCATTAGCATCTTTATTGCTGCTGCTACCCTTGTTAACAACAAGTTTCTTCAACTTTGATTCTTTAGTTGCCATTTTTTTATAAATGGTACTTAATTTTTTTGGGTTAAATTTGGTGCGACATGTATATAATGGTACCTAAATGCAATAACTTATTATACAATGTGACAACTCAAATGTCATGCTTCAAAAATAACAAACAGAATCATATGGTCAAAACAGAACATACACAAATAACGAAAATTTCATGAGCTTTTATGTTGTTATGATATGTGACAGATTCCTATTTTTATTACATGTGAGGTTATGCACTCTTCTTTTACCATATGATATAACAATACTTATAATTTTTAACCATTTGATGTACCATACTTTCGCTCAAATATAAGATTGATCAACCGGGTACAAAATGTACCGTCGATTCAACTAAATACAATGGCATTGAAATAAAACTTAGTTTCTTCAATTGGTAAAAAAGGATGTCAACATTCTAGTACAAATTTCTGTGACATAAATATCCATCTACCAAACAAGCTACATATTAATAAACACATGATACAATATCAATCTCAGTTTCGACTTGCATTTTATATTTCTGACTAACAAATAACAATTATTGTTACTGACACAAGAGACTATGTGACTAAATCATTCAAATGACCAATAACATCAGTTTTATTTAGGGTTTTGACTTTGACCCGCAGTTTATATATAGTCATATACTGTAGAAGAATTACCTGTATAGAAAAAGGATCAAGGTCAATTGACAATGTCAACGGTGGAGATCACTGAGATGAACATCCAGAGTTGACCCTCAACTTAGCACCCAATGTGGGTAAAGACTTTTGGGTTTATCATCTTGTTAAGAGATAGAAATTGTGTTTAAAGTGCGAATTATAAAGTACTACTTCCGTAATAAACTCTTTTTAATAAAAATATGTTTACACGCTTTTTCAAGAAAGAAAATAAACGTATGGGCCTTGGGAATATTTTCTGATCATTATTGGTCAATGGTCAATGTTTTTGTTTAAACTAGAGTAAAGTTCATATTTGGTCCCTGTGGTTTGGCCACATTGCATGTTTTGTCCTCATCTTTTCGAAAATGCAATGAACGTCATTATTGGTATTGATTGGCACTCAAGTTTTGATTGGGACTAGGGGTGTCATTCGGTGACCGGCCATTGGGGTTGGTCAATCGGGATCAAATTATATTGGTCAATCAGGTCAACCGAATTGACCCGAGTTCTAAACAAGGTCGGGTTCGGTTATGTTTTTATCCTTGACCGGCCAACCCGACTCAACCGGCTCAACAACACTTTTACTATGTAAAATACTCGAGTTGACCAGAACCGAATTGACCGGCAAAGTTGACCGAGTTCTAAACAAGGTCGGGTTCGGGTATGTTTTTAAAACTTGACGGGCAGAGTTGACCGGGCCGTAGGGTCGACCCGAATCTTTACCATAATTGGGACACTCTAATTTGTGCATAACATGGTTATCTGAGTGTTTATAATGTGCTCTGTATGCTTGTATCGTGAATGTCGTCAATAAAAGTGTGAAATCATATCCATTATTTTAAACTTTAGAATTGCATATTTAGTCATGGCCAAAGTTAAATGGTGAAATACTTATTTTCTTCTTCCATGAATTTCTCTTTAATTTATGCTTTTATCTTAAAACAAAATTCATAATATTCAACCATTTATCCGGTTATAAAATAATATAAAAACACTATAATCATTATCCTTTTTCATCTCTATCTCTTTCACTTTCACAAATTCTTCATCTTCAACCTCTTTATCTTTCTCTTTAAATCCAAGTAAATTGATATGGTCCAAGACACTCGAAGTGCAAGACATGCTCGACCCAACCGACTCGAAAAGGCGACCGCGATATGAAGAATGAAACCTGGTCTTTAGGAAGAAGTCTTACATTCTGTTTTACCACTACTACGCATGATGTCATGTATGTTGAATGTGTAGTAGTGCATGCATGCATTTAGGAGAAAGAAGTGGTTTCCCACAGTTGCATTAGTTACCCACGTTTACATTTAAGTCAAGTAGTCTTCCTAAAGTTTAGCTTAGTGGTTTAGCTTTGTGTTAGTATTTATATTGTAATTCTTGCATGAAGTAATATATGAGAAAATTGCCCCAAACTCCTTCTTCTTCCTGGTTAATTCTGAGGAGACTTACCATCTCGAATTGTTATCTATCAACTGGTGCTTTCATTGCTATCAACCATGCCTCCCCGTAAAGACACATCAAATGACGATCCACTATGAAACTTCAAGATTAACTATCAGCCTAAGCAAAAGTTGATGCCGCTTGTCAGCGACATGGCGACCACTTCTCGAGCCCGCATACCACGCCTTCGCCCTTCCGCGCGCGCTTGACCCCCGACCGCCAAAAATACTCCTGCAAATTTGACGGCTCAGGCCGTTAGATTAGATCTTCGAGCTAACAATTACTTTGAGTATTACTCATCCCACCATTTCGGCGTGTTATACTCGCGTTTTTACTTTCTTGGCGGCAGCGTTAAGTTGGTACAAACATCTTCGCATAACAACTTGCTTGGTACTTGGGCGAATTTTCCGCGAGCACTTTCGAACTTCGTTTTGGTCCTTGACATTTGAAACCATCGGCCGCTCTTTAAACTAAAACAAACCTCCACGTCTCGCTTTGCAACCGACTTGAAAGAATTGTGATGTGTCATCGGTCTCTACATGGAAGCCTTACTAAGCTGTTTCCTCTCGGTCTTCGTGCAGATATCCGAGCAGAAATAGCCATCCATCGCTTCACATCCTCCATCGAGCCTCTGGACTCGCCAACTAATCGAAGACAAGATTAATTTAAATGAACCACATTTCCCTTCCATACCCGCGCTGACCCATCTTCATCCACTCCCCTTACCATGACTACCAAACCAGCCTCGAACCCCAGAATAACAACACTTGTTACCGACCATACCGCCTGACCACCGCACCTTTCCGCTTCACCGTCGGCTGAAGCAAGGCAAGGTGAGGTGCGATCGACTCGAGCGGTCGAGTTTATTACAAAGTCAACCGCAGAATGGTCGCCCGTAATAAAAGTCAAACGATCGAAACCAAAGCAATTGAGCCCGGAGGGTTTAGTGTTTTATCCCAAGTCGTTAAGTCTGACGAGGTGTAAGGCGAAATCTGCAATTTGTGATCGGGTGAATATTGAGCGGGGAAAGGGTGATGATTGATTACACTAAGGAAATTAAATCTAATAAAGATTTTGAAGTCATTTAATTCTATTCTAAAAAAGCGTTTAACGATTAAAACCTAAAGCGTAAAACTTAAACTAAAACAAACGTAAGCGTGTAAAATAAAAATGTGAAATCGAGAAAACTAAAAGACTCATGAAAATGAAAATTACTTTTTAACAATTCTAATAATAAAAGAAAATTTTAAGAAAAAGAAAATTATTTTTAAAACTATTTATCTAATTATTATTAATTAAAACTATTTTTAACTATTTAAAAATACATTAAAATACAAGAAAATAGAAATTAACCTAAAAATGAAATTATAAATTGGAAAAATCTAAAATATTATAAAACTAATGTTAAAACTGAAAATATATTTTTAGACTTTTTAAATAATTATTATTAATTAAAACTAATTTAAACTAATTAAAATTAAGAAAAATAACAAATGAGCAGTAAAAATTATGAGACTTTACGGAAAATCTAAAATATTATTCTAAGCACAGGAAAAATATAAAAAGTTAGATAAGCCCACTAATAATTTGAATTGGGCAAATAAGCGGTTTGAATAAGCACTTGAAATAAGCTAAAGCTAACTATAAGCTACCATAAGCTACTAAAGCCTAAATCTAACCTAAAATGAGCTAATGCAACTAATTGGGAAGTAAAAGCACAAGCTACACAAAAAACTTCGCGACCAGGATTTTAATAGCTATATACTTGAAGCGGCCTACAGGCCTACTTTAAGCCTACTATTAAGCTAGCTTATAAAATTCCTAAAATAAACTAAAATGATCATGAAATCCACGACCAACCAAAGATCTTGTATCCTAAATTTCGACTCAAATGGACTTATAACGAATCATCAAAATTCCACAAGTTTGGCGAAAATCAACTGCAAAAACAATAACCAAACACCCATTAGCGGGTTTTAAGCACAAATAAGCTATAAAGCAGTTGGAATGAATGAATAAGTTAACTTGGATGATAACCAACTAACATAAGCTAAATAAAAGGAAATAACTAATGAGGAGGAGCAGTGGGTAAAATGAACTAATCTAAGGAACATTAAGCTAAGAAAATGAGAAAATAAGCTATTCTCTTAACTCTAATAAACACTAATAAGTTATAAATTATACCAAACCTATTCTAATCACTAAAGGGCTAAAAAAAACTAAATAAGTGAAAATGAATTCTAATAAGGACTTAAAACCAAGCCCGACTTCTTTGATGTGATGCTTTATCTCAAGCAGTCAAGAGGAATTTTTTGAGCTATTCGATTAAGCTACGGGGGTGAGCAAGACTTGAGCTTCACGGGACTCTAAAGCTCTCTGGCGGCTATCATTTGCCCCATGAGATCACCTTAATTAGATGTTTCTGACTTATAAATAAGGCGCAAAAAAATGGTGCAATTTGGTGACGATTCTTTGAAGCGATGGGCTAATACTTGACCATATAGGGCTTTTAGAGCTTAAAATAAACAACTAGGAAATAAGCTAATGCTAATAGCTAAAAAAAATATATGAGCTTACGGAGAACCTATAAAACCAAATTGGAACCATTTTTACCCGTAATAAAGCTAAAGATAAATTTGAGTCTGAGAAGTGAAGAACACATAAATCATGATTCCAACAATCTTTGAACATTAACAAGTACAAAAACAAAGTTGCCAGGACCAACATAAAAGCAAATGAAATTAAATACTAACTACATATTACCTACAACACGAAAATGGAATCTAATTCTAACTTAATTCACCAAACTTGATCTTAAGCAATCGGGGACATAGCGGTCCTTAAAAAAGTTACTAAATGACATTATGAGAATTTTAAATACCTCGACAACAAATGACAATACTAAACTAATACTAACTAGACTCGGAAAAAGTTGTAACAACCCAATTCAAGTCCCAAAGTGGGTCGAAAGATTAATTTTACTCAAAAACTAATGCTATCCCAAACACCCTTATGGGCATAAAACACATAAAGCGGTTTTCTTAAGACTTTTAGCTAGGATTTTCTTGTATAAAAAGTAACTTGCAGAACCAAAATACACTTTTAGAACTAGAAATAACTATGAAATAGCAAATAAGCACTAAATGCTTATTTGCACGATGAACGATAACGAAGCGGAAGTGAAAAAACTATTGCATTAATTAAAAAGACATTACAACGAAATTTAAAGATAGAAAACTAAATTTAAAAGCTAAAATCCTAATTCCTTATCATGGCTACATAAGCTCTATTTATACTACTAGGGTCTTGGTCTTGAATGCTTGAGTGTGCTTTTGTGCTTACATGAGGCCAAGTAGTGGGTGAGAGGGTTTGGTGATAGCGGGGTAAAAGATGGGAGGTTTAGTGTGAAAGAACCTTTTCGGATGCTATTTTATCAATCCTATTTTCTTTTCTTTCTTGTTGTGTGAGACATATCTGAATAAAGTAGTAGTAGGGAAGGAGAATGAAAGATTTTTGAGGAAATGTTTGATGATATCTCATTTGGTATGTGAAGGAGTCGTGGGAAAGCGAGACACTATAGTTTCCATTCTTGTAATTTGGCAAAACTTGAGGACCAAAGCGTAGTTTTCAAAATTAATCATAAGGACTATATTTTACAAGCTTTATTAACCAAGGACCAAAATAATATTTTCCATTTTGAAAATCCAGGAACTTGTTTTCCATTTTGAAAGTTGGGGGCTGAAGCGCCAATTATACAAACTTTGTTCGTTTTAGTTGTTTTACTCATTTTGCATTTAAAACATATAAAACACAATTTTGGGATATTTCGGTATTTTGATGCATTTAAGTGTTTTTAAATGTTTCTGAGTTGATTTGACCAAAAATGATGAGTATTCTGTTCGTGATCCCGCACTAAACTATTGCTAGTCCTAGCAATCTTTTATGAAAATTTAATGGATTTAAGTCTCTTTACCAAAGCCATTACTTGGAGTAGCGAAATGTTTGATTCAAGTAAGAACCTTGGTACAATGATAACGAATGATTTTGAGCAAATCACCGACTTTCAGCGGTTTGGATTTGTCTTTACGAAGCCGTTTGCTTGGACTAGCCAACTCTTAGATAAAATATCTTTGGTGAGTCGATTACCAATTATGGTTTTCAAGCGCCTTTACCACAAGCCATAAACTTGCGGGCTGTAACTCTTCACTAATTAAAGATATGGTGGTGAACACCACATACAATTTTAGGCAAGTGCAAAGCCAGTCAGCGGTTTGAGATATCTTTACCAGAAGCGTTTGCTCCTAGATTAGCCAATCCTTATGTGTGTTAGACATGGCGGATGATAACCATATCTTTGAGTGAGTGCAAAACACTTACCGAAAAAAATTTGGCCAAAAATGGGGGAATTAGGCGGTATAATTACATGATAAAATTAGTGAGAATTCCCCCACACTAGAAATGAATATTGCCCTCAATATTCAAAGTCTGCATGATTATCAAAGGCGAAACGTAAAGGAAATACTACGGCCATTATTTTATTTTGTTATATACTTGCATTTTTTTTTTTTTTTTTTTTGATGTTAGAAAACTTATATACAGTGCGGTGAGACTACACCCGCTTAGGGTGGTACATACGGGTGAAAACCATGTTTAACTCTTGTTTTGATTCTGAGTCGCTAGCTTGACTCGACCCGAGATAATTTGTTCATGGGGGCGGTGGAAGAACAATCTCCATCGGACTTTCATTCAAAATGTTTGTATAAACATTTGAAGCCTGTGAAAGTTCCACAAGCGAGATATACATGAGCGGACTCGGCTCTAGAATGGTACATGAAAATCTGCGGGGTCAAGATGGTATCTTCAACTCCCGAATGAGTGAAGAGAGAAGAGAATCACAGGATAGGTGAAGAAAGAAAGAAAGTCATGATGAAAATCATGACTAACTCATCTTCGTCCATAGGAGAATCCATAATTTGATATTATGAATCTCATCATTTAAGCTCATGTGATCAAGACAAATCCGGGTGTGTCATGATCAAAGTAGAGTTATCATACTCAGGTGGATATATGATATGAGTGAGTTCACGGAGAACTCTTCATGAAGAATCATTCACATGAGTGAATTTGTGAACTCTTGTTCCATTGTGGGCTCATCACTATCCTCGTCAAAGATTGGATTGTTAGAAATCCAGTGAATTGATTCGAATTCAAATAGAGGATTGGTGAAAATAGCTTTGAATGTTTGGGAACAAAGTGATCAACATTCTATTAATTTATTAGGGTGAAAGTGAGTGAGCGATCATTATAAAGGAGACTTTCAAGTTCTCTAGGTGACCGCAATCAAAGAGATCATCATCACTTTAGATGAAGTGGATTGATGTGAGAGTTCATCGGTGAACTTCTCAAGAGAGGATCGGGCTGTGGGGTGATGCCTCGGCATACTCGATGTTTCCATAGGAAGCCTGATCGTCGCTAAGATCGGAGAAAGTTTCAAAATGATCTTGAACACTCGAGAGGGAAAGAGAATCACACATGATCGGAAGTTCCTGTGACTCTCGGGATTGGGACAAGGTTCTCGACACTAGACTTTATGATTAGTCGATTCCTTTTCGAGAACAGTGTCAAGATGCTCATCCCCATGTATTTAGAGTGAGTGGGAATATCAGATTGTGATGGCGATTGTTTGAGAATGAATCTCAAGCTGGGGGATATCAAGCGATGAACTTGATGAATCTTTATAGAATTGAAGGATATCAGTGTATCCTCATCATCAACATCATCGAGAATAAAGCGAATTGAGAGCTAGATCATTTGCTTTTCTTTTGCAATTGATTCGTTAATAGATTTTCAAGCGCAACTTGGGAATTTATTTTAGCGACTGCTCTTGATTAGCAATTCTTCCATGGATTTCTCATGTGAACTTTGAATGACGGGACATCGTGGGAGTGGAGATTTGTCAAAGCCGGAAGGTTGACATTGATAATCATCATGAGGACCCCATGATATACACGAGAAAAGCGGGAGCATTTGAAATCTTTGTTTACTCAACTCCTCGGTTCTTTTCACTAACTCGAGCTCTAGATAAGTGTCTTGTTGGGTTTCTTTGAGGTTTGAGTCATTTAACCTTGGAGGTTGGTCGTGATATTGATAGTCGTAATTGTTACAAGGAAATGGATTCCTGTTTGACAATCGGTGAAATGGGGACCTCAGGTTCTCACAACAAAATGATTGTTGTGGTGGTTTGGTGAATAACATGGATGATCATTTCAAAGTGTAAGATATAACTTTTCACATACATCAAACCATAACACAAGTAGCATATAGATGGAATTCTAGAGAAAGTTAGAGGTTTAGGGAACTTAGTGAGGAAAGTGAAAGATATTATTATGAGCTCGACTCTACTGCTTGGGAGGTAGAGGTATTTATAATCTTACATAGGCTCGCCACACGCATCGGTGTGGATCGGGCATACATTGGGTAAGACCGTCCAGTCCTCCACGGTGTTGCCAACTAAATACTACTTAACTTAAAGAACTACGACTCGAGCTTTCTAACGATTACATATACTTGGGGTGACCGACTCTTTAATACACAGAATTTCTAATTCTAACAATCTCCCACAAGGAGGTCACCTCAATCATGTACCAAAATTACATTGAATACAACTAGATAATACATTAACACTTGATCTTGTATTCTTGATGTGGTTCTTTGCTCTAAGCTCGTAGTCATTGATTCTTCGCGTTGCATGTTTGGTTACTCCAAGTGGAGGTCTTTCTTGATCCAGCGTGATAATAATTTTGAGCCATCCTTTGAGATCATCGGCTATCAAAAATCTCTAAGACATCCTTTGTGGTGTTGTGACTTTAGGACCGACATGCTCACATTACGGATCATGAAATCTTCTCGTCAGTAGCGGAAGCTTTTGTTGAATCATGATATTGGCGGTAGCAAAGCATGGGTGAAAATATCGAGTCATTGATGCACTAATCATGATTTCTTTTGAGATGAATGTGTTAAGTGAGCATGTGGCTATGGATTGACCGCTTCATTACGATCGGTACATGCAAGCGTCGGGTGTACACGCATACAGCGATTAGCAATAAATCGCCGAAAGTGTCTTTGATCACTTCGTTGAATTGAATTACTGACGGCCGCGGTTCCCAGTTGATCGATACATATACTACACGTGATCGGTATAATTCGAAGAATTTCCTTAGCGAGGTTCCGGTTTGCTCATTTGTTCTCAAGCAGGAACATCTCAAAAAGACAACACGGGTGAGTGAACCGTAATTTTAAGTCCAGCGATTGATGAAAAGAGTTTGAAAAACAATGGTGTATTGCTCGATAGAAATTGTTTTGCAATACAGCGAAGGTTTTATTGAAAATCAATTATCAATCATAAAAATACCTTTTGGTTTGAAAAATTAGTACACAGTCGATGTGCTAAAGAAAAGTTTTTAAGCACAATGACCAGGTTTTTCAAAGTGTCAAGTCAATCCATAACTGAACCGGGATTGATTCAAGAGATTGAATCGCATTGTTCTACATTCGGTTGTCCATGGTTAATCTATAAAATAGATCTCACATGCCACCTACCGGGAGCTTGTTTGATGTTGGCTCGAGGCTTTCCATCTTCATTGTGAATATGTAAACACATCACTCGGATGTTACAGCAATACACGAGGATGGTCGTGGGACTCGATATAATCTCTTTCCACATTGTGTGAAGCAGGAGTCTTCATTGAAGTGTCCTAATGAGATTTATTGATGATCTCGTGGCTCTAGACTCGATTTGTGCATATTTGGATCTGTGCGGAGACTAGGGAGGGTCTCCTGTTGATATCAACAATCTCTAGAGAAAGTCGATAGATAATGTCGGTTCCCATTGAGAATGAAACAAGCCCTTTAAGAGGAACTTGAGTGGTTTGGAAAGTTGAAGTGCGGTCGTCCTTTGGGTCCATGGCGTCTTGTCTTCAATACCGATGTTACCATCGGTAGCATATGAATTGAACCGGTTTACGCCTAGGTTGAATAAATGGAGGGCTATTTGTTTCACCCTTTCCTCGTTCATTCTTTTAATTCTTGACCCCTTGATTACTTACGAGACTTCATAGCTAGAACCTTGTTGGGTTTATTCGATCTTGGCTCGGTCTTAGTGCTCTTCCCGTATCATTTTCTCCTTTTATCATCATACCTAGGACTTCTACACTAACTAGTGGATTGTCCTGGGTGATCCTCAGTTACGGCGGATCTTGGGAACTAATACTAACCTTATCATCCTTATATCCCAGTACATAGAGTAAAGTTGGTTGGGTCGATTTGGTATTGTTCATCGCCATTGGAACCAATTGAAACCATTTGAAACTCAATTCGGATACTTGTGATATATTATCAAAGCATTTTGTACTGAATTGCTTTTGATATTTTAGAGCGAGAACTCCCCCACCGACATGTGCATCAAGTATTTGAAAATATTTTCTAAAAGATATTTCAGGAAGGGTGAGGTTTCCATAAAATTTGCTCCCCACCGATATGTGCCTCGAGGTTTGAAAAGAGTTTGCACATACTAGGGAACTTACGATGAGATGAGTTGATCACATTTCAAATCATAGGTTTAAGATAGATGCTCCCCTCGACATGTGCATGGAAAATTTGAAATCGTTTGTCACATGTGGGCGAGGATAGCATGTACATCTTATAAAACCATTTACCGAATGTCGGTTTAAATCCAATTTAAATCGCATTTCTCCCAGATCACAATTATCAAATCATTTGAGATTTGTGATCTCTTATCGTTAAATTGATTTTGAAGGCTTTAAGGGGTTGTGACTTGATTGTGAAAGTGTTTTTGCGATAAGGATGATTTTAAGACTTTAAACTCCATTGATAAAACATGCATGTACATCTTTTGAAAACAATTTAATGCCAAATAACTTTTAATTTAATTGAAATCATTCTCCCCACCGATCAATGACATAGGTTGTTGATTGAGAGATAAGATACTGACAAATAAGTCACGATGATTATCAAAAATAGAGATCGAGTTATTTTTCAAGCATTTAGTTTCGGCGGATAAATGTTTATAGAATCGAGCATGGAATTTTGGCACATGATAACACATGGCTCATTCTTTCTTTTAAAAGCCAGGGTTATTGCGAAGATGACAATAAACCATTTCACTTTCTCTCAATTTTTTTTTTTTTTTTTTTTTAATTAAAATTGAACAACATCTAAAGTCCGTGTCATTCTTTGAATGACACAAAACAAGTAGATATTATCGAGCAAGGAAAGACATGACAAATTGACAATATTTTTGAAGATTTTTGAATTTTCAAATTTTATGGATTTTGAGAGCTTTATATTTTCTATTTGATTTTTGAAGGTTTTATAATTTTGTATTTTGTTTTTTGAATAGATATATACAAGAGATAGATGAAGATAGACCTTTACTCCTCGTCTTCCTCACGAAGGCGTTTGAGAGTTCGGTTGAAGGCTTTTCAAGCCAAGTGGTGGAAGAATAAACTCAAGCGTTCTCTTGGAAGAGCTTTGGTGAAGATGTCGACTAATTGATATTCGGACCTCGCAAAGTATGGTTCCACGCACCTTTTTCCACTTGTTCACGATGAAATGATGTCGAATGTCGATATGCTTTGCTCTTGAGTGTTGAGCGTTGTTGCATGAGAGGCAATAGCACTTTATAATCACGATACGGAGGATTTTGTTGAATTCAAAGCCATAGTCGAACAGTTGAGATCTCATCCATAAGATTTGAGCACAACAAGATGACATGGCTATGTATTCGACCTCTGTAGAGGAAATAAAGTACTCATTTGCTTAACTTTGAAGACCGACTCACAAGCTTATCACCCAGCGAGCACCTCTGACGTGCTTGGCGTGTATCTTGACAACACTGCATGATCGACGCCACGCAGGCCGTTGGTGACATACGGTGTCCTTGAGTGCAGACCCGTATTGATGGTTCCTTGGAGATACGAAGACCCGTTTAGCTTCTTCAAGGTGCTTTTTGTGAGGCTTAGCACGGTATCTGCACCGTCTGCAAGCGGTGAACAAGATGTACGGTCTACTAGCGGTGAGATACATCGGGATCAATCATACTCCGATATTTCGTTTGGTCGATCATGATCCACGAGGTCTCATCTAGTTTGGTTGGATCGATCATGGGGTGTCAGCGGTCATGAATCAAATCCAAATTTCTTTAAAATCTACATTGCATATTTAGATTGATTTATGAAAATGCCTCCAGGACTTTGTGAAATTTGTAATCCCAGAAAAATGACATTTGTCCCATCGTTGACATTTGAAACTTTGAACTCATTTCATTTGAAAACGATCACATTCCATTGGATTGCATCGAGGCAAAATAATATCATCAACATAAATTTGAACATGAATTAAATGTTTGCACGACTTCTGGTGAACAATGTAGGATCAACGACTCCTTTGATGAATCAGGTTGATAGAAGAAACTTTGTGATGTATCATACCATGCCGCTTGGAGCTTGCTTTAAACGTAAAGAGCCTTGAGCGATAAGCGTGAGTAGGATGCTCTTGATTCACAAATCTTTGGGTTGGTGGCGTGAGCGACTTCTTTAAGATCTCCGTTGAAATGCCGTCTTTACATCCATCGATAAACTACCATGTTCTTACTAGCGGCGTTAGCGGAAAGATTACGATTGCCTCGATTCGAGCAGCTGGAGCAAAAGATTCTTCAAGTCTATACCCTCCTCTTGGCGATATCCTTTAGCAACTAATCGAGCCTTGTTCTTGACACATCACCATGCTCATCAAGTTTTACTTTGAAGATCCATTTGAGAGCTATAAACATACGATCTGGGCGGTACTAACTCCCATTACATCAGGCGATCAAACTCATAATTTCATCTTGCATGGCATTGAACCATTATCTTCATTCATGGCGGTTTAACATCTTTTAGTTCGATCTTAGATGAGTGCAGGTTGAAGAAGCACCATAAGGCATCGGTTCGAGTTGTTCCGGGTTGATCTGAGGCGAGAGGATTTCCAATGATGTTGTCTAATGGATGATCGTGAGTCCATTTTAAGGGTGTTCATGTGGGAGTTGTTGAGGCCGGGGTGGTGAGTCGATGTCTCTGAAGAAGATGGTTCGATGATGATTCGAGGAGTAGCAAATATGTTTTCAAATGGAGCATCTTGAGTCGCAAAGGATTAACTTCATCATTGATGCTAGAAACATTTCCATGATGTACATTTGAAGAATGATGATTTGTTGATGAGGCTGAAGGATCGTGACGAGTGCTTCTTGACTTAAAGATGTTGATCTTGAGGATTGACTTCATTGACGGAATATGAGCATCCTCATTGTGAGGGATCAACACCTCATTAGTAATTGAATCATCTGATTCATCAAACATAGGATCAAACAATTTCTTTACATCATCTTGGATGGAGTACATATGGAGTTTCTTGAGAGGAGTTTGGAACAAGAGATGATCAATGGAATTTTTTGAAGTCACGGGTCTGTTTGGAGTGTCCGAGGAGCCATTTGATCCGGTCGACTCATCAAGCGTAACGTGAATTGTTTCCATGATATTTGGGTTCTTTTGTTGTAGATTCGGTATCCCTTTTTGTTTGATGCATATCTACAAATACTCAATGTCGACTTTGGCTCTAAGTTTGCTAAGTCTTGACCTCATTAGTTGGATAACGATACGCAAACACGCGAAGGAAGGATAGATTAGGTTTTACTGTTGTGGACAAGTTCATATGGAGTTTTCCATGAATAGTGTGAATGGGGAGCGATCATTATAAAGGAGACTTTCAAGTTCTCCTAGGTCGGCTTCAAATCAAAGAGATCATCATCACTTTCCGATGAAAGTGGATTGATGTGGCGAGTTCATCGGTGAACTTCTCAAGAAGAGGATCGGTCAGGGAGTGATGCCTCAACATACTCGATGTTTCCATAGGAAGCACAATCGTCGCTAAGATCGCAGAAAGTTTCAAAATGATCTTTTGAACACTCAAGAGGGAAGAGAATCACACATATGATCGGAAGTCCCTGTGACTCTCTCGGGATCGGGACAAGGTTCTCAACACTAGACTTTATGAATTCGTCAGATTCCTTTTCGAGAACAAAGGTCAAGATGCTCATCCCCGTGTTTAGAGAGTGAGTGGGAATATCGGTGTGATAGCGATTGTTTGAGAATGAATCTCAACCTGGCGGGATATCAACCGATGAACTTGATGAATCTTTATAGAATTGAAGGATATCAAGTGTATCCTCATCATCACCGCCATCGTGAATAAAGCGAAATTGAGAGCTAGATCCTTTGCTTTTTCTTTTGCAATTGATTCGCTAATAGATTTTCAAACGCAACTTGGGAATTTATTTTAGCACCGCTTTCGCCTAGCAATTCTTCCATGGATTTCTCATGTGAACTTTGAATGACGGGACATCGCGGAGTGGAGATTTGTCAAACCGGAAGGTTGACATTGATAATCATCATGAGGACCCCACAATATACACAAGAAAAGCGGGAGCATTTCGAATCTTGCTTTACTCAACTCCTCGATTCTTTTCACTAACTCGGAAGCTCTAGATAAGTGTCTTGTTGGGTTTGGCTGAGGAGTTTGAGTCATTTGGCACCGTGAGGTTGGTCGTGATATTGATAGTCGTAATTGTTACAAGGAAATGGATTCCTGTTTGACAATCGAGTGAAATGGGGACCTCCAGGTTCTCACAACAAAATGATTGTTGTGGTGATTGGTGAATAACATGGATATTGATCATTTCCAAAGTGTAAGATATAACTTTTCACATACACATCAAACCATAACACAAAGTAGCATATAGATGGAATTCTAGAGAGAGAAAGTTAGAGGTTTAGGGAACTTAGTGAGAGAAAGTGAAAGATATTATTATGAGCTCCAACTCTCTACCTTGGGAGGTAGAGTATTTATAGTCTTACATAAATCGCCACACATCGGTCATGGATCGCATACATTGGGTAAAGACCCGTCTGCCCTCCACGGTGTTACTTAACTAAATACTACTTAACTTAAAAGAACTACGATCACGAGCTTTCTAACGATTACATATACTTGAGGTGACCGACTCTTTAATACCAGAATTTCTAATTCCTAACAATCTCCCACATGGAGGTCACCTCAATCATGTACCAAAATTACATTGAATACAACCAGATAATACATTAACACTTGATCTTGTATTCTTGATGTAGTTCTTTGCCCTAAGCTCGTAGTCATTGATTCTTCACATTGCATGTTTGGTTACTCCAGTGGAGGTCTTTACCGATCCACGTGATAATAATTTTGAGCCATCCTTTGAGATCATCACTATCAAAAATCTCTAAGACATCCTTTGTGGTGTTGTGACTTTAGGACCGACATGCTCACATTACGGATCATGAAATCTTCTCATCGAGGAGTAGCGGAAGCTTTTGTTGAATCATGATATTGGCGAGCGTAGCAAAAGCATGGAGTGAAAATATCGTAGTCATTGATGCACTAATCATGATTTCTTTTGAGATGAATGTGTTAAGTGAGCATGTGGCTATGGATTGACCGCTTCATTACGATCGGTACGCAACGTCGGGTGTACCCGCATACAACAGTTAGTAATAAATCGCACGAAAGTGTCTTTGATCACTTCGCTGAATTGAGGTACGCCCACGGTTCCCGCTTGATCGATACATGTACCACCCGTGATCGGTATAATTCGAAGAATTTCCTCGACAGGGTTTCGCGAATGCTCTAGTCAGTTCTCAAACCGAACATCTCAAAGAAGACAACACGGAGTGAGTGAACCAAATAATTTTAAGTCCACCGATTGATGAAAAGAGATTTGAAAAACAATCGTGTATTGCTCAATAGAAATTGTTTTGCAATACAACGAAGGTTTTATTGAAAATCAATTATCAATCATAAAAATACCTTTGGTTTGAAAAATTAGTACACGGTCGATGTGCTAAAGAAAAGAGTTTTTAAGCACAATGACCGGTTTTTCAAAGGTGTCCGTCAATCCATAACTGAACCAGATTGATTCAAGAGATTGAATCGCCCCATTGTTTCTGCTCGGTTGTCACATGGTTAATCTATAAAATAGATCTCACATGCCACCTACCGGGAGCTTGTTTGATGTTGGCTCCAGTAAGGCTTTCCATCTTCATTGTGAATATGTAAACACATCACTCGGATGTTCGCAATACCACAAGGATAGTGCGTGAGGACTCAAGATATAATCTCTTTTCCACATTGTGTGAAACAGAGAGTCTTCATTGAAAGTGTCCTAATGAGATTTATTGATGATCTCGTGGCTCTAGACTCAATTTGTGCATATTTGGATCCTGCGGTCGGGAGACTAGGGGAGGGTCTCTCTTCAATATCAACAATCTCTAAGAGAAAGTCGATAGATAATGTCGGTTCTCCGTGAGAATGAAACAAGCCCTTTTAAGAGGAACTTGAGTGGTTTGGAAAGTTGAAGTGCAGTGCGTCACCGGGTCCATGACGTCTTGTCTTCAATACCGATGTTACCATCGTGAGTATATGAATTGAACCCGGTTTACGCTTCTAGGTTGAATAAATGGAGGCTATTTGTTTTCACCCTTTCCTCATTCAATTCTTTTAATTCTTCAACCCTTCAAGCTTACCGAGACTTCATAGCTAGAACCTTGTTGGGTTTATTCCAAGATCTTGGCTCGACCTTAGTCCTGCACTCTTCCCATATCTCATTTTTCTCCTTTTATCATCATACCTAAGGACTTCTACACTAACTAGTGGATTGTCCCTGGGTAGATCCCTCCGGTTACGGCGGATCTTGGGAACTAATACCTAACCTTATCATCCTTATATCACGTACATAGAGTAAAGTTGGTCGGTCAATTTGGTATTGTTCATCCGCCATTGGAACCAATTGAAAACCATTTGAAACTCAATTCGATACTTGTGATATATTATCAAAGCATTTTGTACCTGAATTGCTTTTGATATTTTTAGAACGAGAACTCCCCCTCAACATGTGCATCAAGTATTTGAAAATATTTTCTAAAAGATATTTCCGGGAAGGGTGAGGTTTCCATAAAATTTGCTCCCCAATATGCGCCTCGAGGTTTGAAAAGAGTTTTGCACATACTAGAGGAACTTGCACATGAGATGAGTTGATCACATTTCAAATCATAGGTTTAAGATAGATGCTCCCTCAACATGTGCATGGAAAATTTGAAATCGTTTGTCACATGTGGGCGTGGATAGCATGTACATCCTTATAAAACCATTTACCGAATTATCGCTTTAAATCCAATTTAAATCACACATTCTCCCCGATCACAATTATCAAATCATTTGAGATTTGTGATCTCTTATAGATTTAAATTGATTTTGAAGGCTTTAAGGGAATTGTGACTTGATTATGAAAGTGTTTTAATCGATAAGGATCGGATTTTAAGACTTTAAACTCCATTGATAAAACATGCATGTACATCTTTTGAAAACAATTTAATGCCAAATAACTTTTTAATTTAATTGAAATCATTCTCCCCTCAATCAATGACATAGGTTGTTGATTGAGAGATAGAGATTGACAAATAAGTCACGATGATTATCAAAAATAGAGATCGAGTTATTTTTCAAAGCATTTAGTTTTCAAAGAGATAAATGTTTATAGAATCGAGCATGGAATTTTGAAAACATGATAACACATGGCTCTGTTCTTTCTTTTAAAGCCCGGTTATTGCACGAAGATGACAATAAACCATTTCACTTTCTCGATTTTTTTTTTTTTTTTTTTTTTTTAATTAAGAATTCGAACAACATCTAAAGTCCCGTGTCATTCTTTGAATGACAGCACAAAGACCGTAGATATTATCGAACCGAGAAAGACATGACAAATTGACAATATTTTTTGAAGATTTTTCGAATTTTTCAAATTTTTATGGATTTTGAGAGCTTTATATTTTTCTATTTGATTTTTTGAAGGTTTTATAATTTTGTATTTTGTTTTTCGAATAGATATATACAAGAGATAGATGAAGATAGACCTTTACTCCTCGCCTTCCTCCTCGAAGACGTTTGAGAGTTCGGTTGAAGGCTTTTCAAGCCAAGTCGTGGAAGAATAAACTCAAAACGTTCTCTTGGAAGAGCTTTGGTGAAGATGTCGACTAATTGATATTCGAGACCTCACAAAGTATAGTTCCACCACACCTTTTTCCACTTGTTCCCCGATGAAATGATGTCGAATGTCGATATGCTTTGCTCTTGAGTGTTGAACGTTGTTGCATGAGAGCAATAGCACTTTTATAATCACAAAGAGAGGATTTTGTTGAATTCAAAGCCATAGTCGACAATCGAGATCTCATCCATAAGATTTGAGCACAACAAGATGACATGGCTATGTATTCACCTCCCAGAGGAAATAGAAGTACTCATTTGCTTCTTTGAAGACCGACTCACAAGCTTATCACCCAAAATCGAGCACCTCCCGACGTGCCGGCGTGTATCTTGACAACTCGCATGATCAAGATTCGCATAGGCCGTTAGTGACATACCGGTGTCGCCGAGTACCAAAGACCCATATTGATGGTTCCTTGAGATACCGAAGACCCGCTTAATCGCTTCAAGGTGCTTTTTGTAGGCTTAGCACGGTATCTAACACACATGCAAACAATGAACAAGATGTCCGTCTACTAGCAGTGAGATACATCGTGATCCAATCATATTCGATATTTCGCTTGGTCAATCATGATCCACGAGAGGTCCTCATCTAGTTTGGTTCGGGTCAATCATGGGGTGTCAATAGGTCACATGAATCAAATCCAAATTTCTTTAAAATCTCTGTTGCATATTTAGATTGATTTATGAAAATGCCTCCGGACTTTGTGAAATTTGTAATCCCAAGAAAATGACATTTGTCCCATCATTGACATTTCAAACTTTGAACTCATTTCATTTGAAAACGATCACATTCCATTGGGTCATCGAGGCAAAAATAATATCATCAACATAAATTTGAACATGAATTAAATGTTTGCACGACTTCTGGTGAACAATGTAGGATCAAGACTCCTTTGATGAATCCGGTTGATAGAAGAAACTTTGACGATGTATCATACCATGCCCTTGGAGCTTGCTTTAAACCGTAAAGAGCCTTCTTCAAACGATAAACGTGAGTAGGATGCTCTTGATTCACAAATCTTCAGGTTGGTGGCGACGAGACGACTTCTTTAAGATCTCCGCTCGTAAATGCCGCCTTTACATCCATCCGATAAACTACCATGTTCTTACTAAAGATTAGCCGAAAGATTCCGATTGCCTCGATTCGAGCAAGCGGAGCAAAAGATTCTTCAAAGTCTATACCCTCCTCTTGACGATATCCTTTAGCAACTAATCGAGCCTTGTTCTTCAACACATCACCATGCTCATCAAGTTTTACTTTGAAGATCCATTTTAGAGCTATAAACATAGCACGGTCTGGGCGGTACTAACTCCCGTACATCAAGACGATCAAACTCATGAATTTCATCTTGCATGGCATTGAACCACCTATCTTCATTCATGGCGGTTTAACATCTTTTGGTTCGATCTTAGATAATGCAGTTGAAGAAGCACCATAAGGCATCGGTTGCGAGTTGTTTCCGGGTTGATCTGAGACGAGAGGGATTTCCAATGATGTTGTCTAATGGATGATCGTGAGTCCATTTTCCGAGGTGTTCATGCGGGAGTTGTTGAGGCGGAGGTAGCCGAGTCGATGTCTCCGAAGAAGATGGTTCGATGATGATTCGAGGAGTAGCAAATATGTTTTCAAATGGAGCATCTTCGTGAGTCGCATAGGGATTAACTTCATCATTGATGCTAGAAACATTTCCATGATGTACATTTGAAGAATGATGATTTGTTGATGAGATCAAGGATCGTGACAGTGCTTCTTGACTTAAAGATGTTGATACGAGGATTGACTTCATTCACTGGAATATGAGCATCCTCTCGTTGTAAGGGATCAACACCTCATTAGTAATTGAATCATACAGTTCATCAAACATAGGATCAAACAATTTCTTTACATCATCTTGGATGGAGGTACATATGGAGTTTCTTGAGAGGAGTTTGGAACAAGAGATGATCCAATGGGACTGCTTTTGAAGTGCGGTCCCGAGTGGAGTGTCGAGGAGCCATTTGACCGTCGACTCATCAAACGTAACGTGAATTGTTTCCATGATATTTCGGGTTCTTTTGTTGTAGATTCGGTATCCTTTTGTTTGATGCATATCCTACAAATACTCCAATGTCGCCTTTGGCTCTAAGTTTGCCTAAGTCTTGACCCTCATTAGTTGGATAACACAATGCACCAAACACACGAAGGAAGGATAGATTAGGTTTTGTTGTGGACAAGTTCATATGGAGTTTTCCATGAATAGTGTGAATCGTGGAAGCGATTTTGTGTGTAGCATGCAAATGGCAATTGCTCCACCCGGAGAAACATTGGAACCTTTGAGTAGATCAAGATTGTTCTAGCGGCTTCAACAAGAGTACGATTTCGTCTTTCAACTACACCGCTCGCTGAGGGTTCGTGGAACACTTCTTTGATGGTCGATTCCAACGCTTTCATAGAATTCACTAAGTTGTTTGTTGACAAACTCGGTTCCATTGTCTGCTCGATAACTCGGCGCTTTTGTTTAGTCGAACTGCGTAATGCTTGATGAGTTTGATGATGATATCGAGTTTCATCCTTTGTCCTTAAGAACTTGACCCGTGTGAATCTAGAGTAATCATCAACCATGACTAACACATATTTCTTCCCAAAGATATTCTCGCACCTCATTGGTCCACATAAATCCATATGAATCCTATGAAGAACTTCGTGATGAGTTAGTAGGTTTGGGTTTATGGGCATACTTCTTTGCTTTTTCCCAATTGACATGCCGAACAAAGATGATCCTTTTCATACTTTAGTCTAGGTAAACCTACAACTAAGTTCTTTACGGAAAGATCGCTGATGGTGCCAAGTTCAAGTGATTGAGGCGACGATGCCATAACCATGACTTTGTTTTAGAAGCCTTTGATAACAAGCAGATTGGAGAAGCCCTCATCATGTCATCGATAGAGATGGTGTAAAGATTTGAGCCACGAGTTCCTTTTAACAGATTCCTTCATTAAGATCTCTAACAAGGGTATGTTTTCTCAAGGCTACTTCTAGATCGTAATCACAAATTGACCAACAGAGAATAGATTATGACCTAAACCTTCCACATAATACACTCTGAGATGACACTATCACCAACAACATAATCTCCATAACCCATAATAGCACCAAATGATCATTACCAAATCTAACAACCCGATGAATTTGCTCATGAAGTTCATGAGTCGCGACCGGTCTCCCAAATATGCTTGGAACGACTGAGTCCGGTACCACGTAATCCATTTGAACGATCCGCATTGAACACGCACAAGAATGGATAAGCGGATAATTGGGATCCCATGCAAGAATGGGTTCCATTTGGTTAGTAACAATGTTTGGAACACCCACATCGAAATAAGCATTCATATCGAGTAAGGCGATGGAATCATTGTGAATAGATGCTTGATACTAGTGTCGTAGATAGCCCTGCTCATAGTGTGATCACTTCTTAGGGAATAGTTCTACCAAGTAGGCATCCATTTTCTAGTGGGCATCATCTCGATTAGTCTTATGACCAATGTGTATCCAATAGAAGCCTATTTTGAAATGTTCTTCCTGTGGGTTTCCATTGTTTTCTAACTTTCTTTCGTTTTGCCTTTTAGCCTTCTTAGCATGAATTTTAGCATTAACAATATTAACTTGACAATTAACATCATTAGCGTAACATTAACACCACATTCATGATTAGAAATGAATTCAAGCGATCATCGATTACAAGGTTTGCAAATAGTATCGAATTCGAATTAATTACAAGACGCCTATGGCTAATACTAGAATCAACACGATTCGCTTTATTCGATTCAAACTTAAAGTTCCTAGACATTGTTCTTCTACTCTTTTCCAAAGCATTCTTAGCTTGCGAGGTCCTATCATTCCTTGTATTGTCTTGAGACTTTGACCTCCCTTTAATGTCACCATTATTCTCAGAGAGGAATGGGAACATTAGTTGGTTTTACAACTCTTGCATCACTGCTTAGAAGTCTTGGGATCTGAACTACATGCGGTGTGTACTAAGGTTCACTTTCTTAAGACTAGAGGTCCGAGATTAGTACCCTAGAAGCATTCTAAGATTTCTTGAGATCGTTTGGCATATAAGCATGCATGTCCAATTGCATTATCATGAGGTTTCTCTAGCTTATCCTCTTCAACAATCTCACGCAGACATTCTAGGCAATCCTTAAGGGATGAGAAGTATGTTTGAATGGCAAGTTTGTTGTTCCTTAGATGAGGAGGACATATGTCACGGAGATAAAGCATATTTATTACAAGAGTGAACCTTTGATACAACATTCTCCCCATTGGTCATTGGCATTTTCCTTTTACCACCCTTCGATTCTCAATTTCCTTTTGCAATGAAGCTATTTGTTCGTTGTTTTGTTACTGAGTGACTTTAATTGATTCAAATAACTCATTGAAATGACGTTTAACCTTTTCATTTTCTTAGAAAACTTTCGCTTTCCTTTTGTAAAGCATTTACTAGGTTTTGAAGATGAAACGCTTGAGAATTCTCGAGAATCTAAAGGAGGAGGCATTTGGGAGCCCGCCATATTGTTCGTTTGACCCTTTAATTGAGAGATTGGGCTTTCAACTTTCTAATCGTGTTACACCGAGCTTGAATCTGCTCATCTCGCTTGTTAATTTGAAAACTCGATCAAACTCGAGCATCTCAAGATGTCTTGATATTTGAAGTTTTGACATTTTCTTTGAGATGTTGATATTTTAGTTGTAGATTAAAATACTCAACTTCTAGTTTAGAAAATGTTTAACCAAATTGTCGTGATCATCCGGCCTAATTTTCTCATTTAGTTTAGAATTAGTTTTTTCAAGCTCAATGACACGATCACGGAGACTTTCGGGCGCACGATAGTTCATGAAATTTGGAAGCATTAATAGAGCAATTTGAAGCGTTGAAAAGACATCTTGAGCAACACATTCGAGAATAAGATTCTCATTTAATGTATGCGTGTTCTTTCTCTCAATCTCATTATATTTCATTGGCACGCCATAGTCACTAACTTCAACAACCATTGCATCAAATTCCTTTTCCATTCCCTTAATATCGCTTTCTACCCCTTTTAAGACTCTCAAAGTGATCTTTAGAAGTTTAAAGAAGGGCATGACCTCGCTTAAATAACATTCTTTCATTTGTTCCAAAACCCTTTCTCCTTGATTATACCTGGTGTGATCCTTTTCTTGCAAGTTTTCTCAAAATCAACAAATAGTTGAAATATAACGATTGGCTAATTAATGTCTTGCTTTTAGTGGCAATTGTTCTAGGTACAAGATGCATTGGTGTATTAGGAGGATACACAGTGCTTCTAGGCATTTTCCTAAGGGAGGGTTTGTTTCAACAATATTTTCCGCTTCCGCTTATCTAAATCTTTTTCCGTAAGACTTGTTCGGAGTCAACAAAGTCTCGAGGTTTAAACTTGTTCAAGGAAATCAGTTTTCCTTCTTGTAATCATGAGGAGTGATAATTATGTTTTCTCTTTGCATTTGGGATCATTTTGTTTCTTATTCATCTTTTCCTAGTGATTTCATTTGATTTCTTATCTTCCTCGATTGCACTCAACGCAACTAGGTTTCGCCTAGGCTTAGGATTTCATTACCATCATAAAGCACCTTATGAGCATTTCTAGCCTTTTAATTACCTCAGGATTTGGTTCCTCAACAAGGGAATGCTATGCTTATCGCTTAAGACTCGTGTTTAGTGACCATGTGAGCAATCAATGGTGTTTCCTTGTATGTACAACTTGTTTTCAAGTTTGTTTTTCAAAGTTTTCGATTGGAAAAATCTCTCAAGAGTTTTGATTCCTTTGCATTAAATTTTGCTTAAGCATTTTCACATTTTCGAAGTTCTTGTTTTTGCTTAATGTTTTAGAAAGTTTTTCTTGCAAGGAATGTAATTCTTGTTTCAATACTTCTTCTCTAAACTTACTTTTTCTAATTATCGTACTCACTTGGTCATCCATTTCGCTCACGAGTGGTCAACTCAAATTTTGCACGTTGTTCATAAATAGCAACACGTTCCTTATAGGCATTTAGTTCAAATTACGGAATCATCGTGAGCACATGTAAAGTATTCATCAAAGACATAGTCATTGTTGATTGCGGAAGATGTATCACTTGGTACAACTTCACTTTCACTTTGTTTCACGTATTGATCGTATGGGACAATATTGTTATTACCCATATTTTCAACATTTGATTCAATAGTTTCGCTTGATTGTACTTTGTCATGCATCCGCGCACGTCGATCATCGTGATAGTTTTAATACCTCGAGATGAGTTTGTCCTGGATGTGCCGACCAGGTGAAGAAGAGACCTTGGGAGAAACCATTCGAGAAATGCTAGCCATGAAAATTGTGTGTGGAAGAGGTCCATCATCTACATCGTAGTCGTGCATGCACGATCGGTGACTTGAAAGGCATTCGATGATTGTGACCTATCTCTCGAATAGGCCGCTCATCCACATGCATCATAGGTCTTGGCATTGCCTCAAAGAAGAAACAACAATTCCTCTTCATCCAGCAAAGACCATTGTCCCGAGCTTGTGCCAAGAGCATCTTATCTCCTCGGTAGTCGAAGCATTCATGGACGCTTTGGAGATGTGCGCCTTGCAATGTGTCCTTCACCACCACGCTTATAACATTTGATTGGCTTAGCTTGACCTTGGTTACCATTTCTTCCTCGATTACGGTTGCCAACATAACCTCTCGACTCCACCTCTTCCCTAATCATCACCGTCTTTCCGAACTGTTGCACCACCGATCCTTCCATCTTTAACAAAGGGCTTGATTGTGTGGGTTAGATGCGCTTCGAGGTTGTTGTTGGTTTGTGGGAGAATTCATGTTTTGACTAATGAGAAGAGCTAGTTGATTGATGAAGTTACCCGACGTGAGCATCAACATCGACTTGTTTGAACATAGGATCGGGAATGAGTTTGTGATTACCATTACCCAGCGGTATGACTTGTGGCTTTGGTTGTGATTCCGATGTTAGAGTAGAAAGTCATTGAGTCATTAGCCGAGCTTGTCTCTCTCCTGGTTGGTTTTGAGCTGATTGAGAATCAATTTTTCAAACATAGCATGTCTCTCATTCGAAGGAGGAAGGCATAGAGTTGCTCATAGTTTGTATTCTTCAATCCTTTAGTGAGCTTCAGCCGTGACAAACTTGTGCCATTCGGATTCATGTTGTTCACAAATTTTGAGTTCAAATTGAATGTTAGGCATAGTCATTCGATGTTCCTCATGTCATTCACTAACTTATGAAATCTCACATAGTACTCATAGACATTCTCATCCGGTTTCATCTTGAAGTGCTCAAATTCCATAGAGTCGGGTTCTCTGTCTTCCATGGTTAATTTCAACACGAGAGAAGCATCTTTACATTATCCCAAACCGCCTTTGCATCGTTGTTATGATTGATCGCCTTGTAGATGTCTTTAGAAGACCTTGAAGAACAATGTTTGAAGCCTGATATCTCGCATCAAATCTCTTTTCTCCTTATCATCAAGCTCATCATACATCTTAGGTCCGCCCATTCCATAAACCGGAGTACCATCTTCATTAGTATCTAGTATGTCTCTAGTCGTCTCAACTCGATATGGTCCTTCATCAATGGATTTGAGAATGTTGACACCATTTTCCTTTCAAGGCAATACAACTGATTCGTTGAGCCCAAGAATCGTAGTCGATTCATCAAGCATGGGTGGACGAGTATCCAGAGCCAATTTGCTTGAACATCCTCATGACAGTGGAGATGGCGGTGAGGAGCGTTGGTAGACATGTTAAGCATTATACGGATTTTATAACTCTATGATTAAACTGAAATAGATTCTTTCACGGGATTTTACTAAATCAAGAGAAACCGTAAACAATCACTCAAGTCGCTAGAAGATAATGCACTAAGTCGCTAGAAGATAATGCACTAAGTCGCTAGAAGATAATGCACTAAGTCGCTAACCCTTAATTGCGCTACACCCCTAAGTCGCTAGAGTCCCAGTCGCTAGACAAAAAGCAAGTCGCTAGTAGTAACTCGCTAAGCCTCAAGTCGCTAGCAAAATTTGGCGACAATTACTACAAGTCGCTAGAGATACAAGTCGCTAAAGAAAGCAACTCGCTCTGCACCAAGTCGCTACCACCAAGTCGCTGCTCAGAGTGGAGAGTCCACTACTTGTACTTTAACTCGCTAGATCTAACTCGCTAGGTTTAAAACTGTAACTCGCTACAATTTTGTGAAGTAAGTCGCTATGAAGAAAAATAAACCGTGAGCTAAGTCGCTAGCAAGAAAAACCTTATAAACATCACTTTTCAATCCAAAAACAACCCAACCAAGATGATTCAAGCTAACCAAATGAAAACCTAAACACTTGTGATGATTCTAAACATGAAAGTACTAACAAAATTCAAACTTTAACACAAGAAATCAACCAAATGATGCAAAAACCACTAAACTTTTTCAAACTCAAAAACCACCTAAAACCACTAGAATCCAAAGATGTGCAAGATATGATCTAACCATGGCTCTTGATACCAATTGTAAGATATAACTTTTCACATACACATCAAACCATAACACAAAGTAGCATATAGATGGAATTCTAGAGAGAAAGTTAGAGGTTTAGGGAACTTAGTGAGAGAAAGTGAAAGATATTATTATGAGCTCCAACTCTACCTTGGGAGGTAGAGTATTTATAGTCTTACATAAATCGCCACACATCGGGTGGATCGCATACATTGGGTAAAGACCCGTCTGCCCTCCACGGTGTTACTTAACTAAATACTACTTAACTTAAAAGAACTACGACTACGAGCTTTCTAATTACATATACTTGAGGTGACCGACTTTAATACCGAATTTCTAATTCCTAACACAAAGTTCGTAGTGTTATCGAGATTTGTTCATAGAAAAACGTCTCGGTCCGACACTCAAATCCTTAGTGAGGACCTCCACAAAATTCACACAAGTATGTCTCAATCTCATGATGTGGTAGTGATGAAATAAATTAGTCGTGTCATGGTAAGAATAGGGATCTTGGTTATAGATGCACCCATTTCCCGACTCTACCATGCTAAAAGCGAGACAATTATCATCATTATGAGGGCCACCACACCATTGACAACCAAATGGTGTGGATACGACATAGGAAAGAATCAAAGGGTTTCAGAGGGGTTGGATGAAGAATCAAAGATGTGAGAGGTAAAGATGGATATTTTTGGATTTTTGGATAAACATTTTGTAAATATAAGAAAGAAAATCTTTTTGGGTTTTTGTGTTCGTTGAAAACTGATTTTAAAATATTTTCGGGAACCGTTTTGTTTTTATATGATAATAATAAGAAAATATGAACAAGGATGGTAAATATACAATGGATGTATATTCAACAATCACTGATGCTTCAAATTCGTAGTACGCAGCACACCTCCCCGGCAGCGGCGCCAAAATTTGATCGGCTCCAAACGGTCAGGTTTATTACACAAGTCAACCACTTGTGAATGGTCAACCGTAATAAAAGTCAAACAGTCTGAAACCAAAGCAATTGAGTCCAGAGGAGTTTAGTGTTTTATCCCCGGGTCGTTAAGTCCCAACGAGGTGTGAAAACTGAAATACAACGAATTTGTGATCGGGTGAATATTGAACAGGAAAAGGGTGATGATTGATTACACTAAGGAAATTAAATCTAATAAAGATTTTGAAGTCATTTTAATTTATTCTAAAAAACGCTTTAACGATTAAAACCTAAAACGTAAAACTTAAACTAAAACAAACGAACGTGTAAAATAAAAATGTGAAATCGAAAACTAAAAGACTCATGAAATGAAAATTACTTTTAACAATTCTAATCATAAAAGAAAATTTTAAGAAAAGAAAATTATTTTAAAACTATTTATCTAATTATTATTAATTAAAAACTATTTTTAACTATTTAAAATACATTAAAATACCGTAAAATAGGAAATTAACCTAAAAATGAAATTATAAATTGGAAAATCTAAAATATTATAAAACTAATGTAAAAACTGAAAATATATTTTTAGACTTTTAAATAATTATTATTAATTAAAACTAATTTAAACTAATTAAAATTAAGAAAAATAACAAATGAACAAGAAAAATTATGAGACTTTACAGGAAAATCTAAAATATTATTCTAAGCCCTGGGAAAAATATAAAAGTTAGATAAGCCCACTAATAAGTCGAATTGGGCAAATAAGCGCTTTGAATAAGCACTTGAAATAAGCTAAAAGCTAACTATAAGCTACCATAAGCTACTAAAGCCTAAATCTAACCTAAAATGAGCTAATGCAACTGATAGAAGTAAAAGCACAAGCTACGTAAAAAAACTCACACCATTTTTAATAACTATATGCCAAACTACTCTAAGGCCCTACTTTAAGCCTACTATTAAGCTAGCTTATAAAATTCCTAAAATAAACTAAAATGATCATGAAATCCACGACCAACCAAAGATCTTGTATCCAAATTTCACTCAAATGGACTTATAACTAATCATCAAAATTCCACAAAGTTTGGCAAAATCACTTTAAAAACAATAACCAAACACCCCTTAGCGGGTTTTAAGCACAAATAAGCTATAGAAACAGTTGAATGAATGAATAAGTTAACTTGATGATAACCAACTAACATAAGCTAAATAAAAGGGAAATAACTAATGAGGAGGGAACAAGGTAAAATGAACTAATCTAAGGGAACCTTAAGCTAAGAAAATGAGAAAATAAGCTATTCTACTTAACTCTAATAAACACTAATAAGTTATAAATTATGCCAAACCTATTCTAATCACTAAAAGGGCTAAAAAAAAGAAACTAAATAAGCTGAAAATGAATTCTAATAAGGACTTAAAAACCAACTGACCTGCTGATGTGATGCTATCTCAAACAGTCCAAGAGGGACTGTTTTGAGCTTGTTCTGATTAAGCTACAGGGTGAGCAAGACTTGAGCTCCTGGGACTCTAAAGCTCTCACGCCGCCTATCATTTGCCCCTTGAGATCACCTTAATTAGATGTTTACAAACTATAAATAAGCCGCAAAAAAATGGTGCACGGGCCGGTGACGATTCTTTGAAGCAATGGATCGTAATGTTTTATATGGGCTTTTAGAGCTTAAAATAAGCAACTAGGGAAATAAGCTAATGCACTAATAGCTAAAAAAACATATATGAGCTTACGGAGAACCTATAAACCAAATTGGAACCATTTTTACCCATAATAAAGCTAAAGATAAATTTGAGTCATGAGAAGCCAAGAACACATAAATCGCAATTCCAACAATCTTTGAACATTAACAAGTACAAAAACAAGGGTGCCAAGGACCAACATAAAGCAAATGAAATTAAATACTAACTACATATTACCTACAACCTGAAAATCAGAATCTAATTCTAACTTAATTCACCAAAACTTGATCTTAAACAGGAAATCAGGGACATAACTGGTCCTTAAAAAAAAAGTTACTAAATGACATTATGAGAATTTTAAATACCTCTGACAACAAATGACAATACTAAACTAATACTAACTAGACTCGGAAAAAGTTGTAACAACCCAATGCAAGTCCCAAAGTGGGTCAAAAGATTAATTTTTACTCAAAACTAATGCTATCCCAAACACCCCTTATGGGCATAAAAACACATAAAACTGATTTTCTTAAGACTTTTAGCTAGGATTTTCTTGTATAAAAAGTAACTTGCATAACCAAAATACACTTTTAGAACTAGAAATAACTAGCAAATAGCAAATAAGCACTTGAATGCTTATTTGCACGATGAACAGTAACGAGACAGAAGTGAAAAAACTATTGCATTAATTAAAAAAAAGACATTACAACCGAAATTTAAAGATAGAAAACTAAATTTAAAAGCTAAAATCCTAATGCCTTATCATGGCTACATAAGCTCTCTATTTATACTACTAGGGTCTTGGTCTTCAAATGCTTGAGTGTGCTTTTGTGCTTCTTCTGTGAGGGCAAGTAGTGGGTGAGAGGGTGATCTGTGCAAAACCGTCAAGTTTTATCACGCAAGCCGACCACTTGTGAATGGCCGACCGTAACAAACTTAAAACAGTTTAAGCACAAATGCAATGAAGATCAGGAGAGTATAGTGTTTCACCAGGTCGTTAAGTCCCAACCAAAGTTCTGAGCATAGTGTTTCCGGACCGTGAATTATATGGATATTGGTCATAACCAAAGTTCGAGCATCACCGTAAAACCGCTCATAGACAAACGTGTTTCGGATTGACACTCAAATCTTGGTGAGGACCTCCACAAAATTCACAGCAATTAGGTTGGTTATATGAAGATAAGTCGGTCAGTGGTGGGTAATTGGAAAAATTTGAGGGTCGTTAAATGAGTTCGATTAGGATCATAATCAAATGAATTCCTCGAACCACAAAACAAACAACTCCGTTACTAAATATCATTACCACATTGTACACACGTACACCAATGACAGGGTGAACCAAAAAGAGGCTCACCACAACCGACACAAGGAATAAACGATTCTATTTGAGAGTTATGAGAAGGAATCGGTTTATTCAAAGAATCAACAAAACCAACATGGTGATCTCGAATGACTATCAAGTCTCGAAGAACATTTTGAAAAATCGGGAAGTGGGGCAAGTGGTGTGCTCGAGAGCTAGCAATTTCCACCATACATTATGGTCTCCGTTCGGTTCTTGAGAAACGTGAAGATTAGGCAAGTCATTCTTGCTAGTCACCGCCTGAATTCTCGCATGTTTGCTTTTAACCGTAAATCGTGAAAGTTTAGGATCAATTCTAGACGGCTTAGAGCAATTGAGGATTAGATCTTTGGATAACCGTAGGTTGGACGTTTAGCACTTCCATTATTAGAGGAAGTACCGGTCCTTGTCACCCCGGTTTCGCTCCATTTCCTACGCAGATTAATGGATCATCACGAACAACACGAATTCTTGACATTTGCGATAAAGTTCGAAGTTTTCAACTTCGTCCCGTAATCATTCGCGATCGAGAGATTCCATGAGAATAGAAAGTTAGAATCAAATGGATAGAGGTAAAGGATAAAGAATCAAAAGGGTAAGAGGTAAAGATGAATATTTTTGGTATTTTTGAAATACATGATGTAGAAACAAAGAATGAAAATCTTTTGGGTTTTGATTTTTATAAGAAAATATAAACATATAGATGGTATAAACAAGGGTGAATATTCAAATCACTAATCTGAACGTAAGACTATTAGCACGCTGCCCCGCAATGCAAAATTTGATCTGTGCAAACCGTCAAGTTTTATCACGCAAGTCGACCACTTGTGAATGGTCGACCGTAACAAACTTAAAACAGGTTTAAGCACAAATGAAATGAAGATCGAGAGTATAGTGTTTCCCAGTCGTTAAGTCCCAACGAGCTGTGCGAGAATAGTCAAACGTGTAGTGATCGAGAGAATTTGAACAGATAAGGAGATATGATTGATTATAACTAAGGAAACAGTTTATAAATTACAGGGGCTTAAATGCAAATTAAAGGAAATTTAAAAAGATAAAAAATATTAAACAAACGCTATCACTATTTGCAAATGATGTTTTTGATTTTATGTTTTATAAAACTTAAATTAAAAACTACGCGACGCATAAAAATAAAATGTGAAATCAAGCACTATTAATCCTAAAATATGAAATGATATTTTTACAATCCTAATGATAAAAGAAAATTTTTAGAAAAAGAAAATTAATTTTTTAACTATTTATCTAATTATTATTAATTAAAAACTAATTTTAACTATTTAATAATAGACTAAAATACAAGAAAATATAAAATAAAGCTAGAAAAATGAAATTATGACTTGGAAAAATCTAAAATAATAAAAGAGAATTTTCAAAACTATTTTTGTATTTTTCTGATTATTTTTCTATTTTCTATGAATTTTAAACTATTTAAAACTAATTAAATTACTAAAAATTACAAATTAAACTATGAAAAATCTGGAAAAATATTTTTTACTTTTTATATTTATCTTAACCTAAGAAAATGAAAATTATTTTTTGAGACTTTTCCGATTTATTTGTATTAAATGCTAATTAAAAGGCCTAAAACTGCTTTTAATTAAGAAAATAGCAACCGACCTAAAAAATGTGAAAAATTCAGAAAAGTCTAATTTAATATGTTGAATCTAAGAAAATAGAAAACAGTGGCTTATGTGGAAGAAAATGAAATCAGAATGCAAGTGCTTATGTAATAAGCACTTGAAATAAGCTAAAGGTACCAATTGAGTGCCAAACTGTACACAAAAGCTTTAATAAGCTATTACTACTCAAAAGAAACCAAATACAACTATCCTAAACATCTGAATTGCACATTGCTATGATTTGATGATTTGAGAACAAGTGCTAAAAACAGATTTTGGTTACCTACTTTAAGCTTAATCAATCACTTATCCAATAAGCAAATCAGCAACATGAAATGTAGACCTCAAGGAGACCTAGCAAAGAACTTATAAACCGGAGATGAGACCTTGATAAGCTCAACCGAGCTTGTGGCAACCTCGCAAGTCCTCGCGGCATCGGTGATTAATCGAGTTAGTTGCCTGAGGCAAATAAACCCATTTTGATAAGCAGTTTTCAAGCTTGTAGAAAATTATAAAAATTATGCAAAAATCATAATAAGTAATTAGACCAGCTGAACTAGAAAAACCCCAAGTTTCCCTTAATTTGACCTAGAACTGAGCTCATGAAAATTCATCCTAGTTAGATGAAAATCTGGAATTTCAACATTTGACTTTTGAAAATAGATTTTGAAGTTTGACTTTAATGAACTTGCAACTGATTTTAAGGACCTAATATGATGTAAAATGTTGAAATGAAACTACATTAAGCTACTCTAGTTATATTTTAACACAAACAAACCTTTGGTTTTATAAAATCCTAATGAACATGAATTTAAAACAGGATCAATGTAATTTTGACTTTGAGAGTGCACAAGTGATATTTGATGACTGAATTGGTTCAAGTGGACTATATTAAGACTGCATAGACAGGATTTAAACATAAACCAAAGCTAAAGCTCAATCAGCCCCACTGTTCCAAACACTAGTTTAGAGACTGATTTGAACTTTTAAACTAAGCTAGTTACTGATTCAACTCATTCCACCACTTAAACTAAACCTAACATCCTAATTACATCTAGATAAACAGGTTTAAGATGTTTTAATAATCACAAGTTCAAACACAAACACAAACACAAACTGAATAAAAATTGAAAATGAGAAAAACAAAACTCACAAGAGATCCACTTATGCAGCGCTTATACAGAACCAACCCTACACTATCCTAATCTAATTCCACCCATATCCATGCTCAAGATTAGCCCAACATCATTTCCATTTCCAAATGCACCCATTTTGACTTTCATTGACCAAGCACCTAATTTGATTGAAACTGCTTTTATAAGCTTACAAAAGTTATATAAAGCTTAAATAAACTCGGTTTAACTTAAAATAAGCTAATAGAAGCTTTAAGACAAGAGTTAGAAACTCAATTTTTCAACAATGAACCTCTAAACATGAAATATAAATGGAACCTTGGATTAAGATCGAAATGAATTAAAATGACTAAGTATCTTAGTTTGAATACAATAAAAGCTTAAGATTACATTTTAAAGTACTAATTGAGAGAATTTAAGAAAACGACATACAATGAAATTGAAAACTAACTACTACTTCTTCTCTCGCATCTCTCTCTTTTTATACTTCAAATAGCTTCCACGTGTCTTCCGATCAAATCCCATCAACATTTGTAGCCATTGGATGTCTTGAGTGTGTTTTGGCCGCTTGATTAGTTTTAGCGGAAAAGGGTTTTTGACCTCCGGCTCAAAACCGCAACTAGGGGGTGGATAGGTGATGATTGTGGAGGGTGAGTTGAAGAGATAAGGTGAGGGAAAGGTGTTGGGAGAAGGTATTGCAGGGGCTAGTCAGTGGGAAGAAAGTGAATAGGGTGGGCGGCAAAGTGGTTTGACTGGTTTTGTTGACCAGGGGTCCAAAAGGGAAGGGGTCACAATTGTATAATGGCAGGGTCAAGTGTAAAGCGCGGTCAGGTGTAAAGGGTCATGGTTTAAGCTTAGTAATACAAGGACCATTATGTAATCGCCAAACTAGAGGACCATTTCGCTAATATTCCAAAGTTGTCACAAGGACCAAAACCGACAAACTTCAATAGTACAAGGACCAATTTTGACATTTTCAAACTTCGAGGACCAAACTTGACATTTTTCAAAGTTTAGGACCTAAGTTGTAAATTTGCAATTTTAAATCTCAAGGACTAATTTTGATGACTCATGAATCCTAAGGACTTAAAATGATATTTTTCTTTATTTAGATTTACCAGGACTGTTTTGACAACTTTTGAAACTTGGGGACTAAAGCGCCAATTATGCAAACTTGATACGTTTTCACCGATTTTGATATTTTGCATTTAAAACACATAAAACACTTATTTGTGATATTTTATCATTTTGATGCATTTCAGTGTTTTGGATGTTTTTGCGCTTTAAATGGTACAAAAATGATGAGTATTTAGACACTCATCAATCCCCACACTAAGATATGAATATTGTCCTCAATATTCAAAGTACCTATCGTTATGCCGAAACTTAGAACGTAAAAAGATAACATTACTAGCTAAGTGTAGAAACACAACAATTATTCTCTTTTTAATATTTACAATTTTCATTCATTTTTAGATCTATATACAACATGCGGGCATCTCCCCACACTAGTGGTGGTACACACGGTGAAAACCCATGTTTAACTCATCTTTTGATTACCGAGTCGCTAGCTTGACTCGACCCCAATTAATTGGTTCATGGGAAGTAAGTGGAAGTGACAATCGCCATCGGACTTTCATCCAAGATGTTTGGATAAACATTGAAGCACGTGAAAGTTCCACACCGATGAGATATAGATAGACGCACCCGCTCACAAATGGTACATGGAAATGCCGGGTTAAAGATAATGTCTTCATTCCGAAGGAGTGAAGAACCGAGAAGCTACGGGATAGGTGAAGAAGAGATAGAAAATCATGATAAACATCATGACTAACTCATCTTCATCCATAGGAGCATCCATAATTTCGTGATTATGAATCTCATCATTTAAGCTTACGTGATCAAGACAAATCTCGGTGTGTCATGATCAAATTGGGAGTTATCATATTCCGCGGAGATATGATATGAGAGAGTTCATCGGGCGAACTTCGTGAAGAGAATCAATCACAAGATGTAAATCGTGAATTTTGTTCCATCAGACTCATCACTATCCTCAATCCGAGTATCAAAGAGTGGATTCTCGAAATTAAGGTGAATTCGATTCAATTCAAATAGAGGATTAGTGAGAGTTGTTTTGAATGCTTCAGAACAAAGTGATTAATATTCTCTATTGACCGCTGTTGATAAGAAGTGAGTGAGCGATCATTATCAAGGAGACTTTCGCCTCCCGGATCGGCTTTAAAATCAAAGAGATCATCGTCACTTTCGATGAAAGTGGATTGATGTGAGTGAGTTCATTGGTGAACTCCTCAAGAAGATGATCAAGATCGATCCGAGGGAGTGATGCCTCAACATACTCGATGTTTCCATGAGAAGTACAATCGTCGCTAAAGTCGGAGAAAGTTTCAAAATGATCTTTTGAACACTCAAGAGGGAAAGAGAATCACACATATGATCGGAAGTTCCCTGTGACTCTCTCGGGATTGGGACAAGGTTCTCAACACTAGACTTTATGAATTCGTCCGATTCCTTTTCGTGAACAAAGTGTCAAGATGCTCGTCCCCATGTTCGTAGAGTGAGTGGGAGCTTGGTGTGATAGCGCTTGTTTGAGATGGAATCTCAACCGCCGGGATATCAACTGACTAACTTGATGAATCAAGTGTATCCTCATCATCATCGCATCGAATAAACGAAATTGAGAGCTAGATCTGGTGCTTTTTCTTTTGCAATTGATTCCTAATAGATTTTCAAAGGCAATTTGGGATTTTATTTTAGCACCGCTTCTTGATAGCAATTCTTCCATGGATTTCTCATGAATTTTGAATGACAGACATTGTGGGAGTGGAGATTTGTCAAACCGAAGGTTGACATTGATAATCATTATGAGGACCCCACAATATACACAAGAAAAACTGGAACATTATGAAATCTTTGTTTTACACAACTCCTCGCTTCTTTTCATCGACTCTGAAGCTCTAGATAAGTGTCTTGTTGGGTTTGTTGAGGAGTTTGAGTCATTTGGCACCTGGAGGTTGGTCGTGATAAGGATAGTCGTAATTGTTACAAGGAAATGGATTCCTGCTTTGACAATCGAGTGAAATGGGACCTCCACAGTTCTCACAACAAGAAACTGTTGAGTCTGGACCGTGAATTATATGGATATTGGTCATAACCAAAGTTCGAGCATCACCGTAAACTGCTCATAGACAAACGTGTTTCGGATTGACACTCAAATCCTTGGTGAGGACCTCCACAAAATTCACAAGATTAGGTTGGTTATATGAAGATAAGTCGGTGTGGTGGGTAATTGGAAAAATTTGAGGGTCGTTAAATGAGTTCGATTAGGATCATAATCAAATGAATTCCTCGAACCACAAAACAAACAACTCCGTTACGAATATCATTACCACATTGTACACACGTACACCAACGATGGTGAACCAAAAGAGGCTCACCACAACCGACACAAGGAATAAACGATTCTATTTGAGAGTTATGAGAAGGAATCGGTTTATTCAAAGAATCAACAAAACCAACATGGTGATCCGAATGACTATCAAGTCTCAAGAACATTTTGAAAAATCCGGAAGTGGGGCAAGTGGTGTGCTCGAGAGCTAGCAATTTCCACCACTTCCGTTATGGTCTCCGGTTCGGTTCTTGAGAAGCGTGAAGATTAGGCAAGTCATTCTTGCTAGTCACCGCCCGAATTCGCATGTTTGCTTTTAACCGTAAATCGTGAAAGTTTAGGATCAATTCTAGACGGCTTAGGAGCAATTGAGGATTAGATCTTTGATAACCGTGGGTTGGACGTATTAGCACTTCCATTATTAGAGGAAGTACCGGTCCTTTGTCACCCCGGTTTCTCGCTCCATTTCCTACGCAGAATTAATGGATCATCACGAACAACACGAATTCTTGACATTTGCGATAAAGTCGAAGTTTTCAACTTCGTCCCGAGTCGTCGCAATCGAGAGATTCCATGAGAATAGAAAGTTAGAATCAAATGGATAGAGGTAAAGGGATAAAGAATCAAAAAGGGTAAGAGGGTAAAGATGAATATTTTTGGTATTTTTGAAAAACATGATGTAGAAACAAAGAATGAAAATCTTTTTGGGTTTTTGATTTTTATAAGAAAATATAAACATTTCTATATATATATGGGACTACATATGACACGTCACTAATGCTGACTAAGCACTTTAATGTTGACATGGCCATCATTTGATGAGGTGGAAATGGTGACATGGCACTACTCCCAATTAAATATGTAAAAAAATTGTCATATATGAGGCTCGAACCCTGAGTTTCTCATCCACAAAGAAGGGCATCAACCATTAGACCAGACCACAAGTTGTGTTATACAACTGCATTCCCAAATTGATATGCTCACAAAACCATTACCAGCTTCCCTTCTTTTTCATGGTTTCCTAATTAAACATAAATCAAATCACCAATTATGTGCCATTATCTCCATCAACCAAAACCGCCTCTCTTACACAATCCTCATTTCCAATTTCAAAATACCGCAAATAACAAAACGCAATCCCTAATTCAAATCATGATTTATTGTATCTATACCATGTTTAGATGTGTTTTTTTGGGATTGGTAATATGATTTTCAAAATTTCAGCAAATAAAAACCCTAAATCAAACCTACTCGATCTGATCATCTCTAATTTGTACAAACTCTGAATTCATCTATAACATCGGATCTTCATAATCTTCACGGCACCGAATTAGATTAAAATCATCAGCATCGAATAAACACAAACACGAAAAGGTTTTTACAATTTTTATTCATCACACAATTGCTTTTTCAGAAATAAATCGTATGACATCTAATTGTAAGTTGTAGATTTTTTTTTGTTTTTGTTTAGGGAAAAGGGTAAAATGATGCCGGTTAGAGTCGGTGGTCCAAGTGTTGTAGATGACTCATCTGGTAAGAATTTTATGTCATTTGTTATTACAATCTTGATTCCTTAAAATAAGCAGTTTTGGGTTGTTTCAGATTCCTTAAAATAAGCAATTTCTACTTCCAAGTGTTGTAAAGCACTTTTGCATTTGCATTTAAATGTCTACTTGCTCTTGTGGGTTTTTTTCGGATTCCTTGAAATAAGCAGTTTCTGTAAGCAATCCCAAAATACTAAGATCGTCCACACCAACATACATTGATTTGGAAACTATATACTTTGTTTTATCTTCATCTCTGTTTCATGTTATCGCTTATTAATCATGGTCATGTTATATAAATCATATTTGATGATTGTCATATGAAACGTTTTTTAACATTTAACATATAATAATCATAGTGTTCTAATTTCTTAGCATGTAAATATTCTTTTTAGATTCGCTCATGTATGCATATATACTCCGTTAAGTACACAGTTAAGTTGGTCATATTAAAATGGTTTTTTGTATCTGTTGTAAGGGGCTATTATGGCTGTTGGAGCTACAAAGATTACTGCGGTTGCTGATAAAGATGGATATTCAGCGTGAAAAGTCAGATGACGGTGAGTTTGTTTCAGTAATCTTGAACGATTTTTAAACGCATATCATCTTTATTGCTATGGCCTTTAGAAGAAAATACTTTGAGAGTGTAAAGCTATAGGCATTTGTTGAGGATTACCTTTTGACTCTATATGATTTTGTTATATACATTTAATCTTTACTTTGATTAAACATTAAAGTTACTGCCCACTACCATCAAGCATGTAGTTCCACTTGTGTTACATTGTATATAATCAATTTATTTTTCAACAATACCAAGTTCATGAATAGTTGTCCTTATTGTGGTCTAATTATTGATATTGATAATGTATATGAACTTTAAATTGTTACTATAATTAAGTTTCATGCAATTAACCATCTATGGATATGTACTTGCATATAACATATTCTTTCGGTTACTTTCTCCTATTCATAGGTTTTCAATATAGTATTGAGATGTGAGCCTTCATGCCCACATCAACGTTTACGAAAAAGTTACTTGAATACAAGTTTAGAGTGAAGAAAATGTGGTACTTTCACTTCATAGGTAGAAGGTGTCTTCTTTATTTCAATTAGTAGTTACTATACTATATCGATGGTATCAATAAGTAGTGGGGCTGTTACAAATTGTTTAGAAAACTTAGAATCAATGACACCAATATATCAGGTTCTTAAATGTTCTGTTTAGTAATAAAAAATTTCTGATTTTATTATATCTGTTTTGTTTATGTTTCGGGGGTGAGATTACTCAGCAACACTACAAAAAGCAACTTAGTAGATATACTAAAAAGATAAGGAAAAATCCCAAATTCTGTCTACATCAGGGTCTACAAAACTATGGCTTGAAAAATCCAATCATGACCATTTCTGAAATATTTTCTTCAGGCCTACTAAACTTGGCTTCTTGGTATATCTTTTGGTTAATGCTAAGTGGGAATGTCAATGTTTTGCATCTTACTCTAAGCTTGGTATCATTTGAATTTGGTGCAGGTGGAAAACCTATTGCGATTGTACAATAGTATTGACGTACCCGAATAGCATTTGTTATTCAAATCCCCTCAACTTGGCAAGTGAGTACACAATAAGATAGTATGTTTTGATGTTGAGTAATCATTTTGGTTTATAAGATAATCGATCTCTGCAGGGAATCGAGGCAGCAAATTATTGGAGTGTGAGGGTATACAAACACATATGACATTTGTGTACAGGTAAGTGTGCCATGGCAATGCCTCTATACTTCGAAAGAGCTCAATCAACATCCTTAATCAAGCACATGTTAAGGTCTCAATAGAAAATACTGTAATTTTAGTTCCATTTTCCACATTATTCATGAACCTCTCTTCAATTCATGTTAATCAGTAAATTCAATTTGCAAATGCGTGTTGGATGACATTTTTTGCTCTACAAATTATCAAGAACTCATACTGCTAAAACGTGAAAAGTTTACATGCATATGGCATGTTAAAGATATAAGATTTACAATGTCGGAGATTACACGGGGAAAATAATATAAGAAAACTAGAATGTGGGTCTTTTGCTTACCTTCGGATGTTATATTGCTGAATTGTTGACTGCTTTTATATTATTTCAGCTTTAGTCAAGTTGTTGTTGCTCAAGCTGGTGCTTCTGCTATTCAAATATTTGTTGGTCGCCTTGGGTAATATACTCCGCTTTCTTAATAGGATGTGATACACTAACGATTCATATTGGGCAATTTTAGGTCAATCCCACGACCCATAGAAAGATTACATGTTCATGTAATCTAGCAATTTTTCCACGCTTACTTTTTCTATGCCAATGCTTAATAAAAAACATTTTGACTCAAACTTGTGTTTGTGTATTCTAATCGCTATTTTGCATCTTCTTTTTCAAATAGGGGACTCAATTACTCAAAATTGTTTTACGATAATAAGTTAAGGGGTGTTTGGATTGGCATTATAAAGTGAATGTTATGATAAAATAAGTTCTTTAGTGTAAAGATAAGCAAATACTGATAGTAGTTTTATTATAAAGACTCAAAATTGCTTTTACATGGTCTTGATGCCCATTCTATTGTGACATGATTTCGTGTTCTTGAGTCTGTTACCAAGTTGAACAACTGATTGCCTCTTTTTGTGAAGCAAAGGCCGCTCACCGCAAAGGCAACTTCCTACAACTACTACTCACTTAATGAGACATCCCCTGATGCTAGAATTTGGTTTTATGAAGATGATGATTTTAATAAGCAGCTGCGAATCTTAAGTGGTATGCCCCTCTCACTTATGGAATAACTGTGGTTATGTTATTACTCTTATGTACCACACGTAAGTATAATAGAAGGATGCGAACACCATAGCGTGGCCACTATGTCCAATAGTTAGTTATCTACTTATTGGTTGAAAATAGCAAGGGGGTGCTTGGTATTGCATTCCGTGGGTTATTATCTGATTATTAGTGCATATGCAAAACACATATATCACAAAAATAGTGTTCACGAACGATTTGCACAAAAGGCGATTGTTTCTGATCTTGAAACATCTGAACCTGCTTTTTGAAAAATGTGTTATGCACCATCACACCAAACATCCCCAAAGAAATCTTATTGATTTTATTTCTCATGAATATGCATCAAATAATCTCTTATGTATTACATTTTCTGTATGATGCAAGTTTTTTCTTATGTATGTTGAATTAAACAGAATATCTAGATATGTTTGATGCAGGTCCAGCTCGCAATAAATCAAAAACCGAAGCACAAAAGCTTTTTTCTGGACCAGTTAGAGTTATTGAGACTTATCGTACGGCTGATGGTGGTGATTTTAAGACAGAGTAGTTGATGAGCTTAGTAATTGGTTTACGAAGCAAAACCGGCTTCATAAGTGAGCAAAACAACAAATCTAAGAGGTTCAAGGTAGTTTTGCTTACGGCCCTTATAATCCATGTCATGTCCAAGATTATCTTAGCGTTCATATTTTTTTATCACACCGATAAGATTCATTAAAGTGTGATGATACTTTTGTGATTAGCCATAAAGGTGTGCAACTTTATTTGGTTAACCATTCGGATGTGTAGTAGAGGTAATATTGACTTGATGTGTTACACGCCTTTGCATTTAAATATGTATTTTCTATTATAATGCAACTTGATCCTTAACTTGATGTTGGAGCCATATTTCAGTTATAATTCACCACAACTAAACAAGTAAATTAGAACCATAAAGAAACAAAAACCAAGACAACCCGAATTTGTTCTTTGAATGAGTGTCTCTTTAGTATTAAAAGCTTCTCAACCATTCAGAAACTTCTCTATGAGCTCTAATTTTAATCTTGTGGTTCTTGAATTTTGTTTCTTTGGAGGTGAATAAAGGTGGGTCGGGTAACATGTTGTGGTAAAATGGGCAGTAATCATTTTGGTTTATAAGATAATCGATCTCTGCAGGGAATCGAGGCAGCAAATTATTGGAGTGTGAGGGTATACAAACACATATGACATTTGTGTACAGGTAAGTGTGCCATGGCAATGCCTCTATACTTCGAAAGAGCTCAATCAACATCCTTAATCAAGCACATGTTAAGGTCTCAATAGAAAATACTGTAATTTTAGTTCCAGTTTCCACATTATTCATGAACCTCTCTTCAATTCATGTTAATTAGTAAATTCAATTTGCAAATGCGTGTTGGATGACATTTTTTGCTCTACAAATTATCAAGAACTCATACTGCTAAAACGTGAAAAGTTTACATGCATATGGCATGTTAAAGATATAAGATTTACAATGTCGGAGATTACACGGGGAAAATAATATAAGAAAACTAGAATGTGGGTCTTTTGCTTACCTTCGGATGTTATATTGCTGAATTGTTGACTGCTTTTATATTTTTTCAGCTTTAGTCAAGTTGTTGTTGCTCAAGCTGGTGCTTCTGCTATTCAAATATTTGTTGGCTGCCTTGGGTAATATACTCCGTTTTCTTAATAGGATGTGATACACTAACGATTCATATTGGGCAATTTTAGGTCAATCCCACCTGACCCATAGAAAGATTACATGTTCATGTAATCTAGCAATTTTTCCACGTTTACTTTTTTCTATGCCAATGCTTAATAAAAAAACATTTTGACTCAAACTTGTGTTTGTGTATTCTAATCTCTATTTTTGCATCTTCTTTTTCAAATAGGGGGACTCAATTACTCAAAATTGTTTTTACACAGATAATAAGTTAAGGGGGTGTTTGGATTGGCATTATAAAGTGAATGTTATGATAAAAATAAGTTCTTTTAGTGTAAAGATAAGCAAATACAGTAAGTAGTTTTATTATAAAGACTCAAAATTGCTTTTACATGGTCTTGATGCCCATTCTATTGTGACATGATTTCATGTTGCTGAGTCTGTTACCAAGTTGAACAACTGATTGCCTCTTTTTGTGAAGCAGGCGTCGTCTACCGCAGTGCAACTTCCCTACAACTACTACTCACTTAATGAGACATCCCCTGATGCTAGAATTTGGTTTTATGAAGATGATGATTTTAATAAGCAGCTGCGAATCTTAAGTGGTATGCCCCTTTCACTTATGGAATAACTGTGGTTATGTTATTACTCTTATGTACCACACGTAAGTATAATAGAAGGATGCGAACACCATAGCATGGCCACTATGTCCAATAGTTAGTTATCTACTTATTGGTTGAAAATAGCAAGGGGGTGCTTGGTATTGCATTCCGTGGGTTATTATCTGATTATTAGTGCATATGCAAAACACATATATCACGAAAATAGTGTTCACGAACGATTTGCACAAAAGGCGATTGTTTCTGATCTTGAAACATCTGAACCTGCTTTTTGAAAAATGTGTTATGCACCATCACACCAAACATCCCCAAAGAAATCTTATTGATTTTATTTCTCATGAATATGCATCAAATAATCTCTTATGTATTACATTTTCTGTATGATGCAAGTTTTTTCTTATGTATGTTGAATTAAACAGAATATCTAGATATGTTTGATGCAGGTCCAGCTCGCAATAAATCAAAAACCGAAGCACAAAAGCTTTTTTCTGGACCAGTTAGAGTTGTTGAGACTTATCGTACGGCTGATGGTGGTGATTTTAAGACAGAGTAGTTGATGAGCTTAGTAATTGGTTTACGAAGCAAAACCGGCTTCATAAGTGAGCAAAACAACAAATCTAAGAGGTTCTGAAGGTAGTTTTGCTTACGGGCCCTTATAATCCATGTCATGTCCAGTATTATCTTAGCGTTCATATTTTTTTTATCACACTGATAAGATTCATTAAAGTGTGATGATACTTTTGTGATTAGCCATAAAGGTGTGCAACTTTATTTGGTTAACCATTCAGATGTGTAGTAGAGGTAATATTGACTTGATGTGTTACACGCCCTTTGCATTTAAATATGTATTTTTCTATTAGAATATGCAACTTGATCCTTAACTTGATGTTGGAGCCATATTTCAGGTTATAATTCACCACAACTAAACAAGTAAATTAGAACCATAAAGAAACAGGAAAACCAGTACAACCCGGAATTTGTTGCTGAATGAGTGTCTCTTTAGTATTAAAAGCTTCTCAACCATTTAGAAACTTCTCTATGAGCTCTAATTTTAATCTTGTGGTTCTTGAATTTTGTTTCTTTGGAGGTGAATAAAGGTGGGTCGGGTAACAGGTTGTGGTAAAATGGGCAAATTTTAGTACGATTGCAATAGGCATGGTCAAGACTTTCTTACTTTTTAAGCAATTTTACTACACTTTGTGTGTCTTATGACCCGTTTGGTCCACTTGACCCATTCATCCTGTTTCTATTTCGTTAGATATAAAGTGTATTGCAGTCTCCAGTTTCTTATCGCTTTTTTGTTTTTATTAAACAGGTGACATGATATTATGGATTATAAGCAAGTAGATGCTTATGGGCAAAACTTCAAGTAGTTCAGGTATTACCCTAAAAATTCATTAATGAATTAGTAGTTTTAGTTTAAACATGTAGTTATAGTTTAATCATTTTCCATCATTTTACGATTAAGTATTTGTTTTAAGTTTAATTATTTGTTTGCGCTTAGGGTATTTGAAGGGGACCCTTATTAAATTAGAATATTGTGTGAGGCCGAGTATCGGGAACAAATCCTTGAATAATGTACAATGTTTTGCTCAATTGATTAGCATGTTCTAGAGAAGTTCAGCTCTCCAGAAGTTCACAGATATGTCTAAAAAGTTTTTGGAGAAAGATTATGTAAAATCATATCCTATTTTCGAATTTATTTATTTCGTTGCTACATTAGGTTCCTTTAACTTCGAAGGAGATAATTCTCAACAACTTGGTCACCGCCAACGAAAGCAACATATTCCACTGGCTTCCACCTAGAGATCCGCAAGTACCAATCATGAATTTTATAAACTTCAATGGACTTCTTCCGCAAAGGTAACTAAAGATATTTGTATTGTCATTTCTGTTCCTACAGGTAGATGACATATGTTTAATTATAGGGTGAGCTTTCAAATGTTTTTTAAAACTTATATGTATTAATAATTGGAGAAACCTCACCTGAAGGTGAGTAAACTAGAATAGTGAAAACTTGCGTCACTTTTACGTATTTATGTACTTGTATCACTTTCTATATTAATACATACATTTAGAATTTTGCATATATCATGAAGCTGCTATGCATACGACAATTACACAAACTCCACAATAAACGACATTTACAAAGAAGTATTATTTAACCATTTCATTATCTTTCATATGTATTACACAAAAACTTTTGTTACTTATAGTTTGTATGTCCCAACAGAGAGGATCCTCCTCCATATAACAAAGTTGTGTACCAAAAAAAATTATTTCGTCCATGAATAACTACCATGTAATTTACATTTTCTCATACTTTTCATTCTTCTTTTTAAATTTAATATATGAACACTCATTTTTTATTATAGTTTTGGTTTCTAAAATATTTGTCGTCATTCAATATTTATTTACGTCCACCTAAACTTCGTCAAGTAATCTTAAGAAGCTAGCCCGCCCATCCGGGCGGGCTATGAAGCTAGTAGATGGTATAAACAAGGAGTGAATATTCAAATCACTAATCTGCGAACGTAAGACTATTAGCATCGCTCCCGGCGTGGCGCCAAAATTGATCTGGCAAAACCGCTGTTTTATCACGCAAGCCACCACTCAGAATGGTCGACCGTAACAAACTTAAAACAGTTTAAGCACAAATGCAATGAAGATCGAGAGAGTATAGTGTTTCCCCAGGTCGTTAAATCCCAACGAGCTGTGCGAGAATAGTCAAACGTGTAGTGATCGAGAGAATTTGAACAGATAAGGAGATATGATTGATTATAACTAAGGAAACAGTTTATAAATTACAGGGGCTTAAATGCAAATTAAAGGAAATTTAAAAAGATAAAAAATATTAAATAAACGCTATCACTATTTGCAAAATGATGTTTTTGATTTTATGTTTTATAAAACTTAAATTAAAAACTACGCGACGTACAAAATAAAATGTGAAACTGAAGCACTATTAATCCTAAAAATATGAAAATGATATTTTTACAATCCTAATGATAAAAGAAAATTTTTAGAAAAAGAAAATTAATTTTTTAACTATTTATCTAATTATTATTAATTAAAAACTAATTTTAACTATTTAATAATAGACTAAAATACAAGAAAATATAAAATAAAGCTAGAAAAATGAAATTATGACTTGGAAAAATCTAAAATAATAAAAGAGAATTTTCAAAACTATTTTTGTATTTTTCTGATTATTTTCTATTTTCTATGAATTTTAAACTATTTAAAACTAATTAAATTACTAAAAATTACAAATTAAACTATGAAAAATCTGGAAAAATAATTTTTTTACTTTTTATATTTATCTTAACCTAAGAAAAATGAAAAATTATTTTTTTGAGACTTTTCTGATTTATTTGTATTAAATGCTAATTAGAAAGGCCTAAAAACTGTTTTTAATTAAGAAAAATAGCAAACTGACCTAAAAAAAATGTGAAAAATTCAGGAAAAGTCTAATTTAATATGCTGAATCTAAGAAAAATAGAAAAACAGTGGCTTATATGGAAGAAAATGAAACTGCAATACAAGTGCTTATGTAATAAGCACTTGAAATAAGCTAAAGGTACCAATTGAGTGCCAAACTGTACACAAAAGCTTTAATAAGCTATTACTACTCAAAAGAAACCAAATACAACTATCCTAAACATCTGAATTGCACATTGCTATGATTTGATGATTTGAGAACAAGTGCTAAAAACAGATTTTGGTTACCTACTTTAAGCTTAATCAATCACTTATCCAATAAGCAAATCAGCAACATGAAATGTAGACCTCAAGGAGACCTAGCAAAGAACTTATAAACCGAGATGAGACCTTGATAAGCTCAACCGAGCTGTGGCAACCTCGCAAGTCCCTGTGCGGCACTCAAGATTAATCGAGTCATTGCACAGGCAAATAGCCCATCTTGATAAGCGGTTTTCAAGCTTGTAGAAAATTATAAAATTATGCAAAAATCATAATAAGTAATTAGACCAAATGAACTAGAAAACCCCAAGTTTCCTTAATTTGACCTAGAACTGAGCTCATGAAAATTCATCCTAGTTAGATGAAAATCGGAATTTCAACATTCGACTTTTGAAAGCAGATTTTGAAGTTTGACTTTAATGAACTTGCAACCGATTTTAAGGATCAATATGATGTAAAATGTTGAAATGAAACTACATTAAGCTACTCTAGTGATATTTTAACACAAAACAAACCTTTGGTTTTATAAAATCCTAATGATATGAATTTAAAACAGATCAATGTAATTTTGACTTTGAGAGTGCACAAGGATATTTGATGACCGAATTGGTTCAAGTGGACTATATTAAGACCGCATAGACAGATTTAAACATAAACCAAAGCTAAAGCTCAATCAGCCCCACTGTTCCAAACACTAGTTTAGAGACTGATTTGAACTTTTAAACTAAGCTAGTTACTGATTCAACTCATTCCACCACTTAAACTAAACCTAACATCCTAATTACATCTAGATAAACAGGTTTAAGATGTTTTAATAATCACAAGTTCAAACACAAACACAAACTGAATAAAAATTGAAAATGAGAAAAACAAAACTCACAAGAGATCCACTTATGCAGCAGCTTATACAGAACCAACCCTACACTATCCTAATCTAATTCCACCCATATCCATGCTCAGCATTAGCCCAACATCATTTCCATTTCCAAATGCACCCATTTTGACTTTCATTGACCAAGCACCTAATTTGATTGAAACTGCTTTATAAGCTTACAAAAGTTATATAAAGCTTAAATAAACCTCGTTTAACTTAAAATAAGCTAATAGAAGCTTTAAGACAAGAGTTTGAAACTCAATTTTTCAACAAAGGAACCTCTAAACATGAAATATAAATGGAACCTTGGATTAAGACTGGAAATGAATTAAAATGACTAAGTATCTTAGTTTGAATACAATAAAAGCTTAAGATTACATTTTAAAGTACTAATTGAGAGAATTTAAGAAAAACGACATACAATGAAATTGAAAAACTAACTACTACTTCTTCTCTGCATCTCCTCTCTCTTTTTATACTTCAAATAGCTTCCACGTGTCCTCCGATCAAATCCCATCAACATTTGTAGCCATTGGATGTCTTGAGTGTGTTTTGGCGCTTGATTAGTTTTGGCGGAAAAGGGTTTTTGACCTCAGGCTCAAAACCGCAACTAGGGGTGGATAGGTGTGATGATTGTGGAGGGTGAGTTGAAGAGATAAGGTAGGGAAAGGTGTTGGGAGAAGGTATTGCAGGGCTAGTCAAGTGGGGAAGAAAGTGAATAGGGTGGGCGGCAAAAGTGGTTTGACTGGTTTTGTTGACCAGGGGTCCAAAAAGGGAAGGGGGTCACAATTGTATAATGGCAGGGGTCAAGTGTAAAGGCAGGGTCAAAGGTGTAAAGGGTCATGGTTTAAGCTTAGTAATACAAGGACCATTATGTAATTCTGCCAAACTAGAGGGACCATTTCTGCCAATATTCCAAAGTTGTCACAAGGACCAAAACTGACAAACTTCAATAGTACAAGGACCAATTTTGACATTTTCAAACTTCCAGGGACCAAACTTGACATTTTTCAAAGTTTAGGGACCTAAGTTGTAAATTTGCAATTTTTAAATCTCAAAGACTAATTTTGATGACTCATGAATCCCTAAGGACTTAAAATGATATTTTTCTTTATTTAGATTTACCAGTGGACCTGCTTTTTACAACTTTTGAAACTGGGGGACTAAACCGCCAATTATGCAAACTTGATACGTTTTTCACCGATTTTGATATTTTGCATTTAAAACACATAAAACACTTATTTGTGATATTTTTATCATTTTGATGCATTTCGAGTGTTTTCGGATGTTTTTGCGCTTTAAATGGTACAAAATGATGAGTATTTAGACACTCATCGAGGGTTTGTGATGACAGGTAAAAGATGGGAGGTTGAGTGTGAAAGAACCTTTTCGTATGCTATTTTTATCAATCCTATTTTCTTTTCTTTCTTGTTGTGTCGACATATACTAATAAAGTAGTAGTAGGGAAGGAGAATGAAAGATTTTGGGAAATGTTTGATGATATCTCATTTGGTATGTGAAGGAGTCGTGGAAAAGCGACACTATAGTTTCCATTCTTGTAATTTGGCAAAACTTGAGGACCAAACCGTAGTTTTCCAAAATTAATCATAAGGACCATATTTGACAAGCTTTATTAACCAAGGACCATAAATAATATTTTCCATTTTTGAAAATCCCGGGAACTTGTTTTTCCATTTTTGAAAGTTGAGGGACTGAAACTGCCAATTATGCAAACTTTGTTCGTTTTTAGTTGTTTTTATTCATTTTGCATTTAAAACATATAAAACACAATTTTGGGATATTTTCAGTATTTTGATGCATTTCTGAGTGTTTTTAAATGTTTTGCAGTTCAGATTTGACCAAAAATGATGAGTATTTACAAACTCATCAGGGTCTTTGTTTTCGTTGCCCCGAAAAGTTTCACCGAGGCCACAAATGTAACCCACCCCAGTTTTTGTTAATTGTTGACAACGACGACCAACCGACCACCGATGACATCTTCTCCATGCCAACCGAAACCGACCACACCAATCCTGATCAACTCTTGCTCGCCACCACAGAACCACACACACCAATACCACCACAATATTTATCACTTTCCCCAGCAGCTTATCTTGGATTAGCCTTACCAAAGGCATTGCGTGTAACCGCCCACATTGATGGTCATGATGTCACCGTTCTTGTCGACTCAGGTAGCACACACAATATCATCCAACCACGCATCACTACGTTCCTTAACCTTCCCATAACCCCAATTTCTCCTTTCCCTGTTATGGTAGGAAATGGGTCCCACATACATTGTGAGGGTTTTTGTCAAACAGTGACCCTCAATATCCAAAACAACCAATTCAGTATTCCATTTTTTGTCCTTCCAATTGAAGGCGCTGATATCGTCTTGGGCATGGCATGGCTCGGGTCATTAGGACCTATATTAGCGGACTTCTCCATTCCACGTTTGTCCTTCCAACACCAAGGTAACACTATCACCCTCTACGGCGAACCTCTCTCCATACCGGCTTCCTCAAGCACAATACAACATCTCATGCAAAAACATGCGGTAGCTTCCATGCACACACTCATCTTTCAACATGAAGAACCATCGACAACCATTCCCACAACCATTCCCGAGGACCCTCACATCCACAATCTCCTACAGGAATATTCCCACATTTTCGATTCACCCACATCACTACCACCACAACGTAACTATGACCACCATATCCCACTTGCACCCAACGCACCACCTGTCAATGTACGTCCCTACCGTGACCCCCACTATCAAAAACAAATCATGACGGACCTTATTTCTGACATGTTGAAAGACGGTCTTATTAAACCCAAGGATTGCAACAAGTACCTTTATCTCGCCGAGTTTTGGTATAACACAAGCTACCATAGTGCCATAGAGATGACGCCATTCCAGGCTCTATATGGCCGACCACCTCCAACCATTCCTCACTACACTTTCGGAAGTTCACAGGTTGCTTCTATTGACTCCACCCTTTTGGAACATCAACGTTTACTTGCACTTCTGAAAGACACTTTGGCCAAAACTCACCAACGTATGACTGATCAAGCAAACAAACATCGGTTAGATAGTTTCAGGTAGGGGAATACGTTTATCTTCGCTTGCGGGTATACCGCCAAAAAACATTAGCAAAACGGGATGTTCATAAGCTAAGTCGTCGTTATTTTGGTCCTTTTCAAGTACTTGAACGTATTGGGAAAGTGGCCTATCGTTTAGAGCTTCCACCAGGTTCGCATATTCATCCAGTTTTTCATGTATCCTTGCTCAAGCCAAGCCACGGTGATCCAAACCCAACCACATGTCCCTTGCCTGATAAGTATGTTGATAATTTTCCCGTAAGCAGAGGCATTCTTAGATCACCGCACCATCAGCAAGCAAGGCAAAACCGAAGCTCAAGTTCTTGTTAAGTGGAAGGGAAGAGACATTACTGAGGCCACCTGGGAGCCTCGAGCTGAGATGACCACCGATATGTCGGACCTTGAGGACAAGGTCCTTTTTGAAGACGGGGATATTGATACGGTCCAAGACACTCAAGTGCAAGACATGACTCGACCCAACCGACTCAAAAGACGACCCTTGCGATATGAAGAATGAAACCTGGTCTTTAGGAAGAAGTCTTACATTCTGTTTTACCACTACTACGCATGATGTCATGTATGTTGAATGTGTAGTAGTGCATGCATGCATTTAGGAGAAAGAAGTGGTTTCCCACAGTTGCATTAGTTACCCACGTTTACATTTCACTCAAGTAGTCTTCCTAAAGTTTAGCTTAGTGGTTTAGCTTTGTGTTAGTATTTATATTGTAATTCTTGCATGAAGTAATATATGAGAAAATTGCCCCAAACTCCTTCTTCTTCATGGTTAATTCTGAGGAGACTTACCATCTTGAATTGGTATCTATCATAAATCTAATCACAAAACCCCAAATCCCCAAATCTGACCTACATCTTCAACCCATGTAGATCTAGAAAAATAAGTACTCATTATCCGTCTTCAACCCAACGACTTCAAATAATAACTAAGAAACTTCAAACAACATCCAACAAACATCAATAGGTCCTAACTCATTCATCACAACAACTACAAGATTCAAACATCAACAAACAACTCAACATCCACAACCCATTTCAACTACCAAAAAGTTTCAAAAGTAGTAGTTGTCTTTTTGTGCTTTAGTTTTTTGAATTAAGACAAAGAACAAAGAAAACAACCTACGGAAGACCTTATCAAAGATCTTGAAGCCGATAATCATAAGTATTAGGAGAGGTTTTGTGTTTCGGTTAACACATAAAAGAAACAAAGATGATCTTGTGGTTTGTGTTCGGTTTAAAATCATAAAGGAGAAGAAATGAGATAGATTTTAGGTGACTGCGTTTTTGGGTTAAGAGAAAAGGTAGGTGACTGTGAAATGAGTTTAGAGATTTTTTTATTTTTTTTATTGTTTATTTTTTTAATTTATTTTTATTGTGTTGTTCTTCTCGTGTGAATTCTAATGGGGTTATGTGGTTTTTGTTTTTTTTAATCTTTACTAAATCTTGAATTGTTTTTGGAAGTTTTGTGGTTTTGTTATTGATCAGTGTGTAAAATGATAGTGATAAATAAATAAAACTAAAAAATTACATGAAAATTGCATTTTTGTTAATAGTAAATTGAATTTTGGTTTATCTGAGTTCTTGTTCCTGTTACTGGATTACTGGATATATGATAATAAATAAAAAGAAAAAAATATTCGAAAATTAAAGGAGAAGAAGACATTGGTTATTTTAGTCATTTAACTATGGTCAGGGATGAAATATGCAGTCCAAAATTTAAAATATGGGCACTCACTTCACTTTCAAAAAGATGGGGACCAAACATGCAATTTGACCAAACCACAGGGACCAAAAATGCAATTTACTTTTTAAATTATTAGCCTAACCGTGCGTTACAACAGCGATTATCATGTACTTAAACCTTTTAGTGACTAATATTTTTAATTATACATTTTTTTCATAGCAATAACTTTATATGTGGCAAAAAATTTAGGTTAAAATAACTTTAAGCAATGACAATAAATATAATATAATATACCAATAGGATATTGGTAATAGAGAATTTGTACTAAGTAATTATATGGAGATAGAAGGTCAAAATGGTATGAAAAGGCTTATATTCACAAGTAGTTAATAGCCGGTGTGATAAACTAAATAACATTTTATACGCCCAAAAACCTACACCTCGTAATCACAAAATATGATATATATATATTTTGAAAAACTTACACGTTTGGTCCCTGTGGTTTGCTCAGATTTCATATTTAGTCCCTAAGTCGTTTTAATTACACCAGAGATATCTATTTTTGAAACCTTACACTCTTTTAGTCCCTATTTTGGATGGGCCGTTAGTTTCTCCGTTAAGTGTTTGCACGGTTAGTCCATCCGTTAATAATTTTTGCACCGTTAGTCCTATTTTTTAAATAATACTTTTCGCCGCTAGTCCCTCCGCTAATAATAGTTTTCACCGCTTTTACGTTTTTGTCCGCTTTATCCGCTTTCTTTGGTTTTTATCCGATTCCCTAGTTTTTACGTTTTCTGCTTTTACGCCATCCATTTTCGCCTGCTTTTATATGTTTTCGCTCGTTTTTTACGCTTTGTCCGTTCTATCCATTTTTGTTCTGCTTTATCCGCCGACCGCTTTTTACGCTTTGTCCATTCTTATTCGCTTTTGTTCGCTTTTATCCTTTTCGCCCATTTTTACGCTTTTATCCGCTTTCATTCATTTTTATCCGCCGCACGCTTTTACGCTTTTATATGTTTTGTCCGTTTTTACGCTTTTATCCGCTTTAGCTCGTTTTTACGTTTCGCTTTTAAGTTTTGTCTGCTTTTATCCATTTCGCTCGCTTTTTATTAGTTTTGAACGCTTTTTTTTTTTTTTTTTACGCTTTTATTCGCCGCCGTTTTACGTTTTCATTTGTTTTTTACGTTTTTATCCGTTTTCGTCTGTTTTTATATGTTTTCGTCTGTTTTTTACGTTTTTGTCTGTTTTTATACGTTTTCATCAGGTTTTGTCTTTCTTTTTTATGTTTTTGCCAGTTTTTATCCGGACAAAAACATAAAAATTAGGGCGAAAACTACCTAAAATGGACGAAAACTACTTAAAAACGAACGAAAACATAAAAATAAAACAAAAACGTAAATAACAGACGAAATGGTAAAAAAAAGGCGAAAACTACCTAAAAAAGGACGAAAGCGTAAAAAAACAGAAAAAACGTAATAGAAGGACGAAAACGTTTAAAAACAGACAAAAAACGTTAAAAAATGATGAAAACATATAAAAACAAACGAACACGGATAAAAAACGAACAAAAACGTAAAAAACGAACGAAAACATATAAAAACAAATGAAAACGAATAAAAACGTAGAAAAAGCGGACGAAAAACGGATAAACACGTAAAAAACTGATGAAAACGTAAAAAAGGGAGAAAACGGACGAAAACGGGCGAAAACGAATAAAAACAAACAAAAACGTAATAAACGGTCGCAAACGGATAAAAATGATAAAATGGATAAAACGGACAAAACGTAAAAATGATTTAAAACATAAAAACAGACGAAACGGATAAAAAGTAAAAAGATTTAAAACGAAAAAACGGGGAAAACGGATAAAAACAAACAAAAACGGATAAAACAGTCAAAACGTAAAAAACGGGCGAAAACGGATAAAAACAGACAAAAACAAAAAAAACCGAACGAAAACGAATAAAAACGGACAAAAAATGGTAGAAAGCGGATAAAAAACAGACAAAAATTGATAAAAACGGGCAAAAACGTAAAAAAACGGACGAAAACATATAAAAACAGATGAAACGGATAAAACGTAAAATGGATGAAAACGAAAATGAACGAAACGGACAAAAACGTAAAAACGGGTGAAAACTATTATTAACGGAGGACTAATCACGAAAACTATTATTTGAAAAATAGGACTAATGCGAAAATTATTAACGGAGGAGTAACGGTGCAAACGCTAACAGAGAAACTAACGGCCCATCCAAAATAGGGACTAAAAGAGTGCAAGTTTCAAAAATAGGTATCTCTGATGTAATTAAAACGATTTAGGGATTAAACATGAAATCTGAGCAAACCACAGGGACCAAACATGTAATTTTTTCATATATTTTGTTAGAAATGTTTTTACCGATCGAAGTTAAAGAAGTATTTGTAACATCTTAATAAATGAATTTACAATTATACATCTTATAAAGTTTAATTTTTTATGTATCTTTTTACTATTATCAAGAATCTTTTGTATTATACTAGCGAGGTTCCTCACATGACGCGGCAGTATGCACCCTAAAATAAAAATTTTCAATGAACCATGCTTTACAATCTGAAACGTTTTATGTGACGATAAATTTGCGGATGTCAAAAGTTCATGTCGCATATTTCAACTCTTTAGAATATTATAGTAGGACTATTGCGTTGCATGATGGCGGTATCAAGTAATAAAATTTTCGCAAAAAATGTTTTCAATTTTATGTTTTCTCTTACAATAACTTTACCAATAGCAAAACATAATGAGTTTGAGTAACTTTAAAAAAGTGATGGATAATATCAAACTAATTCATATAAAACAATTGAAAATGACGTGATTTTGCGTTCTTGTATTCAATAATGTTATGGGTTATGGTCAAATTACTGATAGCTATCTCAGTAGTCACAAGTAAGTAGAAACATTTTTTTATGAATATATATATATATATATATATATATATATATATATATATATATATATATATATATATATATATATATATATATATATATATATTTGAACATGTTTGCATCATTAATATTGTTTATTACACTTGTCCCATATAGATAAAAGATATAAATAAAAGAGTACTTATAATGTATACATCTTGTAAAGTATATATTTTTTAAAATGTTTGAAGCATTAATATTGTTTATAACACTTGTCCCACATAGATAGAAGATATAAATAAAAGAATGCTTATAATGTAAAGAAAACTTACATGTTTAAGCAATCATTTAGAGTTATTAATGAAAAGTATAATAGTTAATATACTAATATATTAATCATTGAATTAGCACTTAGCACTTTGCACATTTGCATCATTTGTCTTAAAAAATTGTCCCGACTTTTACAAAAACCGCTTTTTACTTTTGTGGTCAATTTTATTTAAAATAATTCAAAATTTATTTAGATTGGTTCTCAAACACTCTTACGATATAATAATAGTTTTGAACTTTGTAGTTTTGCATGCATTTTAAAATCATATTCATTTATATGTGCATTTTACATTAAAACTAAACTAATTGAAAAGAAATAATAAATGAAGCATTAAATGTTGTGGAAGATAAATTAGTAAACAATTTATTGTGTACATTATGCATTAAAAATTGCAATGCTTAAAAATACATTAATGACATCTTAAAAAATTTAGGAGAGAGGGTCATCCTCCATTATAGTATTTAGCAGAGTACCATACGTTCGCGGCGGTACCAAAATAAAAATTTTCATTGAATCATGTTTTTATTTTATTACGTTCTTTTAAGAATAAATTTACTTGATATCAAGAATTTTGTTTAGCCTGCGCTCGTTGGCCCATGCCCGCTTGGCCAGCCAGCCATCAGGCTTAAGCCCGTATTTAATTAAAAGTGTCATTCATCCGGGTAAAGTTACTATTAAAAAACGCTTATTAGATCGCCACAAAATTAGTCATCGGGATCCACATCGCATTACGCTGCACTCGCTGGATTCTTTTAAGTATTACGTCGTGCACCTTTGAACCCCACATATTTTGTTTTTCTTCTTTTTTCATTTATTTAAATAGACCAAAACATTTAACTAAAATTAAAATTATATTCATAAAAAATAATTAAAGTAAGTAAAGAATAAAATAAAAATACATTAAAAGTAATGATATATTACAATCTAATAATTAAGTTTCAATAAATGCTCCGCGAACTGAAATATTGTTATACTTATAACGTTTGCATGCATTGATTTCTTTTAATCCATACTTAGTTACATTTGGGTATTATAAAACACTATAGGCCCTTTATCACAATTACTGAAAATCAAATAATAGCCCAATTAAGAAAATCAAAATAAAAGTACTCTTTAATAATACACATGACAAAATGTTTTATACTTATTAATTTGATAGACAGCTTACTACTACTATGTAAAATATATGATTTGGCCTTTTGGGCATAGCGGCATTAAAAAAAGAAGACTCAATTACTAATTTCTTAATGGGCTTAAAAAGTGGGAAAGGTTAAAAGTAGGGTTTTATATTATTTTTCTTCCTAATGTCACCGCCATCTTCTTGCATCTCTTTCTCACAAGGGTCATCTTCTTCCTCATTTCTTTCTATCACAATGGCAAAAACCAAAAAATTCTCACATATATGAAGAAAAAAAACACGATAACGCCAAAAGAAAAGGTGAAAATGCGAGGCCTGGTATCTTGCTCCCGCCATCCCGTCGCGTTTTCCGGGACCATTTGGGCTGGTCGTGACGGCTCAGGACGCGAAAACACGAGCCCCGGTGTGGCTGTGGCGTGGTCGTGACCTGGTATCTGGTGATTACTTGATTATTTATGTCCGAATATCAGCTTACTGTTAGAGGATAGAATCAGCTAATGTACTTGCTGTTAGGATAGAAGCCTAAAACCGACTATTTTTTACAAGCCAGATCAATGGTTCTGCTAAACTATGAGAAGAGTTATTTTAACTCGTAACAAGTCAATGTCATTAGAAAGTTGGTCAATCAAAAAGAGAGATTTAAGTGAAAAGGCCCCGAGAAAGACGAAAGGAAACAGCTCTCTGAAATACCATACAAATTTTTTTTATGTTAGCTTAATTAGATTGTAAATTCTGCTTAAATAGTTGTATTTTTTGATGAAGGGGTGAATTAAATTGTGTATAAGATAGTAAGATGTGTATCAATGTGTTGTATATAATGCATATGTGGTTGTAAGTCTGAAATTTTGTGCTTTAATGTGTTGTACATCATGCTTTAATACTTTCAAGTCTGAAAAGTCTGAAAATTAATTAGGAGAGAGAGTCGTTTGTGTATTATAAGTAGTAGTGACTATAGATTTGTCTCACATAAGAAGTATAAGTAAAAGAGTGTTAATTAAAGCAAGAAAACTCTAATGTTCAAAAAAACCATGTATAAGAAAAAAAAATTATTGATATTACACTTATTTATATTAGCATTTCTAAAGAAAAAAAGTCTTGATATTATACTATATAATATTTATTGAAGTGGAACCCGAGTGTGTATCGCATGGGCCGCCGTTTGTATGGTCGGTTGCAGGGAGGAAGATGACTCGGGTGTAATGTAGAGTTGCGGCTCGAGCCGATACTATTCACACGCAGAGCCGAGCCGAGCCGTTGACTGATAGAAATAAAAATTGGCTTCCTAATGTTTTGTATTAGTGGTTTTCCACTCACTTTCCTAATTGCATGTATTATGCATGTTTTCTTATTGTCAGAATTTTGGAGGTTCACTGCATGTTGTACACCTTTTTCCATTCTTAATTCTATAACCATTTTGATAAGGAATCGGTGTTTCATTTGTCTGGTTTTTTATATAGAAACTCGGATACATACGATAAGTACAGGTAAGAAAATATAACTGAATTTTATTTTATGCAAAAAGTATGAAATTTTTTTAGATAATTTGGTGGAAATGATGAGTAGAATGCCTGATTAAGTTCAATCTTTTTGATTTCGCGGTTAGGTCTGATTTTCCAGTTAAGATTGTTGTTTAAAATTTGATTAGTATATTGTGCTTTTGCAGATTTTATGGCTAATATTGTGCTTGCTATATCATTATACTTAGCTAAAAGAGTTATTAGAGATGTTAGGATTTTCGTTTAGTTTTGGTGCATTTTATTTTGAATCACACCTATTAAGTTCAATTTTGTTGATTTCGTGTTTAAGCTGAATTTTTTAAAGGGTTTCGTTGGGGTAATGAGTAGGATACTTGGTTATGCATGTTGTTTAAAATTTGATTAGCATGTTGTGATTTTGCAGAAGTTGTGGATAATTAGGGTAGTACTTGGTCATGATTTTGGCTTGCCAAAAATTGGATGGCATAAAATGCAATCGTGTTTTACATTCAACTGTAGTTTTGGCGTCACAAAAACCGTATGCTATAAAATTTTTTGCTTGACTATGATGATTTACTTGTTGTGGCCAGAGTTCATATGTATTCATAAAGATGAATATTGGACGACTCTCCGAGACATCACTGTGAAAACCATAGAGGGGGTGCATACGTTCCATTTAAAAACTAAAAAACTTTTGTATCAAATGACCAATCAAGTTTGACGTAATATGAGAAGTGTCAACAAAAAGTCTTGTGACAACTAGTGATAGTGGAATTCTATTAGTAAAGCATATTACCATAACACAAACATAAACACACATAAATACCACACAATATAAGCAATAAGTCACACAAACATAAAAGCAATGCAAATATAAAACGGTAAATGCAAAGATAAAAAGTAAAGAGATAAGTAAAGAAAATGCAAACCGGACACGAAGATTTATAATGGTTCGTTCACGAAGCTCCTCTTCGCCCTACTCCACTCCCCAAGTACCCAACTCGAGAGTTACTTTACTAATCAACAAGCTCCCTTCTCGGCGGAAAAACCATACAACGTCGCTTACGTTATTTTCCGACACTAAGCTAAATGTCAAGTACTAATCAAGCTAGTACCAATCTCACACACGATCTACTCGATCTACACGATCTACCCAATCAACGCGATCTAGACAATCAACACGATCTACCCGATCAACACGATCTACCCGATCTACACAATATCAACACAAGCTACACAAGGTATCCTTGACCTCTACAAGATCACAATGATCCGCACAAACTAAATAAACAAGATGATAGACAACTTGATGTATAACTAGATACACAAGTACGTAACGAATGTTACGAGTGCATTGCACTAACATTACAACACTTTGTATCTTCTTGATATGGTGTGTTCTTCTCTTGCACTAGTAGATGAATGAAGGTGATCACTTGAATGGATGATTGGATCACTCTTAAAACAAACTAAAACTCACTAAATGATCAAAGAAAGTGATCTAAATAAGAGAGGATTAGACCAAAGAAAACTAGCTCGAAAAATCAGTTTGGAAGTGTAAAATGATACACTATTTATAGGGAAAAAAACTAGCCATTGCAGACCGACAGTACCGTTAAAGTTCAGACAGTACCGTTAATTATCCGACGGTACCACTAAATTTAGTGGTGCCGTCCCAGACAAAAACGCTCCAAATTTAGTTTTTAGCAAGGAAGGTTTATTTGGGGATGTTTGGAGCTATTTGGGAGGAAAAATAGTTGTTACTATTTTTAAAATAATTTTACCAATTAAAACATTTCTTTAGAATTCAAAAATAATTGGTAACATGTATTTTTGAAAAAAAAATGTTTTGTCACATTTACAAAAATGTGAAGTTTAGAACAAGAAATTTTTTTCTTTGATCATCCGTCAAGTTTTAAATTTGTTTGTACATACCTTGAGTGATTTACGTCGGGTTGGAAATCTACGACTTTGTTGAGGTATACTTGAGACGTCGGGAGATGTTGATATAAGTATGCATTGATGATTAATGTTTACGAGCAACTTGGATATTTTATGTTATGCATTACAAGTTACATGTTTGTCATTATTAAAACCGAAGAAACTATTTGGTTTAAATATCGTAATATTTGCACTAACAGTCACCACATGGGTGTTTTTCAATAAGTGAGTTACTTTTTATTATTTGTATTCTTGAGTATCATTTGACTTTTTATATATAGTGCTTTTGTGATGTTTGAGGAATAGGCTTTGAGTCATGTCAAACGCCTTGGTAACATAAGGTTATCCCGGCATGTTTTGGATCTATGAGTCGTGCATTACAGGGTGGATATATGCAAAGGGATTTGTTCCTCTTTTGAAGAGAATGATATTGTCTACTCGATGAATTGTTTGATATTTACACGGTTGTGACTGGAGTAGAAGTTAAACTGTTGTTGTAATTTATTCTGGTATATCATTGATTCGTTATCGAGAAACATATGTTAGTGATATGAGATTGCTTAAGCCATGTCTTAAATTAACAAGTATCGGAGCAAAGGGAATAATAATATTGCTAAAATCATAAATCATTAAGAGTTAATGATAATTGTTTCGTTCTATCAACGGACGGATAAGTCATGTATTTTTGGAAGGCAAGCAGAACTGTTGCTAGACGTCTGTTTGCTCGGTATATAATTATTGGATGTTATACCATGTCCAAGTGGGAGTTTGTAGAATTATTTACATGATATAACGAGAATTAAATATTAATATGCGATCCATTGGGGTTGCACATAATAGTTCGAGATTGTGGTGTTATATATTTATTGTAAATATATAAATGATCCTTTAAACGAAATAGAGTTGGACTCAATTAACCGGACTTAATTAAGTTTAACAGGGAGGTCAAAAGCCTAATAGGGGCATGAACCCTTTGTGGGTCCCACGTATACGGTCGGCCACCTAAGGGTGGACTGGAACAGGCTTGTTGGTAATTATCTTCTTTTTATTATTGGTAATTATTTTGTTTTGAATTTAGTAATTATCCAATAAGAATTATAAATATAATAGATAATTACTCATTCATTATGCAATTTTGAAAATCCTAAAATCCTCTTCCTCTCTCTTTGTTTCGTATGGCCGAACACACCACACACACGAACATATTTTGTTTGTGTGTTGTTGTTGGTTTATGGTAGTCATCCGCACAGTTATCGACATACACAACGGAAAATAAACACACAAACTGCTAACCAAAACCCTACGCATATCTACTAAAATAGTGATATAACTCGTTAGGAATTAGAAATTCCGTGTATTAAAGAGTCGGTCACCTCAAGTATATGTAATCGTTAGAAAGCTCGTAGTCGTAGTTCTTTAAGTTAAGTAGTATTTAGTTAAGTAACACCGTGGAGGACTGGACGGTCTTACCCACCGTATGCCCGATCCATGCCCCGCTGTGTGGCGCTTATTGTAAGACTATAAATACTCTACCTTCCAAGGTAGAGAGTTGAGCTCATAATAAGATTTTTCTTTCTCTCACTAAAGTTCCCAAACCTCTAACTTTCTCTCTAAAACCTCTTGTACGCCTACTTTGTGTTATGGTTTGATGTGTATGTGAAATCCAATATCTTACAATTGGTATCAAGAGCCATGGTTAGATCATCTCTTACATATCTTTGGATTTCTAGTGGTTTTAGGTGGTTTTGAGTTTGAAAAAGTTTAGTGGTTTTGCATCATTGGGTGATTTCTAGTGTTAAAGTTTGATTTTGATAGTACTTTTGTGTTTAGAATCATCACAAGTGTTTAGGTTTTGATTTTGAAGGCTTGAATCATCGTGGTTGGGTTGTTTTGGATTGAAAAGTGGTGTTTTTGTGAGTTTCTAGCTAGCGACTTGAGCCACGGATAGTTTATCTTGGTAGCGACTTGCTTTGTTATTTGGTAGCGAGTTGTTGTTGAAGGTCTTAGCGAGTTGAGCTAGCGACTTGTTCATCGAGACAAGTCGACAAAAGTACACTTAGTGGATTCTCCACCACGGTAGCGACTTGTGTAAGTTAGCGACTTGTACTTTATATTGTTAGGGACTTGGTGTTAGCGAGTTGGTACCTAGCGAGTTGCTATTTAGCTTACTTGACAAATTAGCGACTTGGTGCTTAGCGACTTGTCACAAAATTTTGCTAGCGACTTGGATTGTAGCGAGTTGTTATATAGCGACTGGGTCTATAGCGACTTGGTTCAAGGGTTCCTAGCGACTGGGTGATATCCTTGAATACGGTTTTCTTGATTTAGTAAAATCCGTGAAAGAATCTATTTCCGGTTTAATCATAGAGTTATAAAATCCCGCTTAATCTGTCACCATGTCTACCAACGCTCCTACAATCATCTCCATCATTGCCGAGGATGTTCAAGCAATGGTTCAAATACTCGTCCATCCATGCTTGATGAACCGATCGCGACTCTTGGGCTCAATGAATCGATTGTACTGCCTTGAAAGGAAAATGGAGTCAACATTCTCAAATCCATTGATGAAGGACCATATCGGGTTGAGACTACTAGAGACTTAATTGATACAAATGAAGATGGAACAATGATCTATGGAATTGATGCACCAAAGACATATGATGAGCTTGATGATAAGGAGAAAAGAGATTCGATGTCGATATCGTGGCTTCTAACATCGTACTTCAAGGTCTTCCAAAAGATATCTACAAGTCGATCAATCACAACACCGGCCAAGGCAAGCAGGGATAATGTCAAGATGCTTCTTTAAGGTTCTCAATTAACTATGGAAGACAAAGAATCACAACTCTACTCCGTGTTGTCTTCTTTCGACGTTCCGTTTGAGAACAAAAAAAGCAACAAGAAACCTCGTCAAGGAAATTCTTCGAATTATGCCCGATCACAGTAAAGATTTGTACTAATCAACGGGAACCGGGGTGTACTCAATTCAACGAAGTGATCAAAGACACTTTCGTGCACTTTATTGCTAACTGCTAGGCGCGTGTACACCCGACGCTTGCGTAATGATCGTAATGAAGCGGTCAACCCATAGCCGCATGCTCACACAATACATTCATTTCTCAAGAAATCATGATAAGTGCATCAATGACTCGATATTTTCACTCCATGCTTCGCTACGCGCCAATATCATGAATCAACGAAAGCTTCCGCTACTCGATGAGAATATATCATGATCCAAAATGTGAGCATGTCGGTCCGAAAGTCACAACATCACATAATATCAACACCACAATGGATGTCTCGTAGATTTTTGTTAGCCGATGATCTCAAAAGTCGGCTAAAATTATTATCACGTGGATCAAGAAAGACCCCACTTGGATTAACCTAACATGCAATGAGAAGAATCAATGACTACGAGCTTCGGAGCAAAGTACTACATCAAGAAAGCAAGAACAATTTTAATGTAATATCTGCTTGTATTCAATGTAATTTTAGTATATGTTTGAGGTGACCTCCTTGGGGAGATTGTTAGGAATTAGAAATTCCGTATTAAAGAGTCGGTCACCTCAAGTATATGTAATCGTTAGAAAGCTCGTAGTCATAGTTCTTTAAGTTAAGTAGTATTTAGTTAAGTAACACCGTGGAAGACGGACGGTCTTTACCCACCGTATGCCCGATCCATGACCCGCTGTGTGGCGCTTTATTGTAAGATTATAAATACTCTACCTTCCAAGGTAGAGAGTTGGAGCTCATAATAAGATTTTCTTTCTCACTAAAGTTCCCAAACCTCTAACTTTCTCTCTAAAACCTCTTGTACGCCTACTTTGTGTTATGGTTTGATGTATGTGAAATCCAATATCTTACATAACCTAAACCTAACACGATAAAGGGTGTTAAGAAAACTTACTTGATTATCATGTCGTCGTAGCTTTTCCGACCTTATCTCGCCACGAACACCTTTTGATCACCTTGCTACCTCACGACCAGTTTTACGGTTTCTCGGAGATTACCATCTTTGAGGTTGCGTCAGTTATCGACCGGTACTGTACATGGATCAAACCTATCACAAGTTAAGCGAGTACGAAAGTGGGTAAAACCCTAATTGATTAACACATCAACTAGTGATAGTCAACTTTGGGTCGACTTAGACGATCAACCAAAGGGTTCCAAACCCTTTGGTTTGGTGTTGCGATAAGTTGAACAAGAGGGAGAGGAAAGGGACGATTTTTAGGGTTATTGGAAGAGTTATGAGAACCCCTTAAGATGCCTTGTATTTACAGGGCACTTAAGAGGATTCTAAAATACTTGGTGAATAAGTATTGTAATTTGTTTAGGAAACAAATTCCTCCTCCCCTTTGGGTTTCGGTCGACGCCTCAAAACAAACACCCTTAGGGTTTGTTGTTTTACTTCTTGTCATTAATTACCCTCTAATATTTACCCGGATAAATATTAGACTTTTGGGTAATAACCGTTTAACCTTTAAATGAAAATATCATCGTGTTTTCATTCCTCTCAAACCTCATTTAATTTCGTAAACTCGTTTCTTATTTTTGCTTGCTGTTAGGTTCCCATTTATGTAACACAAGTATCAATATGAAGAAATAGAGATAAGAAAGATCGGTTGAACAAGATCAAACAATATACGAATGATATGAAGAAATGTTATGCGTGAGTATTGAGAGAAAATGAACAACCAACCTTCAAGTGAAGGTTTACAAGATTATTTATAGGGAGGGAACTAGGGCAACATGCAAGTTCCCTTCCTTTCCTTATTGGACTTGGGCAAGGCTTATGGGCTTTCTACATAAGCCTTGCCATAATTACTAACATAAAAGCCTAATTAAGCTAACTATTACATATTAATTACTAACACTTGTAATATAGTTTAGGAGTGATTCCAACAATCTCCCCCTAAGTGTTGGTGATTAATAATTAGAGTGAAAACGCTGTAGGTGCCGATGTAATAGTAGCTTTACGCCTTCCCGACATTCTTTTTCTTGTGAGAAGAAGTGTCTTGATTCCAACAATCTCCCAAAGGTAGGGATCTTATTTACTTTGAAGTTTTTCACTTTGACGCCTTCATTATCTTTGTTCTTTGATCTTTGTTCTTTGTGGTGGTAGTGAAAGTATGTTGTGGTTATCTCGCATCAGTCCGCCTTGCTCCAGTGTCTCCACGCCTTTCTCCAACATGCTCACACGCCTTTAACGTTGGATTTCAAGATCGATGTAGTTCTCTTAGTCTCTAAACTTTGTAGATTCTTTGACTTTGACGAAGAATCATTCGACTTTGTGTTGCCTTTTGAGAGATCTTCAATTAGTGTTGTTGTAGGTATGAGCATGTGAAGAATCGCACGATCTTTTCCTCCCGCGAGCATCCATAAGAAGAAAACATAAAACATGGGTTAGAAATAATCCAAGGCTTACAAGTTTGAACTCGAGTGTCTTAACAAAGATAATGTGAAAACACGCCTCTAATTTCACTAAGGTCGTTCTCGAACTGAGTCCCACAAGTGAGATAACACGATGTACCAAAGTACACCTACTGCTCTGTGTGAGTCGCTAAGGTACACCAAACATCACCCCACGATCGTAGACCGCTTGAGACACACTAAGCGTAACCCACAAGGAGTTACCAAAGTGACCTACCGTCGTGGTGCTTGATGTTGACCATGGCGTGAGTTTCCATTCAATCACCGAGGATCACAAGTGTGAACCTCTCATAAATGTTCTCGACAGTTGCTAAGATCCGTAGGACTCGATAATGTATCACTTAAGGCCCTTAAGGTTGAACGACAAGTAATGAAATGTCAAGTGTACCTAAGAGATCTTTTGATGAATCTCGTGGCTCTAGACTTAATTGTGCGCTTTGGTTTTCCCGAGCGGAGACTAGGCAGTAGGTCTCCTTCTTCAATACCAAAGAATCTCTAAGAGAAAGCCGATAATTTACGTAGGGTTCCTTGTGAGAATGAAACAAGCTTCGCTGAGAGAAACTGAGTGGTTAAGAAGGTTTAGTGCATGCGCCATCGGGTCCATGACGACTTTTATCTTCAATACCAAGGTCATCAAGTGACAACCAAGAGTATATGAATTGAACCCGTGTCCGCCTCTAAGTTGAATAACTGGAGGGCTATTTATTTTCTCCCTTTCTTTACTTTTCTTTTAATTCTTCAACTCCTTCTTTCTTCGATTCTCATTTTCTCCTTTTTATAATCATACCTAAGGACTTCTAATTCTAACTATTGGTGGTGTCCTTGGGTAGATCCCTCCGGCTCTGGCGGATCATAGGACGGTTATTCCTAACCTTAGTCACCTTATAACTCCATGACTAACCTATGTTGCCGTGAACCATTTTTCATGAAAAATCTCTCAAAGTGGTTATGAATAAAAGCTTTTAGTACCACTATGAGAGTTTTGTATTATGTAGAAATATCCCCTCCACACGTGCTTAAGAATTTTGACGTAATTTGCACGGTGAGAGAAGAGCGCACTTTGAATTGATCAACTCAAGATAGACAATCCCCATGAGACACGGTTACGTTGCATAGTTAAAGAGTTACATTGTCGCCTTAGGTGACAACTAGCTCTAATAACTACCTTGAAGGTGTGGACAAACCTCGAAGGTTGTCAAACCCGACAAAGTTCATGTCTACCAAGAGTTTCTCGAATGGTACATTCTACTAGGACAAGTCCTTTGTGAGACACGTTTACATTACTAGCGAACTAGCTTGAAATTATTACTCGTCCCGGACAAGTCTTTTCGAGTTACTAACATTTAAGATCTCGTCAATTCATTGGTTAAGTATTTATAGCATGACGATTCATTAGCAATTCACAACATATTTCTTATCACATAATTTTTCTCCCCCTAAAAAATGGCATATAAATGTTGTTTTTGACGAAATTTTGATATCGAATATGCCCATTTCGAGTTTTGTGGGAAGATTACCACGAAAGAACAATTTTGTGAACAAAGCTTTAAAGCAAATACTCCCCCTCAACAAGTGATATTAACTTTTGAGGTTTTGAAAATCATAAGGGGAAGTACTTGTTCTTTTGAGCAAAACTTTGAAAAATGAAAGTTTTTATTAGTTTTACTCAAAAGTAAGAAGCTTCGCCCTTTTATAGGAATGTGGCAATCGATGCGCACTACGTGGTCCTTTCATTACAAGCACGGGTTGTACACGCTATGTGTGCACAAGCCATAGTCGATATAAATCACACATCCAAATAATGAGAAGAGAAACAAATCAAAGGGTACCAGAGTCTCGTATTCCAAAGAATAACTCCGTGAATGCGTTCAACGTTGGTAGCCTGTGAGAGATATGCTTGACCACCACCCACGAAACTCTCCAACGTTCTCATCTGATCCCACCTAAACAACCTTTCATCAATTTGCGTGATGATCTTCTTTACATCCATTCTGTCCCTCGAATTCCATCTCTTCGGTGACCCTATGCCGTCATGTATCTCCTTTAACCGATAAGCTAATCCGTCCCTGACTTTCTTCAATGTATGATCTCCAAACTTGTGAAGCTCTTTGCACGCCATGAAGCAATTGTGGTGTAGTTCTTTTTGGTAGACTACCCCAAATGGTTTCCTGATGATTGTGTATTGAGCCAGTTGGTTTATGTCAGGAAGGTCTAGCTGTGGTTTTGTGAGATTAACACGCTTCTGGTATGATTCCACGATAAGTTGAATATCTTCTACACGTTCTTGGATCACGATGCTTCTGATGAAGATAAGCAATGACTTGATGTACTCGCGTTGGATAGTAGTAGAGAATTGTCGCGTCCTTGTACCTTTGCAAGATACATATCTTTAATGTCGTTTAGAGACAATCTCGGAAAATCTGCTTCATAGAAGTCATATTCCTCTTCGTCTTGTTGTTTGACCACTATTTTCTTAAGGAATGTGTAGTCCCACTTCGACGACAAGGAAACATGCTGAATAGCAACGATCCGTTTATCACTAAACACTTCCTTTTTCGACTTTAGAACCTGGCAGCTTTTGTAGTAGATTCTTTGGCGTTCAGGCCAATGATGAATCCCATACAATGCATCGAGGTCATACTTTTCCACTTTGTTAGCAAACATGTGTGTGGCTTCTTCCTCGATGGCTATGTTGTTGGAGTATATTGTCACGGAAAGGGAGTGAGGATGCAACAGATTTTTGGAGACATCGCTACAAAGTAGAAGAAACTCTAGGTCGTTGTTGAAGAAATAGCGGAATGGAATCTTGTGTTGATCCGTCGGCCAATGGTAGGTAGAGGTTTGGTCCAATGTAGTATGGAGCTTTATCTTGTCCGTGAAGTCTATGTTTGATTGTGATTGAGCCAATCAATGTTGTTAGACATGGCTCGTGTAATGTTATCGAGATGATATTCACTTCAATTGCACTTTTCTCGAAATGTTTTAAGTAGTTGAAATGTGTAACATATTGGATTTCACAAGCGCAAAAACAATTACAAATATGGGCGAATATATGATTTTAGAGAGAAAGTGGGATATTCTAGTAAGAGAAACTTATGGAAGGTTAGATTCCAATGAACATCCAACCCTCTCCCTTGTGGGAGAGGGCTATTTATACAAAGAAGCACGCCTCCTTCGGGCGTGGATCGTGCATACAGGGGTAAAGACCCGTCCTTCCTCCACGGTGTTGCACTAGACTAAACTACGCTAATAACTAACTAACAAATAACGTAATAAATGATATGTCTACGAGCTAACTTAAGCTAGATAATATTTGGGGTGACCGATGCTTTACAATAGAATTTCCAATTCCTAACAATCTCCCCAAGGAGGTCACCCCATGATTTACAATTTAGCATCCTAGCATTCCAATTAATCTTTAGTCTTGAGCTCATAGACTTCACTTCATCAAAATAATCAATATTTGTGCTTTCATGGTGATAATATAATAATCCAACTATAATGTACATTAAGTGGAGGTTATAGAGGTGATCCACATTATGATGACCTTTAAGCTTTATATGAGATCATCACCACGCTTGATCTCAAAGATCACTCATTGTTGTGTTGCCCGTGACATGATGTAGTGACACTGGACCGACATGCTCACGCTCGACCATGATATCTTCTTATCGAGTAGCGAAGCTTTAGTTGATTCATGATATTTGCAAAGAACAAGGTAAGCATGGAGTGAAAATATCAAGGTCATTGATGCACTTATCATGATTTCTTTGGAAATGAATGTGTTGTGAGCATGCGCTATGGATTGACCTCTCCATTCTAATCACCGGAACGCTGGGCGACTCGCATAAAACAAGTTAGCAATAAAGCGCATTTAATGTGCCTTTGATCACTTTTTGTTGAATTGAGGTACACGCCCACGGTTCCTCGCTGATTAGTACAAGCACCGCTCTGTGATCGGGTATAATTCAAGAATCTCCTTGATGTGGTTTCGCACTGCTCAAGCCGTTTCGCACCGAACGCCTCAAAGAAGACAACACGGAGTGAGTGAACCAACGATTTGAGATTCACCGATTGATGAAAGAGATTTGAAAAACAATCGAGTATTGCTTAATAAATAGTTTTTGCAATACAACGAAGGTTTTAAGAAAAATCAATTATCAATCATAAACACCTTTTATATTTGAAATATTAATACACAATTGATGTGCTAGAGAAAAGAATTTTTAAGCACACCGACCGGTTTTTTCAAAGATATCCGTCAATCCATCACCTAAACCAGGATTGATTCATAATTTTGAATCGCCCCATTGTTTCCGTTCAGTTGTCACATGGTTGATCTATTGGATAGATCTCACATGCCACCTACCAAGAGCTTGTATGATGTTGGCTCTAGAAGGTTTTCCATCGTCATTGTGAATATGTTTACATATCACTTAGATGTTCTGGCAATACCACAAGGATAATGCGTAGGACTCTTAGAATATAATCTCTCTTTCCACATTGTGTGAAACAGAGAGTCTTCATTGATAGTGTCCTAAAGAGATTTATTGATGATCTCATGGCTCTAGACTCAATTGTGCACATTTGGATCCTATGCCAGAGACTAGGGAGAGGGTCTCCTTTTTCAATATCGCAATCTCAAGAGAAAGTCGATAGATTATGTCGGTTCCCGTGAGAATGAAACAAGTCCTTTAAGAGGAACTTGAGTGGCTTGGGAAGTTAAGTGCAGGCATCATCGGTCCATGATGTCTTGTCTTCAATACCAAGTTACCTTAGTAACCACCAAGAGTATATGAATTGAACCCGGTTTCGCCTCTAAGGTTGAATTATTAGAGGGCTATTTCTTTTCACCCTTTCATATTTAATTCTTTTCATTCTTCAACCCCTTCAAGCTACCAAGACTTCATAACTAGAACCTTGTTGGGTTTATTCCAGCTTCTAGCTTTATCTCACCGCACTCGTCCCATTTCTCACTTTTCTCCTATTTTTTCTCATCATACCTAAGGACTTCTACACTATCTAGTGGATTGTCCCTGGGTATATCCCTCCAGCTCTGGCGGGATCGTGGGAACGAATACCTAACCTCACTATCCTTATAACTCCATACATAAAGTAAAATGGTCGGTCATTTGGTACAGTTTATTCTTCCGTGAAGCCAATTGAAAAATCATTTGAAAATCAATCAAGGTACTTGTGATATAATATCCAAGCATTTTGTACCTTAATTGTTTTGATCATTTTAGAAATGCTCCCCCTCAACATGTGCATAATATTTTGAAATTGTTTAGCACGTAGAGGCAAGAGTTCTTTGAAATAATTTCTTGATCACTATTTTCGTAGAAACAGCCATTTGATTTTCTTGGTAAATTCTCCCCCTCAATATGTGTATAAGACATTTGAAATTATTTTATCACATATAGGTAAGAGATCTTTTGAAATACATCCACGATTACCAAATATTTAGAAACCATTTAACACTCAATCAAGGTACATTATGTTAAAACATATAAATCTTTGTACCTTAAAGGTTTATATTTGTTTAGAAATGCTCCCCTTAATATATGCTTCGAGATTCGAAAAGAGTTTAGCACATATTAGAGAGCAGATGCACTTTGAGACAAAATGGTCACCTTTATCATCTTTCATATTTATATCACATTTTCTCCCGATCAAAAATTTCAAACCTTTGAGATTTTGGATCTCAAGTGATTTAAATATGTAAGAAAATTTTGTTGGAGAAAATGTGTCGGTTTATTTAATCAAGGGATTAACATCAAGTTCCCTTTAGATAAAAGGGAAACCACAATACACTACTACATACATTATAGTTATAGTTGTTCATAGTACAAACACAGTAGTATACACATCAAAATACAAAAAAGAAATTGCTCCCGGAAGATGTCTTCATTCAGTTCTTTGAAGCAGCTTGTAATGACCTTCACGAAGTCTACCACCCACAAAACTCTCAAGGCTGTGAAAGATCATTCTCGTCTTAAGTCTTCTACCAATTGCAGCCACAAACTCTTCACACATCTTCAAATCCTGTTCCGACCAGAATCTTGTTTTGTTCCACGACTTCAGGTCAATTTTGATTTCCTTCACTCTTGAGTTCAATTCTTCTTCGACCATCTTGAGAGTTCCATCGCTGTACTTGAAAAGCTCGCACAGTCTCATTAGCATGCGTGACTGTGATCCGCTTCGGTAAAGATGATGGCTCTAGGGGTGTCAATCACTTTATATTCGTGATGAAATTCAAGTCCCGAGGCTTCCCATTGCGGTCTTGTTTGGTTGACGGGTCCGGTAGCTTTCCATTCCTAGTCGAAAATCCTCAACTCTTTTCGAATGACCAAGCCTCCGATCCGTAGATTGACAATGCAGAGAGAGCTTTCTTCTCATGAATGTGTAGATGGTCAAGGTGTCCTTGAGGTTCGAAGATATAGATCTTCAAAGTCATTTGGCATCAAATGTTTGAAGTCTTTTTCTTCTATAATATGCTCTTCAAGTCCGCTTCAAGTACAATATTCTTCGTAATCATAGCCATAGATTGAGAAGATCTCACACCGATAACACTTAGAATACGCAGCTTGATTGAATGACTGCGACTCTTTTAGCTCCATGTCTTTCAATGTAGAATTTCTTCTTCTTGAACCACCAATGAGAAATGCCGTATGAAGCCGTGATGTCATACACTTGTTCTTTGTCAATCCAGAATTGATCAGGTACCATCTGCTCAAGACCCTGATTAGTGTAGGTAGCAGCTTTCATCTTCAAAATCGATAAAGCTGGTCTTCTTTCGAGAGTATGAGAACATAGATAGTCCAGTCATGGTTGAAGAAGAACTCAGATCGAATGGTCATTTGTCCGTGTTCACCACCGAGAGGAAGAGGCTTGTTCACATTGAAACGGCTGATCTGCTCACTGGCTTGATCACTCAACATCTTATGACATTTTTCCATCTGGTATTGAAGCTGATTGGCATCTGAGTGAAAGACTTTGACGATTTCAAATGCTGGTCCTTCAAGATCCTTTGGAGAGATGGACGAGATTCCCTTCTTTTCACAAAACCACTTCATAAAGCTGCCCATATCTCCTGTGGTGTGAAGAAGAGAGTCTTCACCGGGCTTCATAGTTGGCGGTGATTGTTAAAGCCAGCTTGTTGTCGTGGATCATCGTGTCGACTGGGATGAACCATGAATGTTCGGAGTTTGAGGTCTCTTCTACGAGCTAGCTTTGAGTTATATCTTTAGAAGGTGCAACTCTAGTGGTTTTAGAGCATTCACCAAACATATGCATCAAACCAATCATCTTCGATAGCTTGGGATATGTTTTGTGGATGCATCATCTTCATCTGACTCGACCGCCATGACATAAGACTCTTCATTTAGCACCGGTCTTCTCGAACAAAGGAGAATGCGGTGTAAACCTTGAATCAACCGTGGTCCAAGCAAGAGACTTTTTTGAGTTCCCCGATCACCGGATGAACCGGATTGGTTGGAAGGTTTTGGTGGTGATGATGGTGGTTGTGGTAGAGGTGTAGTGGTTGTTTTGAAGATCCACCAAAGACCATAAATTCCAGCCCTCCAGCTGGAGGTGAGGAGGCGGAGGTTTAGGACCTTACGCAACATCTCCAACACCAAAGTCCTCCTTTCTTCTTAGCCTCTTTCTCCAATGTCCTTCATAAACTCAGATATGATTGTCGTGTTTAATCGATTCTTCGAGAGCCTCGAATAACTTCTTATGGACCTCATCCTTATGCTCGTTAGCTTCATACATCTTGTCCGAAAGAATGTCTCTCATATCTGAAATGGGTAGGTCTTTAAACCGTTGAAGCAGAGGAGCATGCATTGCCCATTCTACAGCATCCTTAACTTCGCCTTCAATGGCGTCTGCTACCCCTTCATCGAACTTAAGGTGCTCCAACCTGTAGACACGATTCTTGAGGACATTGATAGATTTAGGCAGTTGTCTTTCAAGAGCTTCAATTCTTTTCACTGCTTTGTCGAGCAATTGATCTGATGTAAGTATTTGAGGTGGTGGAAGTGCGGTTGTTTGAGTAGGTTTGGGCAGTGGAAGTGCGGTTGCATGAGTAGGTGCTGACATCGGAGGAATGGTTGATGTGTCTTGCTGAATGTCGACTGTATACATGGACTCAGCTTCTTCTTTCTCATCACCTTGCTTAAAAGACACTGTGTCTGTGGGTTTGTCATTTAAGAACTGATCACCGAAAGAGAAGTCTCAGATCTAGGTTCTTCAATGAGGATAGAGAACCGAGACATGTTCGTTCTTCCATGTGCCCGTGTTCATCGATCTTGACTCAAGAAACTCCTGTGAGTCTTTCAAAGGATTCGCTTTCATCATTCTTATCTCGATTGGGTATCACTTGATGCAAGTGTATCTTCCTCGTGTTTTGATACCTCCTTTTCGCCCGATTAGTTCTTGAGTCAAGATGATTCAATGCTTCTTTTCTTCACCAAATTAGGTGGTAGTTCTTGACGGTGAAGAAGAGATGTTCGTAGCATGCGAGCTTTGTTCAACTTCTACACCAACAATCCCTTTCCTTTGTCTTGTGTGATTGACGTTCTTTTGACGCGGCATCGGCTCAGTTCTCTTATCACAACACCTCCAATCGGTGGTCTCATGTTCAAGCTTTCGTGCTTTGTTTAATCCCTTGTTGCAAAGCAAAGATCGCCTTCATCAATCAATCGTCTCACAACCTTGGAGCCTCGGTTCCTCCAACATTCTCCTTTTCAACATCCTTCTTCCTCTTTTTCTCGCTTCGTGATGAGGTGTCGGTAGATCGAGATCTATCACGCCTCTTCTTGGGAAGGGCGATATATGAGGTTTTAGAGGATGATTTAGTGCCGAAGTAGACTTTGTAGACTTGGGCATGAGGGATTGGGAGAGTCATCAACATTGATCCGAATACCCTTTTCTTGTATAATCAAGTAGTCGCCTTCTTAATATCATCCGTGAGAAGTGCATCGTGAATTGGCATTCCAAAGATCTCTTTATTAACCCCTCTCGAAACATACTTGAGGTTACCGAGTACAAATTCATCCCTAGCATTATGGAGGACCGATTCACCCTAGGATTAAAGTTATGAGTCTGCAAGAACCGATGACAAGTTTCGAGAATGTTATGCTAGGAATCACAAGTTTGTGTACTTTCTTTCTTCCTTGAGCTTGATTCGAACATTTGTTCTATCGGTGATGAAAGTGTGCATTGACAACCAGAATTCTTCCCAACACGCTTCGAGACATCAATGTTCACCCTTTGATGAGACCCCATAAGATCTGCGGTAATAGGTATCCTCACTTTATCGAACCCCGAGGTTTTGCCGATAAGCATAAGTTGAGAATAATAGTAATGGCTCTCCAAGGTTGATACATATGTCCGTGATGATATCTCAAGCCCTTGTAACGTTGACTTGATAACCCAAATCATTAAGAAAGTCCATTAGTTCTTCCGCACTAGGTGGAGGGATGATTGTTTTGTAGGTCACATGGTGTGATTCCTAGGGCCTTCATCGAGAATGTCCGATGTGATTACAAATTCCTTATCGTCAAGCTTGCAAGAATAATTAGCTGTGATTTTGTCCCATGTAATGGTGTTCCAAAATTGTTGTAGGTAAATGGAGGGGATTGTGCATTTTTTGGTTAGGGCACTAAAGAAGTTAGTGTTTTTAAGAATATCAATAGCCACCTTGAAGATTGGATTTTGTTGAATCCTTTCCATGTCCACATAACAGTTACTTTTCCCAATCTCTACCATTTTGTCTTCTGGAAGAATTTCATTGTCTGTAAGAACTACGGATGGTGTAGAGGTAGCAAGGTTCTCGGATGAAGTTGTGTTAGCCATTTGAAATTGTGAGAAACATATGACAACAACAAAGGTTCGAGAGCATGTTAGATTAGACATGGTTAGCTGAACAACTTTTAATGCAACCTCATGACACAAGCACAATGAGTAGAAAACGTGACTGATTACCAATAATCATATTGAAATGCTTAGAAGATAGATTAAGATGCTTTAGTAATTTTCAAAGTGACAAATCATTTTGACAAAGTTTTCAAGAGACAATTTGTTTTGAGCCAAAATCGTTAAAAACAAAATTACTATAATAGGTTTTCATGAGACAAGATGCTATAGTGGAAGTGTTATATCAAGTTGTTAAAACAAGTTGTCAAATCAAGTTGCTACAAGAGAAACCAGATACAAATTGCTTAAACAAAAATTGTTATAGCAAGTCGCTATGAGTGATTTGTCAAGACAAGTCGCTATAGGAAAAACCTGAACCAAGTCGCTATCATGAAATTATTACAGCAAGTCGCTTTAAACAATTTGACAAAGCAAGTTGCTACCAAAAAAATGACAAGTCGCCATTGTGAAAATGATATAGCAAGTCGCTAACTTGTCAAGACAAGTCGCTATCAAAAGTTACAAGGCCAAGTCACTATAATTCGTATCACCCAGTTACAAAGCAAGTCGCTAGGAAGAATGTATTAGGATATCACAACTCGCCATGAGGAATCTATGAACCAACTCGCTACCAAGAACACTTAGCTTATCAGGTAAGTCGCTACCAAGAACTTGACAAAACATACGCATAACACCACAATCCAATCAATATATATAGCCATTACAAAAACACAATCAAATCGCTACAATGAACAAGTACAATCAACCCACAAGCATAAACAAGATCAGAAACACAACCCAAAAGGAAACACATACGAGAGATACAACAATTTGCGCAAAGACCCATTTAAACATACAAATGGATCCTCACATCTATCCTAGTGAACCCAAACTACACCTAATTATATCAAGTGTTCCCATTTAAACGAATCCATTAACAAACCTAAACGAGGGGGTCAATTGTCGAGGATCAAATGCACGGTGGAATCGGTTAAGAGAACTGTGTTAGGGGAGGTATATAATCTACATGTTTTGAAACAAAAACGTTGACATAAACCTTACCACAAGCAAGTCGCTAGCAAGAAATGGTCACGAGAGAGAAAACAAGAAAAACTTTTGAGTTTTTGAAAATATGTAACTTGAGACAAGTCGCTAAGGGTTAAGAATGGATTTTCAAGTTTACTAAGTTCACACTTTAAGTCCCTGTACTTGTGAAGAAAAGACAACTCGCTAGTTAAGATTAAGGACAAGTTGCTACCCGTTAGTAAAGCAAAGTCGCTATCCCTGATTAAAGCAAGTCGCTATCTATCTAAATTTGTACTATTGACACTTTCAGTCCTTGTACTTATCAGATTGCATGCAAATACAGTGGATAAAAAGCATTCATGTTGAATAATATGACAAGTACCAAAAGTAAAAGTGACATAACATAGATAAGCTATCTAACACAGTGGACATAACGAATCATGACTTAAACATGCAGCAGCACACAATACATATCAAACAATGATGCAGAGTGAAACGAGATAACTTGAAATATTCTCCCCCTCAATCAATGTCACCAATGAACATTGATTGAATTCTAACCCCCCGTTATAAAACTAGAGTATATCTTTTGTTCGAACTTCATCTATGGTCCTGTGTCATTATTGAATGACATTTCTAGGACCGTAGATGTTATCGATTACAAGAGATACATCTTTTATTAGATTGTGGGTAAAGATTTAATTAATAATTAAAAAAAAATGATTTTGATTTTGATTTTGATTTTTTTTTTAAATTCAAGAGAAAACTAATTTGTATACTGATTCATGAGAACGAGTCCTGATTCATGTCGAACAGGAGTCAAAGTATGAGGTACATCAATTCTAACAAGCTACAATTCCTTAGTGAGCAATCTTCATTTCTGATGGAAACCAGGTCATGATGTTCATGATTGAATTGAGCATTGTACCTGAAAAACACTGAGGACACTTTGCACTAGAAGCACATGTAGTATTGAAAATAGATGAGTTAGTGACATGAGTAACCGCACTATTGGATGTTGCATGCTTGATCTAGAGTGTCATTAATAGAAACCTTGTTAGCCTTAATAGTTTTATTAGAAGTGATGGTCATTCACGCTTAGGAACTTTGTAACGTGTGTTAGATATCGTGATAGAATAGTCAACGGGCTCGTGGATTGGGCTAAGCTAAATGGGTATTAGTTATGTTAAGCTTGCCTTATATCCAATCCAACCCAACCCAAGCCCACGAAGCCCATGGAAAGCCTTTTAGGCATCATGTATTTGAACTATAAATACCCCTCAAATGTCTCATTTGAGGGTGTGCTTGAAAGTGTGTGTGTGTGTGTTTTTTCTTTGAATATACAACTTATTGTTTTCATCTTTCTCTTCACATACACGGTTTTATATCATCAAGTCACCATCTTTCTTCTTTCTTTCTTCTTCTACGCATATGTTTGTGTTTGTGTTTAACGTGTTCTACGCCGTAACGTGTTACGGGTTTGTGATAAGGTTGATAAAGGTTGATAAAAGTAAGGTCCTACAATTGGTATCAATCGCCTAACAATGGTTTAGGAGTGTTTGTGTTTGTTTTGAAGTTTTGGTACGTGTTACGCGTAGCTCTCGTTATACATAGTTGTCACGCTTAAAGCTTTAATTTTGCACTTAAAAATTCAAGATTCTTGTGGTTTAAGGTTTATTTGGTGCTAAAGTTTCGCTTTTTGCAAAAGTTCAAGCTTTACGTGTTTTTCTTCATTTTAAACTCGTGTTTGGTTCATTGGTCATTTCTACGCATAAGCTTTCTAAGCACTTTGGGTGAAAAAGGTCAACATTTTGTGTTATTCGAGTGTTTTAAGGCTATCTGTGCAAGAGAAATTGTTTGAATCATCGGAAATTTTTACGCCGAGGTCAAAACCCTAGTTCTACGCGTAAGAAAAGTCAACGCCCTATTTCTACGCATAAGGTTCTACGATAAGAGTTTTGGTGCGATCTTCGAGCTATAACGGTTACTCGCTGCTTCCTCACTTGGATAAGTTTGTGGAACACTTCGACTTTTGGATATCTTTTACATCGTGATAGTGTAAAGGATTTTGGGCAAACCCTAATCTTACGCATAAGCTTAGACTTACGCAGAACACTTTACGCTAAGTATTTTCTTACGCCTAAGCTTGTCTTACGATAAGCTAAATCTTACGCATAAGTTTTTCTACGCCTAACTTTAAACTTACGATAAGCATTTCCTACGCCTAAGCCAATCCTACGCCTAAGCATCGCTCTACTCAGAACTTCGTTGTCACGCCTAAGCTCTTTCTACGCATAAAGGTTTAAAAAAAAAAAAAAAAAAAAAAAAATTTTTTTTTATGAAAACTTGAGTAAAATTTAAATTTTGAGGAGACTAAACGCTCAATTTTTACGAGATTCAAATTTTGGTTTAACTTGAAAATTTTGGTCAAAATTCAAATTTTGGGCCTAAATTCAAATTTTTCGGTCAAATTTACGCCAAAATTGTCATAACTCAAATTTTTCATACGACCTTAGAATTGATTTTTATAGTGAATTTCAAATTTTGGGAGAAAATTTTTTAGGCCTAAGAACCAAGGTTACGAGTACGACTTTCGTAAACACCTCAACCGAGCTTAATCTTCATCAACCACAACTCCTTTATCGTTGAATCGATCCTACATCAACTTTATCATATCATACCTTCATCAATGGCAACTCAACAAGACATTCATGCACCGGTGCCGAAAACCGCCCTCCTATGTTGGAAAAAGGTGGTTATCTTCAATGGACAAGTCGAATGCTTCGTTACATCAAGACAAAACCTAATGGAAAATTGATGATCAAATCCATTCAGATGGACCCTTCATACCGACAAGTCCAAGACCTCGAAATGCCGATGCAACACCTCCCGTCCCACCATTTTTTCGCCTTCAAAAGAATCGAATACTCAAGAGGATCAAGCAAGTCGAAGCAGATGACATGGCAATTCATATTGTCCAACTGGGTTTACCAAGAGACATCTTTGTCAGAGACAGCCAGAAACCGCTTTCGATATGTGGGAACGTGTTAGACGACTTTGTCATGGAACCGAAATTGGTCAACAAGATACGGAGAACAAGTCGCTAACCGCTGGGAGAAGTTTACATCTACCCGTGAGAATCCATTGAATCCTACTATGGAAGGTTTTGCACTTTAATGAATGAGTCGATCGTAAACAAGTTGACACCCGTAACTATCGTGAGCAACATCAAGTTCTTGAACAATCTACCGTAAGAATGGGGACGATATGTCACTATTGTCAACCAAACAAAAGACTTACATCAAGTGAACTTTGATCAACTCAACGATTTTCAAACAAAACCAAAATGAAGTGAATGAAGTCGCAAGAAAGATTAGCAAAGAATCATGATCCATTGGCACTCATTGCAAAGACTCAAACTCCAAGTGAATACACAACAACAAGCTTCATCATCTTCCACTAACAACAACTTGCAAAGAATACATCCTCAACAACAAAACTATCCACCGAACAACAACATTACCAGAACAAGGAATCACCGATCTTGAAATGGAACCGTAAGAAGCTTTGTCACAAGCATTTGCATTCTTGGGTAAAGCATTCAGAGGTCGCTATTCCACACCAACTAACAACAACCAAAGGATTTCATCAAACACTCGCAATGTGCAAATTGCACACCGGTGTGAATATGGGTAATCAAAGACAAATGGTTGGAGTTATTGGGAATCGCAGGATATGCTACCGATTTCGCATGGGTAATCAAAGGTTCCAATCGTGGTAATCGATGGGTCGAATGTTGGGAATAGAGCAGCGGTAATCGAATGGGAATGTTGCGCCCAATGTTGGGAATTATGGAAATGTGAATCGTGGTAATCGTGTTACGTGTTATAACCGCCAAGGATTGGGTCACATGGCAAGGAATTGTCCAACTAAGCCGAAAAAGAAGGATCTTGCGATCTTCGTAAAGCTATCATGTTGGTACAAAAGGAACAACTGGACTTCAATTGAGTGCCGAGGAACATGACTTCATGGCTATTATGGATGATTTGAAGACCTCGAGGAACTCAATGCAAACCGCATCTTCATGGCAAATCTTCAGAGACTAAGTACGACATCGATTCTCGACGCACCTCCGCCTATGACGCCAACGCAGATCTCGAGGTACCAATCATTGATCCATGCTATAACAATGTCATATTTGATGTGTTTACTCATGACGAACAAAGATTCTCGTGACATCAAGACCTACTTATGATACATACCGACAATCCGAGTTGTAGCAATACTAACTCGAGACTCCGATGTGGATCCTAGTGGAGACCGTGGCACAAAATACCGAGACCGATGAGGAAACACGTGCTTATTTTGAATCATTAATCAATAATCGTGGCATTGAAATTGAGAAAGTTAAAACGGTCAATCGCGGGTTAAGGCCGCGAATGCTAAATTGACCACCGAGCTTGAGAGTTACAAGGAGAACGCAAAAGCCTTTGAATTTCGTAAAACAAAGAATCGAATTAGAAATTGGTTATCGAAATTTGGTTTCTAAAGAACAACTTTGCAAATCAAGTATAACACACTTGATGTGAATTTGAACTTAAAAATTAAATCTTTAAACAAGGAAATTTCGATTTAAATAACCAACTTTCTAAACAAAAGAAATGTTTTCTAATCTTGAAAAGAGAAGAAGCAGCTTGATTATCGATTTTTCAAAACGAGAAGATTCTCTTCTTGATGAAATTCTTGATAAAATGAAAAATCCAAACTTTGGAAAATTTGCTTTAAAACGGGTCATTCTCGCTCAAACAATCAAGATGCTTTCTAATCAAGTAAACCGCTTTCATACTAATAATAGAATGGCACTTGGTAACGACCCTTCTTCGCTCCTCAAGAAAGCTCGTAAATCTCGTAATGTGTTAAACAATGGAAATGTTTTACATGAACCCATTATTGTTCGTGATTCTCTTGAAACGTTAGAACTATCTCGAGGAGAGTAGATCAAAATGAAACAAAAGAATCCGGAAATCAAACCAATTGATTATAACAAATGGAACAAAATTAACGGAATTACTTTTGTTAATCAAAAGAAAAGTCAAAGTTTTCCATCACACCAAGTGTTTCAAACAAAGAGTCAACACTGCTTCAAAATCTGCTTCAAAACCGCTTGTTGTCTCAAATTCTCTTCGAACATTGAACAAATGTCTTCAAACAATCCTTTTAACACAAGTGATGCGAGAAGTATTTTAGAAAATGTGAAAACTAGAATTGTGGATCTTCAAGACATCGTTAAAACTAAAACCACTATTACACCTAACAACCGGTTCTCTAGTTTTGACATCGAACAAAGAAAGTTTTTGAAACTCAAATTGCCCTCACCGAATGCCATCAAGGCAAGGGTAATTCATTTTGAACAAGCATTTTTGAAAGAAACAATTGACTTTGTCAAGGACCATAAACCGGTAAAGCAAGCTAATGACCGTGTTGAACAAATCAAAGTTTTGGAAAATTTAAATGACTCTCTTCAAGATGTTCGACTCATCGATATTATGTCCATCATTTTGCAAACATATTCTGTTGAAGATCATGAAAGACTCCACCGAGACCTCCAAAATTGTTTCAAAATATGAAAAGCACTTGAGAAACTTGAAAAGAAAATGTCTCATATTTTAAACAACTTGATCGAAAACCGAGGAATGCAAGTATGACAAATTGTCGATGAGCGTGCCTACAATGACATGAAAGCGAAAATGATCTTTTGAGGGCTCACCGAATGTCAAAAGGAAAGGCAAGGATACTAAGATTACAAAACCATTGATCATGGAGAAAGCAAATGTTCCCAAACCGGTTTCCAAACCAAAATGTCTGCTTTATGCCTCCTCCAAAAGTCAATGAGAAAATGTTTCATCAAAACCACCACTCCACCGCCTTGCCTAAACAAAATGTTGATAAAGGAAAAGCGGTTATCGAGAAACCAAAAGTTTTAGCTCCGGCCTTTTTAAGATGAGTACCACTAATGCGCTCGCCTCCACATCTAAAACATATGGAACAAACGACATAAGTTTAGAAAAGCACTCTAAAGAGACTAGGAAAGTCAAACCACTTCTCTAGATAAAATTGTGAATCCTAATGAGTGTGCCTTACCTTCTACAGACTAGGAAGCACCTCTAGAGCAAAGCAGACTAAAGCCTAAGAGCAATACAAGGAACAATAGAGTCTCGCTTGCCTCTAAGAGTAGTCGCTTGAATAAAGAGAAGAAAGTAGAAGAACACCCTAGGAATTTACCGCTTTGTAATAAGAAAGACATTTCATCCGAATGTAATGAACCTATGAAACTTGCTAAGTCTAATGAATCATTGAATCTGCTTTGTTTAACTTGCAAGAAATCTTTAACTAATGTTCATGATGATTGTGTTTCTAAGAATGAGATTGTTAAGCTCATTAAGAAGAATGTTCCCAAAAGAACTTATGCTAAACGAATAGGAAGACTAGTTGCGAGACTTAGGCTTTACACTACCGATAGGGAGCATAATGTTTACTTTAGGGATGACATTTGAAACCCACGGTAGAACTTTCACACTCGAGAATGGTAGAATGAGTGATGCACCTGTCTTACCAATAGATGACTTCTATGAGTGTGATCGATTTTACCTCTAACCCAAAGGAACCAAAATCAAAACGGTTTCCAAAATCTTCTTCTTCTCGTTATTGGCGTGTTATCGAAATATGTCTTTGGATCGTCGACTGGTTGCTCCAAGCACATGACCGGAATCAAGTCACGATCAATTTCGTCTGAAATTCATGGAACCGACGCTTTGGAAATGATCATGTAGCAACTATCATGGGTTATGGAGATCTACCTTTGGAAATTATTTGATCACTCGGTTTACTATGTCCAAGGGTTGGGACACAATTTGTTTTCACCAAGGCGCTGTGATGCGATTTAGAGGTTGCTTTTAGGAAAATGCTTGCTTCGTTAGAAACTTGGATGGCACCGATCTCTTAACCGGGAATCGTGATACAAACTTGTATGCTATCGACATCAATCAAATGGCCTCTTCATCACCAATATGTCTTATGACACGAGCATCCGGAACACACCCTCGGTTGTGGCATGAAGGTTATCCCATCTCAATTTTGACACCATCAACAATCTTGCCAAAGACAACATCGCAACGGACTTCCAAAGTTCAAATACACCAAGGATCACTTATGTCCATCATGCGAACAAGGAAAAGCAAAAGAGCATCATATAAACCCAAACCGCACTCTAGTTCGAAGCAAAGTTGCATATGTTGCACATGGACTTATGTGGCCCAATGAGAGTTGAAAGCATTAATGGGAAAAAGTATATTCTTGTTATCGCCGATGATTATTCAAGATATACATGGGTTAAGTTTCGAGATCAAAAGACGAAGCACCGTGCATCATCATCACCTTCAAACGTATTCAAGTACTTCTTCAAACTCCGTAAGAAGGTTGTAAGAATGCATAACGGCACGTAATTCACTAATCGTGAGTTAAGAACTTATTTTGAAGATGTTGGAATTACACATCGACATCGCTTGTTAGAACTCCACAAAGAATGGGGTAGTTGAAAGAAGAAATAGAACTCTTGTGGAAGTCGCCGCACAATGCTAATCTATTCTAGTGCACCGTTATTTCTATGGGTCGATGTCATGCTGCCAACGCTTGTTTCACTCGTAACCGATCCCTAATCCATCCAAGATTCAATAAAACCCCATATGAGCTTGTGAACAATGTAAAACCCGATATCTCTTACTTTCACGTGTTTGGCGCTTTGTGCTATCCGACGAACGACAGAGAAGATCTAGGTAAATTGAAAGCTAAAGGTGATATTGGAATCTTCATTGGATATTCGATAACTCGAGGGCATCTGTGGTGTATAACAGAAGAACTAGGAGGATCATGGAGACGATGAATGTGAAATTTGATGAACTTTCACATATGGCTTCGAGAGACTCGCCTAGAACCCGCACTAAACCAAAGAGACTGGACACATCGCTCAGACTCGTACTCAAAGAGCTCAATCAACTTCGCTTGACAATCCTAAAGAACAAGAATGGGAGAATTTCTTCGAGTTAATGTTCGATGAATACTATGGTGGAACTTCGACAAATGCATCAAACCATCATTCCGCCGCACCCGCCAAAATCATCCTCCACCACCAATGTAAGATGCATCTACAACGGTCGAAACCAATGCACCAACTCCATCAACATCATCTACATCTACTACGCTTATTGCACCCGCTCTACCAAAGCAGCTGATGAGCAAAACCAAAACCGTAACGATGCAACGTTAGATGAAGACTTATTTGAAAACCCGCTTGCTACGGAATCACCGAATCTTCTTCAAGCTTACGAGAACCATCTAACTCGTGACACGCTTAACCAACGGTATCCTTCTACTCAAGTGGACAAAAGACCACCCAATTGAACAAGTTATTGGTGAACCTTCAAGGCCAATTCGACGAGACGCCAACTTGCCACCGATTGCGACTTATGCATTTACCTTTGCTCAATTAGCAATATAGAGCCAAAGAACATTCGCGAGGCAATGGCGTAACCCGCATGGATAGAAGCGATGCAGAGGAACTTCTCCAATACCGCCTTCATGACTCTTGGGAATGGTTCCAAGACCAATTGACATTCGGTCATTGATCTCAAATGGTTATGGAAGAACAAAAGGGATGAAGAGATGATCGAATTCGCAACAAAGCTCGCCTTGTGGCCAAAGGATACAGACAAGAGGAAGGGATAGACTTTGAAGAGTCATTCGCGCGGTAGCTAGACTTGAAGCGCCAGATATTCTTAGCCTATGCACTCACAAAACATCACGGTTTATCGATGGACATTAAGACCGCGTTTTGAATGGAACTCGAAAGAAGAAGTGTACGTGAGTCACCCGTAAGGCTTCATCGACTTGGAACATCCGACTACGCCTACAAACTCAAAAGGCAATCTATGGTTTGAAACAAGCTCGAGAGCGTGGTATGACGAATCGTCCTCTTCCTTATCCAAAACAATTTCACCAAAGGAACAGTTGATCCTACCTTGTTTACACAAAATGCAAAACGACATTTTGATTGTTCGATTTACGTGACGACATCATCTTTGGGTCCACTAATCCGAATCTTTCAAAACATTTTGAAAATCTCATGAAAAGCAAATTTGAAATGTCCATGATGGGGAACTAAAATTCTTTCTTGGTTTACAAATACATCACCCCTCGTGGAATTTTTATAAATCAAGCTAAATACACAACCGAGATTTTGAAAATCATGGTATGGATAATTGTGACTCGGTCGAACACCAATGGTAACTTCACCAAAATTGGAGCCGATTTGTTTGGGAAACCTATTGATCCAAGAAATATCGAGCATGATTGGTTCTCTCATGTACCTCACCGCTAGTCGACCGATATTCATTTTGTCGCTTGCTTATTAGCACGGTTTCGTGCAAAGCTCACCGAATCGCACCTCAAAGAGGTTAAACGGATCTTCGGTACCAAGACATCCATTCACATGGGACTTTGGTATCCGGGAACCGGATTTGATCTAATTGCCTTTTCGATGCGGACCACGCAGTGATCAAGTTACAAAAAAAGTACATCCGAGGAGCACAATTTTGGGTGAAAAGTTAGTCACCGGTCTTCAAAGAAACAAGATTGCACCGCACTTTCAACCGTCAAGCCGAGTATGTGTCTCTATCTCGTGTTGTGCTCAAGTTCTATGGATGAGAACACAACTCACGATTATGGCTTTACTTTCGATAAAATACCTATGTATTGTGACTCGAAAAGTGCCATAGCCATATCATGCAATCCTGCTCATCACTCAAAGACTAAGCATATCCGTGTCCGCTATCACTTCATCAAAGAGTACGTCGAAAATGGTATCGTTGAATTATTCTTCGTGAAGATCGATTACCAACTCGCCGATCTATTAACTAAAGCCCTTCCAAAAGAAAGGTTTGACTATTTAGTTCGACGAATTGAATGCGGCCTAACCCCGAGGAGTTAGAACGCCTTCTCGAATCTTCTTGAAAATGATTTTCCAAAGTCACTGTAAATATTTTTGAAAACAAAATACAAAATTTGAAAACCAACAAAAGCAAAATATAAAAATATAAAACTTTCAAAAATACAAAACAATAGAAAATCAAAATCCAAAATATTCTTCTCACGACATGTCTCTTGTATAATCGATATTCAGACGCTTTAGAAATGTCATTCAACAATGATACGGGCATGTACAGATGCTTGAGCGAGAGTTCTTTAATATGTTTTCTAAAACATGTCGCTTCTCAAAATTTCTTCATAAAATGGCTTTCAGATACATCAAGACGAAACCCGGACCAAAATGATGACTTTTGATTATTTTTCAAATCAAAACTCGTGTTTTTAATGAAAATCACTAGTGTACGCTCAAAGGCACTACATTTAAAATGGTGAGAAATCATCATCATCTTGAGCACCTTTTCAAGATTGTTCAAAAGATTTTCAAAATCTTTCAAAATATTTTGTGCTCAAGATAACTCCTCTAAAACCCTTTAATTGATTATGCTTTATTAAAGGGGAGTATAAAACAAAATGTTCCAAATTCATGCTTAAATCAAATCCGCTTGTCTCCCAAAAGATTCTAAAATGTTGTTTAATCCGTTGATATCAAAATATCACGAATATGCTATTTTTGAGGGGAGGAGACGTGATTAAAATGTGATCAAAAGTTTAATGATCGTTGTTTGAATCTCAAAAGAGCTCGACTCGCTTGAAACCAATGAATTGACGAGGAATCATGTACCATCTCGAGAAACTTTCTATGGACTTGACCAGACGGGTAATAATTTCAAGCTAGTTCTCTAGTGATGTAAACGTGTCTCGAATCGGTCTAGTTCATTTAAAGTCGATCAATTCAAAAGTGCGAACTCTACCCTCTATGTGCGATTTCACAAAACTTATAAGCACATGTGAAGGGGAGTGTTTCAAAATATAAAACTCTCGAGTGTTTCAAACATGTTTTCTATCATAAACACTCGAGAGATTTTCAAGAAAATGGTTTTATGGCAACAATAGGACAATCATGGAGTTATAAGGTGACTAAGGATAGGAAATTGTCCTATGATCCGCCAGAGTCGGAGGGATCTACCCAAGGACATCACAAATAGTTAGTATTAGAAGTCCTTAGGAATGATTGAAAAAGGAGTAATGTGAGAAAGGAGAAAGAAGGGTTGAAGAATTAAAAGAAATGTAAAAGAAAGGGTGAAAAGAAATAGCCTCCATATTCAACCTTAGGCGTAAACCGGTTCAATTCATCTGCTATCGGTTGTCACTAGATGACACCGGTATTGAAGACAAAGACGCTATGGACCCAAAGGACGCACCGCACTAAACCTTCTAGCCACTCAATTCCTCTTAAAAGGATTTGTTTCATTCTCACCGGAACCCTACATAATCTATCGACTTTCTCTTAGAGATCGTTGGTATTGAAGAAGGAGACCCTCCCTAGTCTCCGCCAGAAAACCAAAATGCACTATTGAGTCTAGAGCCACGAGATTCATCAAAAGATCTCATAGGAACACTTGACATGACATCGCTTGTTGTTCATCAATAAGGACACAAGTGATATATTATAGAGTCCCACGCAGATCTTAGCAATCGCCGTAACATTTATGAGAAGTTTCACATCCGTGATCTTCAATGATTGAATGGAAACTCCCTGTGGTCAACATCAAGCACCGACAAGCAGTCACTTCGTAACTCCCCGTGATTACGCTTAGTGTGTCTCAAACGGTCTACAACAGTGGGTGATGCTTCGTGTACCTCAACGACTCATCCGAATCAGAGGTGTATTTCGTATATCGCGTTATCTCACTTGTGGGACTCCAGCTCAGAACGGCCTCTGTGAGAATTAGAGACGTGTTTTCACACTATGTCGTTAACACCCTCAAAATTCAAACTTGTAAGTGCCGGAACCGCTTATTACTAACCTGCTTTTATGTTTTCTTCTTATGGAAGCTCCGGAGCGGATTGATCGTGCAGATTCTCCACATGCTCATACCAACAACACATGAAAGTTCTCATCAAAATCAAAGGCAACACAAAGTTAAAGATGATTCTTCGTCAATGTCAAAGAATCTACAAAGTTTAAAGACTCGAGAACTACATCATTGGTAACCAAAAGACAAATAGAAGTGTGAGCATGGTGGAGAAAGACGGAGACACCTAACCAACGGTTGACAACGGCAGACAACCACATTATCTCGATCACAAAGCATGAAGGAACAAAGAATCAAGACTATTCTATATCTACACACAAAGTTCAAGCTCGAGAAAAGTAAAGACCTAATCAAGTGGAGCATCATTTGAATGACCACCCTTAGGGGAGATTGTTAGCCTTAATAGTTTTATTAGAAGTGATGGTCATTCACGCTTAGGAACTTTGTAACGTGTGTTAGATATCGTGATAGAATAGTCAACGGCTCGTGGATTGGGCTAAGCTAAATGGGTATTAGTTTAGTTAAGCTTGCCTTATATCCAATCCAACCCATGTCCAAGCCCACGAAAGCCCATGGAAAGCCTTTTAGGGCATCATGTATTCCAACTATAAATACCCCTCAAATGGTCATTTGAGGGGTGTGCTTGAGTGTGTGTGTGTGTGTTTTTCCTTTGGAATATACAACTTATTGTGTTTCATCTTTCTCTCACACATACACGGTTTTATACATCAAGTCACCATCTTTCTCTTTATCTTATTTCTACGCTTTGTTTGTGTTTGTGTTAACGTGTTCTACGTGCATAATAGGAGTTCTTGAAATGCAGTTGTTTCTAGCATATATGACTCGAGCCTCTTGATTGATCTGACCTATTTCATCATCCTTTGTTGTATCGATATTACAGTATTCAACATCATCCGTCCGTTCAAGCGATCCATTACCCGACATATCACAACTTTCACTTAATTTATCTTGACACCCATTCAAAGCATTCAAATTATCATTCTCTTGAGAAACTTCCTGAATGTACTTTTCCACATTATCTATAAGTTGAATAAATGTGTTGATGAATTCATGAATTTCCATTCCAGTATGTTTTTTGAAGGAAATTCTAGTAACGTGTTGATCGAAGTCTGCGAAATATTCCCCATTTATAAATGGCTCAAATTGGTTGTAGATAACCTGAAGTGCAGCATTTGAATCATCCATTAATACCTTCCTTTTGGTAATTTGAAGCTTTAGTTGTTCTAAGTTTAGCAACAAGGTTCTTGTCAATGTAGGTAGGTCCTGGCGGAAGAAACACTCGAATGTTCGATCCCGGTTGTGAATATGATTGTATAAGGTGCGGATGAAGTAGTTGATAAGGCTCAATGTTGCATTCCATTTGCTTTGCATCATGTATTATTAACGGTGTGATTCTTTGATATCGACTCGAGCGTGAAGTGTTTTGATCATAATCTGTTGAATCAATCATGGTTAAACATTCGAGTAGCAAAGCAGTTTCTTTGTTACGTGAGGTATCATAGAGTTCAAGCACTTTGGAGATTAAAGGGTCAATGATGTAAGACATTGTGTTGATGGATATTAGGCACAAGTTGCTTGCATTAATTCACCAAATCGCTAACTATCTTGAAGACAAGTCGCTACTTACCCAGTCGCTAGGTACTCAAGTTGCAATAAACCTTAGAAACAAGTCGCTAAGACACCAAGTCGCTAGTAGCAACTCACTAAAACCTCAGTCATTTGTGAATCAAGTCACTAAGCACAAGTCGCTAAGACCAAGTCATTGAACACAAGTCGCTAAAGCACTAAATCGCTAAGCAGACAAGTCGCTAAAGAGCAACTCGCTAAGTATCCAAGTCGCTAAGGATCAACTCGCTAAGAACAATAAGGACAAGTCGCTAGAAATAATAGAGACAAGTCGCTACGCCAACCAAGTCGCTAGCCGAAGTGGAACCTCCACTACGTTGTACTATTTGTCGGCTTGTCTCAATAGACAAGTCGCTACTCCTCTAACTACAAGTCGCTGGAAATTAACACAGCAAGTCGCTACGAAGAAACATATCCGAGAGCCAAGTCGCTAGGAAGAAAACCTTAAACACAACCCTTTTCAATCCAAAACAAGCTCTACCACAGTGATTCAAGCTTTCCAAATCAAAACCCAAGCACTTACAATGATTCTAAACACAAAAGTACACTCAAAATTCAAACTTTAACACAAGAAATGATCCAAATGATGCAAAATCACTAAACTTTCAAACCCAAAAACCATATAAAACCACTAGAAATCCAAGGATATGTAAGAGAGATGATCAAACCATGGCTCTTGATACCAATTGTAACATATTGGATTTCACAAGCACAAAAACAATCACAAATATGGGCGAATATATGATTTTAGGGAGAGAAAGTGGGATATTCTAGTAAGAGAAACTCATGGAAGGTTAGATTTCAAATGAACATCCAACCCTCTCCCTTGTGGGGAGAGGGCTATTTATACAAAGAAGCATGCCCTCCTTGGTGTGGATCGAGCATCTGATGGGCAAAGACCCGTCCTTCCTCCACGGTGTTGCACTAGACTAAACTACGCTAATAACTAACTAACAAATAACGTAATAAATGATATGTCTATGAGCTAACTTAAGCTAGATAATATTTGGGGTGACCGATGCTTTACAATAGAATTTCTAATTCCTAACAAAATGCTTCATTCTTGATTCGCCTCAACTCTGCTTTGGTCATTTTCTTCACTTTGAACTTTTCCTGTATAAGCTTCACATGCTCCATTGTGCGACCATCTACCATTTCTTGACCTTCCGGTAACGGAGGTGTAGCATCAACAAGTTTAGAAAACCAGTCATATTCTTCTGTGTCATCTTCATCTAGCCATGAGACAACATCGGTTTTCTTCCTCTTTTTCTTTGGCTTCGATGATGATTCTGGTTTCTTTGTTGTGGTAGGAGAAGTAGGTTGTTGTTGGGGCTCAGGGACATCTTCATCATCACCACCAGTGTATTCAAAATGATCACCGGTTTTCTCTGTTTGTGGTGGTAAATTAGAGTCCTGAGATTTATCAGCAGTAGTAGAACGTGGAGGAGATCTTCTATCGGTGGAGGTCCTTTGGGGTGGTGGTGGCATAGAGGATGAATCATCATTTTTCTTCTTTCGTTTTGACTCAGAGTCTTTATCCGCATCATCATCATCTCTTGGACGCTTAGCCTTTTCCGTTGTCTGTTTGCATGAGGTTTTGAGTTGATATTCCAGATATGCCTCAAATAGTTTACTTTCATCAGAAGTAAACGTTGCAGATCGTTTAGACATTTGTAATACGAGCTTGGAAATCAACACTGCATCAGAAGACAACTGCAGGCTCAATTGGATTGATCTTCATAGCTACCGGAGTAGATTGCATTGTTTGCTTGACCAATTGCATGAGATTTGGATAAAGTTTTCTGGTGAACATCTCTCTTGTCACTCCAGGAACAGTGTCGAGAAGGAACTTATGAGTGTAGTACCTAATTGTCTTGTTCATTTCACCATGTATATCTCGATCGAGAAACTTCCGGATCTGTTCCCGTTCTCTCAACATCTCGTTTATCCCTTGTTGAAGAAGATTTACTCTGTCAGTGAGTTGATTGAGTTTCTTGTTGACTACGTTTTTCTTCCTTACTTGCTTGACAACTTTAACAATCTTTGTCTTTGCTCGGGATGCCCAAGTGTCGGTTGGTTTCTTTATAGATCTGGATGCGGATCTGGTGGTAGCGTCTTTGGATGGTGGTGGTGAAGAATGAGATGATGAGTCAGACGAAGATGAGACATTAGGAGGCTCAGGGTCCTTTGGTGGCTCAGAAGTTTGTTCCTTGCTACGTGCGGGACTATCAAGAATGTAATCATTGGCTTCCTTTTCCGCTTGAGCTTTTTCAGCAACCTCAACATCTTCATCAGAAATTTTATTTGTCTTCTCCTTCTTTTTGTCTGGTTCCTCAAAGTCAAAAAGATCTTGTCCTCCAGATTGCTTTTGTTCTGATTAGTGGTGGTGGTACCGGTTCCTTTATCGGGTTGATTAACCGCATCGAATGGTGTGTTAATGCACCACCACTTGAACCGCACAGGCCACGAGTTTGTTGTAGGTTGAATTCACGAGCAACATGTTGGAGTCTGAGATTCTTTACCTTCTTTCTGTAGTCTTTGTCTTCATCCAGTGGTTCTTCTTCTGAGCTCTCTTCTTCCTGCTCTAGCACTGGAGTTTTCCCTTTATCAGCCTTGGGACTGAGAGGTTTTACGACTGTTAGTGGATCATCTGTTGCAGATTCTGAGTAGATAATCTCTTCATCTATTTTAGTGTCCTTCGAGTCCTCATCCATTAGTTTTGGTTCAGGTTTGGAAATAGGGATGGCATCCTTTAATGGAACTCTCTTTTTGAGTGTGTGAGTCCTCTTAGGATACTTTCTCGTACTCTCAGTGCTTGCAATACTTCCAGCACTGCCTCTCCTGATCTTCCTAACAGGTGTACCGGAAGACTTTACATCCATGAACCCCACTTTGCCTGATTCAACTGCTACCAGATACCGTTTGTACGATTGAAGTCCCTTGATAACATCAGTAAGTAGACAATCTGGTAACACAGCACCTTGTTTCTTCGTTGTTGAGTCTTTGAATCTTACCACGTTGAGTGTGGGCTCAAGCAACACGGAGTGATGGTTGGGGTCATCAAGTCTCAAGGGAATATCTGGATTATTCCCTAGAATCCTTTGGATCAACAACTTTGTGTATCTGATATAAGGGATCTTGGTGCCAGGCTTTATAAGATAGGACATCATGTCGTCCCAGATCAGAGCTGCAAATTCGATGTGTTTCATGTTGACCATACCCCAAAATATTTGTAGCTCCATGAGCTTGGGATGCTCATGACCACTGTCATGTCCAGAAACGGATTTGGCAATCATGATGGAAAGTGTTCTCCATGGCTGAGGAATATTCTTAAGATCTACTGAAGAGTGTTTTGTAATAATCCCAGCAGCTTCATCATAGCCGATGTCGACCATGAACTGGAGAGTGACCTCTTCCGAAGGAGTGGCAATGTACTCAGTAGCTCGATGGTAGGAAGAAGAAGAATAGCCCTTAAATCTGCTGGTGTGATGGTGACTTTTTGTTTGTTAAGTGTCACTGTCACAGCACTTTGACCTTTGACCTTTTGTATGGTGTGCCAGAATTGGTGAACATAGATCTCCGGCACAGTAGCAGAATTAGTAAGCATGTTCGGGTAAGGGTGAGTCTTCAGAATATCCACAGCAATTTGACAAGATGACTCAGAACACGTGAAGTTGTCAAAATCAACTCTGAGGTTGTTCTTCCCGATCTTCATTGTGTAACCGTTGGGGAAGATGTCTTCCATTGAGAGAACATTTGGTGCATCAATGTTTTCCATTTGGACGTCCATATCGTGATCTGAAAGAAATTGAACCAAAAGAACCAACATATCGAAAGACATTACGTTAGTCAAAAGTTGATTTTATTGACCAATTATTGAATATGTTATGTTGATGAATGTTACGAGTCCAATATCACTTGTTTGTCCAATAGTCCAAAGTAGTCGTGAAAAGTTTCGTGAATTTTTTAACTTTGAATTTTAAAGTCCAAATTTACACACATTATCACAACATATTAACCATTTAAGTTTATTAGTGACATTTTGGTTTCGTGACGTTATGATTTATTTATTTACAAGTTTGTACGCGTAACAATTCATAATTTTGGTTAAAAATTTGGCTTAGGCGTAGGATTTGCAAGCTTATGCGTAAAGTGAATCATACGCGTGGCGTAAGCTTATCGTGGGAACTTAACTTCACGATAAGAAATATTACGCGTAGGAGCGTAACCCTCAGCATAGAGCTTACGCGTGGCGCATGTGGGAGCTTATGCGTAAGGTTTACTCGTGAGGGTAAACCTTATGCGTGAGACTCAGTTTACGATATCCTTCACGGGATCTGGCGTGGTCCTTTGTAGAACCTTACGCGTAAGGTTACTCATAAGATTGCTCTTACGCATAACATTCTACGCGTAAGGTGATCCTTATGCGTAGGAGCACAGTTAACCTTGATTCTGAATTTTGCGCGTGTAAAACCTGAAACAAATTCATCATAACCCATTCATTAACATATTATCCAATCCTCTTTAATTTTCACATGAACTCAGTTTACGCGTAAAAATTGCTTATGCGTAAAAGCTAAACCCTAAGCATTCAGTTTTTACGAATAAGATTTTTAGCCATAGGAATTGCACCAAACGTTTTCTGTGATACCTTAGAAGCCTAATGAGTTGTTTCAAACAAGTTTTAACATCAATAGCCTCATGAATCATTATTACCCAATTCCTACGAGTATAAACCCTAGTTCTTAATTACTTAAGATTTCTTGTTTCTGGGCATGATTCAAGCATGGTTTTGTTCAATTAAACATGTATACAACATCATAAAACTAACTAATTACACAGAAACACTCCCAAATGAGAAACGCCCAAATCCACGCATAAACCCTAATTCTTGAATAATGATTGAAAACGTTTTCTGGGTGGATTTTGATGTTGAAAATGATTATAACACTTGTTTTTAAACGTTTTGACACCAAGTTTACCATCATAAACAATCAAATGATGATTTTGTGTTCATACGCATACGCGTAGAACACAAGATCATCTCAAACACAAAATCTAACCGTTGGATTTGTTTGAAAATCAAAACCAATGTTTAGAAAAACATAACGATCATTAAACCACTTATAAAGATGAAGATTAAAGCACGGTTTTGAAGATTGAATCTTATGCGTGGATAACGGTTGTTGGGTAATAAATGATAGTAGTAAATGAATGAGTAAAGTATTTGAGGTGGTTTTGTTAATTTAAGTTTAAGCTTTTGACAACAATAGTCCCTCCACCTCAACCATTTTCAGTCTTAGCCCATAACTTCCATTTTGGTTACGCAAAGTATGTTATTTGGAAAGAAACTTGACGACACTCCCCCTTGACTTAAGAAATAATGAAATTTTATAAATTTGAGTCCGGGGAGTGTCAGTAAACCAGAAATGTGACCACCATAATCAAAGATACAACCGCTATAAGGTAACATGAAAGTACAAGGTTTTATGAAACTGAAAAATATTTACTTTCTCCCCCTCAACACTTGACTGTAAAAATTATTGAGATTTTGAAATAGTGAAGTGTTGACGGAAGATTTGTACTTACCATGTTAAAAGAAATTTGGATAGGAGAATATTTTTGAATTTTATCATATTTTATATTTTTGTTTTTGTTTTGAAAATATTTACAAAAGAGGTTTTGGTGTTGGACTAGTTTTAAGATTGTTTTAAAAGTTCATCCAGTTCCTCGAGTCAAACACCGCACCAATCCAAGTGGACTAACTCAAGAAACCTAGCGGGAGCTAAGGCTTTGGTGAGAAGGTCCGCCAATTGGTATTCGGTACCACAAAGTATAATTCAACGGTACCCTTTCCACATGCTCCTTGATGAAATGATATCGAAGATCGATGTGCTTTGATTTCGAATGTTGAGCGAGTTGCACGAGATCGCAATGGCACTTCGATTGTCGCGATACATCGATTACATCAACACGTAACCATAGTCTTTGAGTTGTGTTCTCATCCAAATGACTTGAGCACAACACGACATGGCTACATATTCGCTTCGCTGAGGACGGCGATGTACAATCCTGCTTCTTCGATTGCCATGACACCGCTTTATCACCAAGAAATTGTAAAGTTCCCAAGTACTTTTCCGAGAATCTAAGCAACTGCGTGATCAACGTTTGAAAAAGCTATTAGTTCAAAACCGAATCCTTCGGATACGAGTCCCAAATTAATGGTTCCCTTAATGTATCGAGGATTCTTTTATCCTCGAGAGGTGAGTTTCATTGGTCTCGACCGATAATGGGAGCAAAGATATACAAAGAAAGACAATATCGGGTCTCTCGTCGTTAGATACATGAGAGACCCAATGATACTTCGGTATTTGGTAGGGTCTACCAATTTCCATACAAATCGGCGTCGCTTTTTGGTATGTGCCATTGGTGTGGCATAGGTATCACAGTTTGCATTCCATTTTGTTTAAAATTTCAAGGGCATATTTGGTGACTCAAGAAAATACCACGGGTGATTGATGAACTTGCGATCCTAGAAAGAACGTAAGTTCACCCATCATGGACATTTCAAAATGTTTTTTCATAAGTTTTGAAAAAGCGTTTGAGTACTTTAGATGTGTTGACCCAAAAATGATGTCATCCACATAAATTTGAACGATTAAAATGTGTTCCCCATGATATTGTATGAAAAGTGTTGGGTCGACCGAACCTTTAATGAAATTATTGGCAATGAGAAAGGATGATAACTTATCATACCACGCCCGAGGGGCTTGTTTGAGACCGTAGAGAGCCTTGTTCAGTTTGTAGACGTGATTAGGGAACTCTGGATCAACAAATCTTACAGCTAATTAACATATACCGCTTTTAGTTTTCCATTCGAAAAGCGCTTTTGATGTCCATCCGAAAGACCGTGATGTTCATGTGAGCCGCGAATGCCGTGGAGATCCGAGCGACCTCAAGTCTAGCAACCGGTGCGAATGATTCCTCGTAATCAATCCCTTCTTCTTGTCGATAACCCTTAGCCACCGACGTGACTTGTTTCGGATAACTGTTCCTTGACATCCACTTTTGTTTTTCCAAATCCATTTGAGACCAATAACATAGACTCCAGCTTGGTTTTTCAACCAATTCCCATACTTCAAGACATTTAAACCGATTAAGTTCTTCTTGCATGGATTCAATCCGGTTGTCATATGTCATGGCATCCTTAATGTTTTTGGTTCGACTTGGCGAGCGGTAAGTGCATAAATGCAATGTTCACCGTCGATCCGAAGTCGTTGTCTAGTTACGATTGGGTTGATTCGGGTTGCAAATAATGTTCACTAGAGGATGGTCTTTAGTCCAACGATGTGTGGAGGGTTGATGTTGATATACATTCTGCAGACAGGAGGATTCAAATGACTTTTAGATGATTCCGCAACATCGATGTGGCGCTTCATTAGCAAAAGGGTTGAAGAACGCATTTGGATCATAATCTGCGAGTGGGGTTACCGCATTGTTTAGAAAATCATCACCGGTTCAAAGATCATTGGATACGGATTGTTCGATCGTTGTTGTAGAATCAACGGTGGTACTTCCTCAACAAGAGTTGTTGTAGCAGTGTATCGTGTTGGATTATGATCGTGTTGAGCAATGAAACATTTGATACATTTGGAGCACGTTCATCAATATCATCACTAAACGGAGGAGCAAATAGATGTTCCATTTGACGTCGAGTAAGTTGTAAACTAGATTCGGTGATGATGGGGTTTGAGGAAGTTTAGACGGTTATGTCCGGGTTTCAAGTCATTATGCTCGGAAGCCATATCAAGAAGCTCATCAAAATTAGCATGAATCGTTTCTATAATCTCCCTTGTACGACGATTCGGATCCGGTAACCATAGAGTTTTCACAATATCCAACAAAGACTCAATGTCGACTTTGGCTTTGAACTTACCAAAGTCATCACGATCATTAGTCGGATAACAAAGGGATCCAAATACATGAAAGTGTTTGAGATTCGGTTACTGGTTGTGGATAAGCTCATAAGGTATTTTGTTGTGGCGTTTGGTAATCATTGAGCGATTACGAGTGTAGCATGTAGTTGACACGGCTTCACAAGTGTCTGGAAGTTTTGCATTTATCAACATCGTTCTTGCGACTTCCACTAACGTCGGTTTCGTCTTTCAACAACTCCGTTTTGTTCGGTGTTCGTGCAATTGATGTTTGATGCTCAATTCCCACTTTCTCATAATATGCACGAAGAGTTTGATTCACAAATTCAGTTCCTTTGTTTGTTCTGATTTGTCTGACTGTGTTCTGGAGACGAACTTGAATTTTCATGAGAAATGTGATGATCATCTGTGGAGCTTGATCTTTACTTCGAAGAAAATAAACCCAAGTCTATCGTGAGTAGTCATCCACAATTACCAAGATGTAGCGTTTGCCATTAATCGTATGCACGCGCATCGGACCACACAAATCCATGTGAAGAAGATGAAGCACATGCTGTGAGCTGTGTTCCACCTTGGAAGGAAAGTGAGCACGAGTGCTTTTCCCTTGTTCACAAGCTGAGCATAGGCGATCTTTAGAGTACCGAAATCTTGGGAGACCTTCAACAAGTTTGTATCGTGCAAGATTGGTTATGGTTTGAAAGTTTAGATGTGAGAGACAGCGGTGCCATAGCCAAGATTTTGTAGATGTTGCCTTTGAAAGTGAGCAGATGGGAGATGAAGCAATCATGTCTTGCATTGAGATTGTATAAAGACTTGAATTGCGTACGGACATAAGATCGTTTCCTTGTAGATCACGAATGAAGCAAGTTTTATCCCGAAAAGCAACATCCAAATCTCCATCACAAAATTGACCAACGAGAATAAATTGTGACCGAGACCTTCCACATAATAAACCACTGCTAATTTCGATGTTGCCATTGATGTAGTCTCCGTAGCCCGTGATAGTCTGCAAGTGATCATTCCGAATCGACAGTGCCAATGAACTTTGCAACAAAGTTCGATAACGATTGAGATTGCACATCATGTGTCGGGAACATCCGCTATCAACAATCCGAGGATGATCAGATCACCGCATTACACACGCACGACACATATGGAATAGAAGTAGATGTGGAACACGAAGAGTTAGAGGGTTCTCAAGCGCTTATAGTTGAAACACACATATTTATGATTTTAGGTATCCATTGAAATCCCAGTGTATTATGTAACCATTTCTGCCATCTCCAACTAGTCTTAGCTTGTCTTAGTAAATGCACTAGGTGATAAGTTCTTCATAGGAGGTGAAGGGGGTACTATGGGTACATCAATGATCTTAGCCGGAACACTAGAGGGTGGTTTACCTAGCACGCACTTAGAAGCATTAGTGGGCCTAGAGGTATTCCGTTTTCTATTATTCCGCTTACGATTCAAGATAGCCTTAGCAACACATTTATCATGACAACGGAAAACATGCTTTTACGACAACCAACACAAGAAGCTTCAAACATAACATTTAAAGTACTTAAAGATTCAAAGATTCGTTACATCACTTTTTCCATTACATTTGTCGACGCAATATCTAAAGTGGGTGCAACTTGTGTTTTATTCAAAGTCCTAAGGTGTTCTTCTACTTGACATTCTTTATTGTTCTTTTCTTACGTCCGCAACTTCCTATTCTTCCTTGTATTCCTCCTAGGCGTTGAAGTGCGGGCGTTGGGAACAGAGGCAACTATTCTTGTTTCGATGAGGAAGCACATTAGTTTCTTGTGGTTTGTCATTAGATGTTCTAGAGTCATTTTGAATCTGTTTAGGTGCGATTACTACGGTGTTACTATCCTATCTTGTTTAAGTTTCACCAACTCGCTTTTAGATCATGGATTTTGTGTAACAAATCTAGATTTTCAGAACGAGTGAGTCCATCTCGTTGTAAAACATCTTTGGTGTATGCAAGATGATAATCAAGGTCTTTTGACGCTTTAGCACGAGTCTTTTTGAGTAAATCAAATATGACACTATATTCCTTTTTAACTTTTGAAATTTCTTGTTCATATTTTGAGATTTGACACTTCAAAGACACATTTTCATCATCCAGTTGCTCAAGTTTTGGATTAAGAGTTTTGGTATGCAATTGGTTGATTTTGTTTTGCAAAGCGAGTTCACGATTTTGACAATCTTTTTGACACCATTGAAGACGACATTTTGCATTTGAAAGCTCGTTTAACAATCGTTCATTTTCAACTTTTAAAGACTTGATTTGTGACACAATATCAGTATTCTCAACATTTTCAACATAATCAACAGAATCAGCAGAGATATAATCAAATGCATATGCAACAGAATGTAATAACACAACATTATTGATATCAGCACAGATAACATCTTCAAAGAGTCGATCAACATCTTTTCGTAGCATTTTCTTTTTACGTTTTGTATTTGAAATCGATGTTTCTGTTTGATCGAAAACTCTTTTCATAAGTCCAAGCTCCTTGTGAAAATCCCTTTCCCAATATATTGCACACATTTTCAAATTCTGGACATGAGGTAAAATTTTTTTCTGAAAAATATCTCTTTGTTCTCTCGCATGAGGCGATTGAAAATGTTCAACTTTTATTCCAGAATTGATTTCTATTTCACGTTCCAAAAGTTTGATGTCCGAAAGGAATGTTTCAAAATATTTGAGAATTTGACAGCGTTCGGGTACAGTTTTTACTTCACTGAGTGAAGGTAAAGGACCATTAATTTGTGTAGAATTGGGTTGAGGACCATCATTAGAAGACTCAGAAAAAGGCGTGATAACCCAAGGTGTGTTAGAATTATCCTGTTGTGCGACGAAAGTGACGACTTTTGAATAGTTAAATGGTTTGTAATAAACAACATTTTTTAATTTTGACCGACTCTCGTCTTACGCATCTAATTCCTCTTGACGATTATATTCAACAACACTCATAATGGAATCATCAATTCTATGTTACTTGCTTTGTAAACTTGAGATTTGGTTTAAATTCTCTATTTGAAAACTTTGGTTTGTAATCAAGAAGATTCGGTCCATATCCATTTGGATTTGGTTTAAAAGTAAACTTTGAATAGTTGTGATTGCCTCACCATGTTTATAAACAACATTTCAAACTCTTTGATTTTGTTTTGTAAGTCGACAATTTCTTCAAGATAGGCATCTATTCGTTTCGTTGAATGCTTTTTGTACTCACGTAATCTGTTTTGACAATTTAACAACTCAGACTTGGCTTTGTTAGTTTCCGAAGTGAGAGCGTTAAGTTGTTGTTTATGATCATATTTCAGTTGTTCTATTTGAGACAACAAAACATTTTTGGATTTCAAAATCTTTTTCACGTTTTTCTTGAGTTTGAAAAATGTTAAGTTGATACTTTAAGCATTCATTATCCTTAGTTAACAGTGCATTTTTATCTTTTAATTGCTGATTGATGTTACGGCATGTTTCCATTTGAGATTTTTGGTCGTTAAGTAAGGTCATGAGCTCAATATCTAGATTAGACGAAAGATCAGCTTGTTCAACGTGAGTCTCAACATGATCATTATTTAGATCCTCAAATATAACCACGGAGTCAATTTGATTATCAGTGTTAACCATAAGGTCATCTTGATCGTCAAATATAACTACGGGATCTATTTGATTATCATCGAAATGAGATGTAGACGGCTCATGTTGAACACTCTGATCCTTGTCGGATGCAGATGTTGGCGGAGATATCAGATCATTAATGAATATAGTTTGATCCAAGACCTTAGACAAGCCGTCGGTGTCATACACCTGGGCTGTATCACTCATGTGGAGTTCTTGCATGTTTGCCATCAACATAATCTTTGCATTAGCTTGCAAGTCCTCCATATCATCATCGAATCTGCATTTGCCATGAAGCTCGTTCCTTGTTGGTAAGAGTTCCACCGACTTCATCCTTAAGAGCCAAGAGTAAAGCCTCTTTGTGATAAGCATTGCCTCTTGTCCTCGGCTTTGTGCATGCATTAGCCGATGAACCTTCTCATTCTGATTATAACAACGAAGACCATTATTCCCGGTCCGAGCATTTCCATGATCAACCACTTGAGCTCGTTGTTGTGGAGCACCCATGTTATTCCTTCCCATGGTATTAAACCCTTGACCACCGCCCATCCGATTTAACATTACCACGATTACGAACTTCAACACGTCCATTGTTAACAACGGCTGATTCCTTGTGTTAGAGAAGGTACGAATGCGATTGTTGGTTTGTTTGAATATCTGCCAAGGCTCTAGCAATCATGACAAACCCTTGTTGCAATGCATCGAAAGCTTCTGTATCCTCATTAGATTCACTGTAAAGTGCTTAATCATTGTTGTTGTTGTATGGAAGCAATTGAGTTTCTTGAGATTGGTGCTTTGACGGATCATATGGTGTAATTGTTGCAGTTGGTTGTGGAGGATTTGTAAAGACAGTTTGTAATGTCGGGAATTGAGGATAACAAGTTTGAGCCCACAAAGCTAATTGTTGATTATCCGGAAGTGAAGGTGAGACAGGGAGTCCACGGATAACCCTTTCTTTGTCAACTTCTTTTTGGTGGGGCTTCAAACAGTCGTACAACAATCCGTATGTAGCATGATGAAGATTCTTTGCTTGACGGATGAAAATGACATAATTTTCCCAATCAGGACCAAGACTACTCAGGAACTTAGTGTTGACAGCAATTCTTGGCATAATGATGTTATGTTTGTCCAAGTCATTGATGATATCTGAGAATCGATGATGATATGACTCTAATGTCTCCCCTGGTTCAATCATGAAGTGTTCATATGCTAAGTAGATTTTGGATTCCATGTCTTCTTGATTGAGTTGATGCCTTCCATGAGAAGATGAATATGCTCCACATTGCTTTAGCGATCTTGAGCATCCACACTCTGAAGTATCAGTTAGGTAACCTCAAAAGGATATATTGCATTGCAAGTTCATCGGCTTCCATATGTAGAAGTTGATCAGTAGTGAGTTCACTAAGACTGACAACGTTGGTGACATCACCTCTTGGTGGATTAGCATTTGGATCTACGGGTACAGTGACTGTAGGCATCTGAAAAGGACCTTTAAGGATGACCTTCTTTAAGAACTTTCCATGTGGCTTCTTTAGATCACAAAACCGAAAGAACCTTATCACCCATTGATCGTAGTTACCAGGAGTGAGCATTGGAGGTCTATCAAGTGATCCATCCTCATGAATGGATTGTTGGCTACTTAAAGCTTCACACATCTTTGCAAACCAAGACGGTTCCTTCATAGTATTCCTGGATGGATGTTGATTGTGAATGTTTGTGTAAGGTTGTACTTGAAGACTAGGTGGTGGTTGAATCATATGTGGTTGAATTTCTCCTGGAGGAAATTGTTGTTGAACTTGTTGTTGTTGTTGTTGTTGTTGTTGTTGTTGTTGTAGTTGTTGATAAAATTGTTGTTGCTGATCGATTTTTTTGTTGTTGTTGTTGTTGAGGATACACATGAGGGAAGTAGCTAGAGTATGGTGGTTGAGACATCTTGAAACTTGCGTTGATGATGGATCTTTGTAGTCGAATGAAAATTTGTTGATGAAGTATCCTTATGCGTAGAAAACCAGCTTATGCAAAGGAAATAGCTTATGCGTAAAAACACCACATTACGCGTAAGAGTAGAGCTTACGCGTATACTTGGTTAAACCTTAGGTTATGCGTATACTAAAGACTTAGAAGTAAGAAACTTATGCGTAATATTTCCTTAGGCGTAAGACGTGCTTATGCATAGGAAATGCTTAGGCGTAAGACGTGCTTATCTCAAAAATCCTTTACACTTATTCAGTGTAGAAGATATCCAAAGTCGAAGTGTTTTCAGACTTATCCAAGCAAGAAAACACTGAGTAAACCAGTATCTCTGAAGATCAAACTAAGAAAAAACCTTATGCGTAGACTTTGAGAACTTACGCGTAAAACTAGGGTTTAGTTACGCATAGGAATAGCCAACTTTTGCTAAAACCGATTTTTAAGCACACCAATGTTTCTAAACCAGATTTTTGTGATGAAAAAGCTTCAATATCAGCAAAATAACACAAAAGTGTGAAACTTGATGATCTAAAACCCTTATGCACCTTACGCGTAGACATAACTACTCGTATGAAACCAAGCTAAAAACAATGAAAACACATAAAGTTTCAAACTTTTGCCAAAACTTCAACTTTATCACCAAATAACCTTTAAAGTACAAGAATCTTGAGTTTTAAAGTGTAAAATCAAAGTTTTGAAGCGTTTGAAGGTTAGTATACCAAAACTTACGCGTAGGAAGAAAAAAACTTCAAAAAAAACAAATCGTTCACCCAACTATTTGACGATTGATACCACTGTTAGGTTCCAATTTATGTAACACAAGTATCAATATGAAGAAATAGAGATAAGAAAGATCGGTTGAACAAGATCAAACAATATACGAATGATATGAAGAAATGTTATGCGTTAGTATTGAGAGAAAATGAACAACCAACCTTCAAGTGAAGGTTTACAAGATTATTTATAGGGAGGGAACTAGGGCAACATTCAAGTTCCCTTCCTTTCCTTATTGGACTTGGGCCAAGGCTTATGGGCTTTCTACATAAGCCTTGCTATAATTACTAACATAAAAGCCTAATTAAGCTAACTATTACATATTAATTACTAACACTTGTAATATAGTTTAGGAGTGATTCCAACACTTGCATTGTTCTGTTTTGTGTGTACCGGTGTGACCCTGCAGCATTTTTGCTAAGGCAAGTGTGAAAGATGTTGTGTTGTTTGCACACAAACCCTTCAATTACTGATTAGATCTTGTGTTGTTGCTGCTTGAATTGACCGCTAGTACGCAGTTGCAATAGTCTGAGGACTAGTGTGCTAAATCCTGAGGAACCTTGCCTTAGGTTCTCTAATCCATGATGATCTCCCACTACGCAATTGTTATGTTTTACATTTATTAGTTATAAATTGTATCTGGATCACTGGCTTGTGGAAAACTGTTGTATGTTTTTATGTCTTCCGATGTATGATTTCTGATAATTGTTATGAAAATTTTAAAATCATTACCTACGATTTCCATCAGTAAAACCTCTGTGTGCACATTTTTAGGAATACCAAGTGAGTAGTGATGGTTAATTCTCGTATGTCCTCCATTATTTTCATATAGTGGGTGCTCCAGATTATTTTTTGTGCATTATTACTAGTACGAAATTTTTTCCAACAAAGTTTTACAAGAGATCAACAATTACCAATTACATCCTTCTTCATTCACAACAAATCAATCAAACAAGAAACAAATCAATACGAATTGACGGTCATTATAGGAGATCAAAATGAGTAAAGACGTGATTTTCATGGGTTCTACTATGAGAATATCATTGTTGTACAGAGGAGAGTATGCTCTATGGACTGAAGGGGAATTATTTCTTAGGTCAATCACAAAAGGACCTCTACATTTGCCAACGATTAATCTCCCTGCTGCACTTGATGGAAAAATTCCTACTGCACGCTACTAAACAAACTTCTCATTATTCTAAAGAAGAGAAAAAGATTGTCAAGCTAGACAAACTTGCAAGGTCTCTCTTGATTCAACGTCTCTCGAATGACATTTATACCCTCATTGATAGTAAGAAGATGGTTCAATCATTTTAGGAAGCACTTGATCGAAAAATTCCTACTGCTACAAAACAACCTTCTCATTATTCTAAAGAAGAGAAGTATATTTTCAGGTTAGACAAACGTCTCTCTTGATTCAACATCTCTCGAATGACAATTATACACTCATTGACAGTAAGAAGATGACTCAATAATTTTGGGAAGCACTCGAGCACAAATGAAAGGTTCTAAGTATGGCGAACAAGATAGGAAATCTGCAGTATTGTATGAGTATGAGACATTTAAGGTATTCGAGGGAGAACAACACTTGATACATACCTTTGGTTTTTGAAAGTGATGAATGAGTTGAAAAAGAAGCAAATTACCTAAACGGACCATATCAAAACTCATTTTACAAATACAAACTCTTTTTCAACACTTTAAAATAACGAACATAAAAATGTCACATCAACTGTGAGTGTGAGGACCACTTTTTTTTCTTTCTTCAGCCATATACTTTTTCTTTCTTTTCTTCATCGCCTGCTCATATATCTACATATTGCAGCAACCATATATCATATACCTACTCATATATCATATATCTACATATTACTGCAACCATATATCATATACCTACTCATATATCATATATCTACATATTGCAGCAACCATATATCATATACCTACTCATATATCATATATCTACATATTACTGCAATGGTTATAACTTATAATGCGTGAGCACGGTCATTTGCGACAACCATCTTCAAAGCATGCCACCATTGCGGCACCTCGACTTGACCGCCATTGCGGTGCCCACGCCTAGCTCCACGCTCGAGCTTACCTTGCCTCGCCCAAGCCCACCATTGCAAAGACCCTCCAGCCGGCCATGCCCACACCTGAGGCCACGCCTACGCCCAGGACCACGCCCGGCAAGCACCACGCCTGTGGCCTCGCAATCACGTGTAGTGTTGGGATTTTATGTTTTAAGAGATCCAACGGATAACATTGGAAGTTCATTTTCGTAAATACCCTGTGCGAGAACCTGTTTCGTAAAGTAGCATAGAATATGTTTGTTTAAGAAACTTCCTCTTGAAAAAAGTGGTTTGTGAAAGACAATTATGAGTTAAACTAACAGTTCTTGAACAATTTGTTACCCGAATGGAAGAAGCATGGTACTCTGATGAGGTAAATGAAGAACTTGATGGACATTAACATTGATGTTCTTATCAATATCATGAGGCAAAACCAAGGTGAGGAAATGAGTTAATGGGTGTGAAGACAAAAAAAAGTGAAGGTTTCGAATCTGCTAGCTTTGGTTGTTGAGAAAATAAAGTGAGTAAATGTAAGGAAAAGATTGTGGTTGACTCAGATTCAAAGAGTGACGATGAGGAAGAAATGAAGATGGTGTATGGCCCCTAACATGCATACGCCGTATCTGCTACACTTTGACTTATCTTGACTTCTGGAATAGTGTGTGTTGGAAGATTAGTCTCTATATTAGCATGTAATTAAGTCTAGGGGTTAAAGTGTTAGTTTAGCCAAGTATTATATTTGTTTAAGTCCCAAGCAAACGTGTCTTTTTCTTTGTCTTATAGTAATAGCCGAATTTGTCTTCTAATTGTATTAGGAGTCGGTTTTCTTACCCCCTCATCTCTATAAAAGGAGGTGAGGGGGAGGGGGTCTTGTACGTCATTCTTTCAAGTTACTAATCAATCATTCGGTTATGGTTAAATGCTTGTGCTTGTTCTTTACTTTACTGTCGACATATATAAACTGTTGGTGTGTGTTTGTCTTCAAGATCGTAGTCATTCCGCTCTAGTAACCAGGTTGTTGGTCGACAAGACTAACAAGTGGTATCAAGAGCTCAGGTTCGTGGGTTTTCTGGTATACTAGGATCGATCGTGTGAAGGTCTTTTTGGTGGTCATTTTCTGGAAGGAGCAGAAAGTTCATTTTATGTTTGGGATACCAAGTTTAACGACAATAAGAAGGAGCAGTGGGTTGACAGTTAAGGGTTCTTTGAAGATCGTTTTCAAGTCCGGGTTTTGCGACAGATAAGACTTCAAAGGTTCTTGGATTTTTTATTGGTCGAGTTTATCGCCACATGTTAAAGAAAGTTCAAGTTTTTTTTGGTTTTCGGTTAACTGAAGATCGATAAAGGTTTGGTGTCTACTGGTTTTGTCGGGTTAAGACGAAGAAGGTAAACACTAGGTTGTTGGTTTTTTTTAAAAAGTCAACTTATACTTCAAAGGAAACTTATTATTACAATTGTTTTACTTTTGGATGGAAGCCAAAAGATTGGTTTAAATGATTATATTAATACAATCACTACTTTGAAGGTTTTGCATGTGATTATTTGCACATGGTAGTATTTATTTGATTTTTAATCATTAATAAGTAAAAAAAATGTTGTTACTTTAAAGGTTTGTGCACAAGGGACTTTGTTGGTTTGTGATTTTGAGGTTTTTCACAAGGTTTACCAAATTAATAAAGGAATTAAAGAATGACGGGAGCCGAGTTCGACATCGAGAAATTCGATGGGACTGGTGATTTCGGGTTATGGAGAGTGAAGATTGTGAAAATGTAGAGGGGGGTGAATACGTTTCCATTTCAAACTTAAAACTTTTGTATCAAATATAATATAAACCATCGAATTTGCTAATCTCGACGCGATGATGCATTTAACTCATTACGGCATGTAAGGCCAACCCCTTAAAATTACATAAGATTCCGCAAGATTAATGGTTCATTATAAATCAAGTTTCACCATTATTAGTCCGGTTTGTTTTTCTTGATCAAGCGTGTCATAATATTTAAAGTGTTAAATATAGTTTATGACTATATGAAAGACCAAGTATGCATCACACACATAAACATCAACCACATAGACAATCAACAATATAAAGCAAGAATAAAAGTAAAGCGATAAGTAAAAGGATAGACAAACCAACACGAGGATTTATAGTGGTTCAGTCACTAATCTCCTCTTCGCCCTACTCCACTCCCCGAGTATCCAACTCGAGAGTTACTTCACTAGATCAACAAGCTCCATTCTTGGCGGAGAAAACCTTACACAACGTCGCTTACACTTTTTCCGCTACTAAGCTAAACACCGAGTTCTTCCACGAGGTAGAACCAAACCTATCACACTGTCGCCTACACTTTATCCGGTACAAGGCTAGATACCAAGTCCTTCCACGAGGTAGAACCAAACCTATCACAATGTCGCCCACACTTTATCTGGTACAAGGCTAGATACCGGGTTCCATTACAAAGGAGGAACCATTACCTGACCAACACGACACATCTATGACACCCGTTATGTTTTGTGGCCCAACATAACAAACCTTGTGTTTTATGGCACAAACACATAAACCATCTAATCTAGTTATAGATACAAGAATATGATACTAGACAATATCCAAGACAATGTGTCTAATGGATATGAAATCCTAAACTAAACATCAAGAACACAAAGCATGATGTAGTTATTCTTCTATGAATGAATATGACAAGTTTTCCAAGCTTGTTGTAGAAGATATTCATGTGCTTGTATGCTTGTGATGGGTGATCACTTCAGTAGGTAAGGATGCAAGATCTCTAGGCTTGCTTTGGAGGATCACTTAGGGAGTATGCTTACAACAAATGAAAGTTAGAAGCATTATGATCATATGAGATGAGGGTGGTTTACATGTTTCCTAATGATCTAAATATGCTAGAAATGGTGGAGAGAAACTATGTGTGAAGGTGTGAAAATATGGTGAGACGTGGCTTGCTATTTATAGGCAAAAAGACCAAACTATGTTTCTGTCCCAAGGATCCCTTCTGGAGGGATCCGGCCTTTGTAATTCCAAGGGATCCGTGGGAAATTTGAGGGATCCGTGGGCAATTTGAGGGATCCGTGGGACGCTCCTCTTTATCCATGGGTTATGGGTCATGGATCATGGGTATGAGCCTTAAGTGGCCTCCAAGGTACAATGTATCTAAACATTGGGTCATGGTGTTTACCCAACACTTTTACTTTTGTTTATGTATGTAAGTACTTAAGTGTTTTATATAAACTATTAATTAAACATGTTTAATGGTTTGTTAGGGGTTTGATCATAACGCAACATAACAAACATGTACGAACCTGTGTTGTAGCATACACGGACTTGAGTCGTCAAGAGGTGTTGAGAGTATGTTGAGACAAAATATAATTTCAAGTAAATTATACATTTTACGTTATGTATTACAAGTTACATTTTTGTCATCAACAAAACAAACGAGAGTGTATAGATTAAATATCATAATATTTGCGCTAACAATCTCCCCCTTTTTGATGATGACAAAATATATGTAAACGTAATAGATATGTAAAATGGCAAAGATTACTTGTGTCCGTACTTCCTATACATTACCTTCTCCGTTTACACTCTTCTCCCCTTTTGTCGAAACAAAAGGGTGTGTCATGGAGTTTAAACTTAATTTCTCCCAAGAATGGCGAGTTTGCATCATCCCTAGTGAAGTTAAATTGAAAACACCTTATTGCTCCAATTGGCACACTACGTCAATACCTTCAACACGAAACACTAATGGAGGAAGAGAAGAATTATCAACAAGATTCACTTAAGTGGTCTTGATGATGACGAAGCTTAGCAACTCGTGACCTTGAGCTTGTACGTCTTCAAGAGGTGGTGATCTCGCCTTTAAGAGGAACCTAGAGAATCACAAAAAAATCCTTTGAATTATAACCATTGTTGCCAACGGATCAATGGATCAAATTTTGGAGGCTTAACCTACAGCAAGGTTAGTGTTAAGGAAGGAAAAAAAAATAAAAAATAATATATGATGAGAAAGAAATCTCCCTTTTGTTGAAACATAAAGGAATTTTGAAGAATGAATGTATGCATGCTCCCCCTTGACCGTTGCTCCCTTGTTAAGGGCGCCAAGTATTTTAGGAAGCTAAGACGAAAGTATTGCAAATTTTGCAATGTTTTTGCTTTGACGAAAGCTCCCCTTTATTGAGGACGTCAAGTGCTCCTAGTGTGTTTTGAAAATCTACAAAACAAAAAATTAGTGAAAAAATATATTCGTCATTGGACGAGTTATATGATGCACTTTGTATATGCTCGACGAAAGCTCCCCCTAGCTCGAGGGCGTTAAGAAGAACCTACAAAAAAAGTAAACCTCGTCCGAAGACAAGTGTGCCATATATAAACTCATGTATATGAGTGAACCTACAAAGAAAAAACATTAGTGTCAAATTTCGTCCATATATAGACGAGAATCCCATACACATAAAAGTGTATATATATGAACCTACAAAGAAAGGCTTAGTGTCAAAAGGAGAATAATCCTACTACTTGCATCATCGCGGTTGGTTTAGAGGTTGTAAGGTTGTTCAAGATGAGAAAATAAATGTATTTGGGGATGAGACGCATTTCATTACGAAATTCACTTGGCTTTTGACAACATAGATGTTTGTGGAGGATGGTTGAGTGATCATGAATTGTAGTGGTAGTGAGACACTTGTAGGATGTGGTTGACACAAGTAGCTTGTGGTTGGCACAAGTAGGATGTGGTAGAACATGAAACATACTTCATCACGTAGTTCATGAACTAGACCTTGGACATGGCGATGAAAGGTATCAAGGTGACTCTTTTTGTTGACTCGGTTGATGACTCAATAGAGGTGGTTAGACATGATGACTTTGTGACTAGTGACAAAAGTGGAGGAAGATGGTTAGGATGATGCAAGATTAGGAATATATAAAAAATGTACGAATGATCACAACTTGACTTGATTTTGAAATCGACCATAGTCAACCTACACGAATCCAAATAAGTTAGTACAAAAGGAAAACATTTATACAAATGGGGAAATTGTTCACATAATATCATGAAAAGAAAAGAAAGAACACGTAAATAATCACATAAACGTAACTCATTTATAAACATATAATAAAAACTGATAATCCTAAGTGTTGAGCAAGTGTTTGAGTAGAAAAATGAAATTTGAAATGATTATCTCAAGAGATAATGTACCTTCTGTTCCCCGGTTCCACCGGTTCCCTCACTAGAGGGATCCGGCTAGCTTTAGTCTAGGGATCCGGCTAACAGATGAGGTGAAAAAGAGGTGATTGGATTCTATCAAGGTCTAGCACCTACCTATCCTAAGTTACTCAGTCTATTAAGTGTCTTACATGGCATGAGACCTAAGTGGTCAAGACTAATGAGTGAGATTTGTCAATGATGGCTTTTGTGGGGAAAATGGAGTTTTAGAAACACAAATGAGTGATCATGGATGACACTAAGTGTTTGAGGATGGTTAATGGTTATAGGAACTATATGGTGGTTAAAGGAAAATTTAGAAAATTTCTTAAAATCATAAGAAATGAAAACTAGTTTTGGAGCATTTTTAAGGTAAAGATGACTAAAATCAATTTGCTAAAATTGAAAGAAATATCAAACTAGGTGTTTTGAGTTGAGAGGAACAATGTGTAAAAATTTTAGCGGAAAGATGATGAGTTTTGAAGTAATGATAAATCAAAAATACTTTGAATGTGATCCTAAGTCATCTATGAGTGAATGTGAGATCAACTGAGCCTAAGGAAAGTTTAAGTGATCCTAATGTAGCATGTTTAACTAGTCCAATAAGGTCTGAAAGGTTGGATTGATGCAAGGAGGCTAAAAAGGAACTTATGTCCACCCGGATCCCACGGATCCTTCACTTGAGGGATCCGTCTAGTTATATCTAAGGGATCCGGCGTCTGAGACAGATTTTCTTAACAAAATAGTTGAAAAATTTTGCTCTATGTTTCGAATTTTGAAACTAATGATTTCTACAGCAAGTATACATATATACAAGTTAAGCATAGCAAGGAGAGCATGTAGAAATAACATATAGGCAATCAAATGAGCTGGAGCTCACAAATAACACAGAGGTTTAGCAAACTTAACAAGCACTATTCAAGAAGCCCAAAACAGATTTACGGTCTAGATTAGTAAATCATTTACACTAACAATGACATGCAAGGTATGTGTCTAGAAAGAGTTGTGAGGTGCTAGTTTAGGACAATCTAGACTATCTTTAGATTCAAAAGGTTGAGTTGTTATTTGTGGAGATGAAGGAATTGTGCTTAGAAGAGTAAGTGTTGGATTTAGAAAGGCTTGAAGCAAGTACCGTTTTGTGAGTTGGTTTTGGCTAAAAGATGTTTGCCTATGTGTTGGTATTTGAAGAGTAAGAAACACATGTATATGCGTCCTTAAGAAAGTGAATTGTTTTAGATGGTTGTTTTGGTCAACGGAAACAATGAACTATGTATAGTCATTACAGATGGTGATTAGCATACAATGAGCTTCGTCCATGAAGTCATGTAGCTCTTCTATATGAAAGCAAGATAATCGCTTGATGAGGCAAGTGGTTGTGATTAACTTAAAAGAAAAATTAATTTTACAACTTGTTTGATTAGTAATACTAAGACAATGCAAAGTATTTCCATTGTAAACTTACTTTAGGAAAACATAGGAGTATAAATTTCTCAAGTGAGAGAATAAATATAAGACTATTACTAGCGGTGCTCAATTACGGCTAAACACGACCATTTTTACGGGCGATTCCACATACCCAACTTCTATCAAGGAAGCAATTCAACCGTTAGGTCAAATTGAGTTTCTAGTGCAATAAGTTCTCTAGTATTTATTCTCAAGTTAGGAAAATTTATATTCCTACAATGGCCTATCGAAGAGTAACAATGATGATACTTTGCTTCGTTTTTATTAATATTATGCTTGAAACAACTAAGGTGACGAAGGTGTCATGTTTTAAAAAAAAATAAAAGGTGTCCATATGGTGAACAAAAATGGTTAGATGAGCTAGTTCAACATATGTTGTTGGAAAGCTCGATTTTGGATTTTCAGATATGAACAATTATATTTGAGTTGCAAAATAATTTACTTGAGTATATCGGATGAAATAATCAAGTTGTCAATCCTACTATGAAGCTTGGAAAGCGATCATGAAAAAGAAAACGGGAGAGTATATCATCAACACAAGTGTAGGTTATGATCCGATGTACATTCTTGTTGTTTTTAGAAAACGACACAAGAAAATATGAAATCAATAAATCATATAAGCACATAAAACATTTATGTTGCACACATGACAAACTCAACTAGAAGCCATTTAGTATATTACATGTTTTAAACATTTTTCAACTTATATGACTTATCTAAGTATTTAAACTAACATTTTCGACACACCTAGATGTTATCCCAAACACTCCTTCAAATAGCACATTGATTAATAAAATATTACTAAATCGACAAACAAGAGAATGAATAGCAAGGTGAGGAAACCACATATGTTATTCAAACAAACAAGCACAAAAACTATTTGAGATAAGCAAATAATCAAGTAATGTAATGTAAGACAATTAATCATTTAGCATAGCATCGAAAGTTCTTTTCATCTCTTTGTGTTAAATATAAACATGTATACCAAGCTTGATTAGTTTATTTTATATTTATAAATATGATCAAAACCTTAATTTCAAAGAAGACACATCGTTGTTCAAAGACGAAAACATCCGTCTCAATTAGATCAAAAGTTTGTGCAAAAGTTATGACCGAAAAATGACTTTCTATTATAAATCAATGATTCTATAAATTTTTGTTTTGAATCAGTTTATGAAATCATTTTTAAATAAATATAGACTCAAATACCTTTCAAACGATAGGTGGCACGACTTCTACGGACTTACGATTAATTAATTATGAAATTTTGAAATTTAGACAAAACTGTCTTCTATACCACGGATCCGCGGATCCCTTCCAAAGGATCCGCCTTTGATAGCAAAGGGATTCATGGATCGACACAAATTACAAAATGCTTGTTTTGACCCGACGAAAAGGTTTAACCTTTGTAGACTTTTTAGTGAAGTTATATTACCCATTTAAATCTTTATTCAAGCTTGATTAACAAGATATCTAACAATAAAGCTTCAAAGACAAAAAAAATCAACAAAACACTTTTCATATTATGCTTGACTTCAACAAAAATTTGATACAAGGACCTTAATCGTTTTGAAAACCATTTGTCTTTAAAAACTAGAGCCAACCCGCTCTAATACCAATTGTGAAAACGTAGAGGGGGGGGGGTGAATACGTTTCCGTTTCAAACTTAAACCTTTTGTATCAAATATAGTAAAAACCATCGCATTTGCTAATCTCGACGCGAGGATGCATTTAACGCATTACGGCATGTAAGGCCAACCCCTTAATATCATATAAGATTCTGTAAGATTAATGGTTTATTATAAATCAAGTTTCACAATTATTAGTCCGGTTTGTTTTTCTTGATCAAGCGTGTCATAATACGTAAAGTGTTAAATATAGTTTATGACTATATGAAAGACCAAGTATGCATCACACACATAAACATCAACCACATAGACAATCAACAATATAAAGCAAGAATAAAAGTAAAGCGATAAGTAAAAGGATAGACAAACCAACACGAGGATTTATAATGGTTCGGTCACGAATCTCCTCTTCGCCCTACTCCACTCCCCAAGTATCCAACTCGAGAGTTACTTCACTAGATCAACAAGCTCCATTCTTGGCGGAGAAAACCTTACACAACGTCGTTTACACTTTTTTCGGTACTAAGCTAAACACCGAGTTCTTCCACGAGGTAGAACCAAACCTATCACAACGTCGCCTACACTTTATCTGGTACAAGGCTAGATACCGGGTTCCATTACAAAGGAGGAACCATTACCCGACCAACATGACACATCTATGCCACCCGTTATGTTTTGTGGCCCAACATAACAAACCTTGTGTTTTATGGCACAAACACATAAACCATCTAATCTAGTTATAGATAAAATAATATGATACTAGACAATATCCAAGACAATGTGTCTAATGGATATGAAATCCTAAACTAAACATCAAGAACACAAAGCATGATGTAGTTAGTCTTCTATGAATGAAGATGACAAGTTTTCCAAGCTTGCTGTAGAAGATCTTCATGTGCTTGTATGCTTGTGATAGGTGATCACTTCAGTAGGTAAGGAGGCAAGATCTCTAGGCTTGATTTGAAGGATCACTTCAGGAGTATGCTTACAAAAAATGAAAGTTAGAAGCATTATGATCATATGAGATAAGGGTGGTTTACATGTTTCCTAATGATCTAAATATGCTAGAAATGGTGGAGAGAAACTATGTGTGAAGGTGTGAAAATATGGTGAGAAGTGGCTTGCTATTTATAGGCAAAAAGACCAAACTATGTTTCTGTCCCAAGGATCCCTTCTGGAGGGATCCGGACTTTGTAATTCCAAGGGATCTGTGGGCAATTTGAGGGATCCGTGGGACGCTCCTCTTTATCCATGGGTTATGGGTCATGGGTCATGGGTATGAGCCTTAAGTGGCCTCCATGGTACAATGTATCTAGACATTGGGTCATGGGTCTTGGATCATGGATCATGGTATTTACCCAACACTTTTACTTTTGTTTATGTATGTAAGTACTTAAGTGTTTTATATAAACTATTTAACTAAACATGTTTAATGGTTTGTTAGGGGTTTGATCATAACGCAACATAACAAACATGTACGAACCTATGTCGTAGCATACACGGACTTGAGTCGTCGAGAGGTGTTGAGAGTATGTTGAGACAAAATATAATTACAAGTAACTTATACATTTTACGTTATGTATTACGAGTTACATGTTTGTCATCAACAAAACAAACGAGACTGTATAGATTAAATATCATAATATTTGCACTAACAAAGATGAGTGCTTTATTAATCCAATATGGATTTGAAGCAACTCTAGAGGTTTTACCTACGGATGTGGATGCCGTAGCGAAAATTGGGCTAAACAAGAAAGCTCAGAGTGCCATAATTTTGTGTTTAGGTAACAAGGTTCTGAGAGAGGTTACCGGGGAGACGACTGCAGCGGGGTTTTGGACCAAGCTCGAGACTTTGTACATGACAAAGTCCTTGGCCAACAAGTTGTACCTGAAGAAGAAGTTGTATACATTCTACATGCCGGCTGGACGAAAGATTTCCGTACATATAGATGAGTTCAACAAAATCGTTCTTGATTTAGAAAATATTAAGGTAAAATTTGAGGATGAAGATCTTGCTTTATTATTACTCACTTCTTTACCAGCATCATACGATCACTTTGTGGATACCTTGCTTTATGGACGGGAAGCTTTGACTTTGGAGGATGTGATGGCCACACTGAATTCAAAGGAAATCAAAGAAAGATCTAAGGCGAAGGGGGATGATGGTGAAGGGTTATACGTGAGGGGAAGAACTGATCACAGGAATTTGCATCAGTCTAGGGGAAAGTCAATATCAAAGTCTCAAGGTGGAAGAATCAAGTGCTATATTTGCCAATCTGAGGAGCACTTGAAGAGAAACTGTCCGAAGAATAATCGCAAGAAGTCAAATGCTTTCGTCAAGAAAGATGATCAGCCAAGCTCTAGTGGTTCGATTTATGACGGTTCTGAGGTGATGATGGTGATGAGTGCAGATGCATTGCTGGATTGGATTACGGATTCAGGAGGTTCATACCACATGACACCCATGTTAGATTTATTTTTTGATTTTCTGGAATGCGATGGGGGCAGAGTACTGTTGGGTGATAACAGGAAGTGCAAAATCAGAGGTATTGGCAAGGTAAGGGTACAACTGAAAGATGGGTAAAGTTTTATGTTACACAATGTTAGGTATATTCCTTAATTGAAAAGAAACTTGATATCGCTGGGAACTCTTGAAAAAGAGGGATATACCATAAAATGCAGTCGGGCAAAATCAAGTGATTAATGGTTCCAGGGTTATTTTAATAGGAAACCGAAGGGATAATTGTGTATACTATTTGGATGGTCATGCAGTGGCAGGTAAGCTTAATGCTATTGTTGAAGAAAAAGACAGTCTTACGTAGGTTTGGCACAAAAGACTGGGACATATCAGTGAGGCGGGACTACAGGTGCTAGAAAAGCAGGATCTGTTTGGCAAGAAGAGTCTAGGTAAGCTTGATTTTTGTGAGAATTGTGTTCTGGGAAAGTTGCACCGAGTCAGTTTTGGTTTAAGAAGGCACAGTACTCAGGGAGTGATAGACTATATTCATTCAGACTTATTGGGTCCGTCTCAGGTGGAATCATTGGGAGGTAAGAGGTATTTCTTATCTATTGTTGATGATTATTCCAGGAGGGTATGGGTTTATATTCTTAGGTTCAAACTCGAAGTATTTGGAAAGTTCAAAGAGTGGAAGAAGTTAGTAGAGAATCAGACTAGGAGGACGGTTAAGAAGCTTAGGACAGATAATGGTCTTGAGTTCTGTAACCGGGAGTTTGATCAGCTATGTACTGAGAGTGGGATTGCTAGACATTTGACAGTTGTCGGGACGCCGCAACAGAATGGATTAGCAGAACGGATGAACAGAACTCTCATGGATAAGGTAAGATGTTTATTAATTCAGTCTGGATTGCCCAAGACCTTCTGGGCGGAAGCAGCATGTACGGCCGCATATCTCATAAATAGGTTACCATCGACAGCGATTGAGAAAAAGACACCTATGGAGATGTGGTCGGGACATCCAAATGATAATGGGATCTTAAGGATTTTCGGCTGTGTCGCATATTCACACGTTAAACAAGATAAGCTCTAGCCGAGAGCGGTAAAATGCGTTCTTTTGGGGTATCCTGATGGTGTGAAGGGGTACAGACTATATAGGCTTGATAAGGAATCACCTAAAATTTTCACTAGCAGGAACGTGGTCTTCAATGAAAGTGTCATGTATAAGATACATTGAAGGATTCTGGTGCAGGTACTAATAAGTCTGTTGAGGAATTACAGGTTGAGGTGGAACTTCAAAGGTTAAATAATCATATGCTTGAGGAATATCAGACATATGATCAGGAAGATCAGATAGATGATCAGGAAGATAGCGATGATGAAGATGCAGGGGATCAGGATCATGATCAGACACCAGATCTCACAGATTACCAGTTGGTTCGGGATAGAGAGCCAAGCACAAGAACGAAACCTTTGAGGTTTTGAGATGAGAGTAATATGGCTGCTTACGCGTTTGTTGCAACAAAGGAAGAAGATACTCATTAACTGTGCCAACTGGTAAATTTCAAAAACTATTTTTAATACCACACTATTTCAAATTTTAGCAAGTTAAACTATCGACTATAAACTCCTGATATTTTGCGAAACTTTATGTGTTAGACTTTGTTTGTGACTTTAGGCGAGGCACTACTAGACCTCGGCACTAGGAAAAACCAATTAATTGAGAAAACTGAGAAAACCACTCGTTTAGTTCCATAAGCATATTTGTGACCGGTTTTATTGGAAAAACGTAATTAAATCTATTGATGCACTCGAGAGGAACTCGTTAGACTTTTAATTGAAATATTTGAGCTCAGGATTAGAGGAATCGGGGAACTTTAGAAACACTACGGATTGGCCCTCGTGGTTTTTGTTGGTCGCGCCCCACATTCACACCATTTTTGAAAATGTATCAAATTTGAAGGGTAAATTACATAAAATCGTCCTAGGTGGTATATCACCCACCTCACCACACACACAAACATAAAAACACACATCATCACCTCCCCATTTCCATCTTTCTCTCTCTCTTGGGCAACCCTAGCCGCCGGCCACATAAACGCCGCCACCACCACCACACCGCCACCTCCACAACCACACCACCCACCTCAAAACACTCCCCTCACTCTCCTCTACCCGATCCCCAAGGCCACGCGCTCAGAAACCCTCCCCTCCCTATCTCGAAAGTCATTCATGCGCCACCTAGTACCACCACAACACCACCACCGGTCATTTTATTGTGTTCAAATGAAGGTAGGTTCGAAAACAAACGAGTTTGACTCGTTTTTGTTGGTAACTCGTGGTGAGTCATGAGTTGACTCACTATCTTGTTGGGTTGACATATAAAGACATGGGGAAATGATTCTTGATAAATAAAAACGTGTTTAAGCTTGTGGTATCCGAAGTTGTGTCGTGTGTTTTGTGTCGAGTGTGTCGTAGCAGCCAAGCCGGGGGCCTTGGCTCTCGGTGAGGGTTGTTTGGTTGATTTGTTTCTTGCATTTTGATGTTACTTTTCTTGTTATTATTGTTTTTGTTTCGGGTTTCGAATGAAAACCCATTCGGTGATAACTTGGTATATTGGAGGTTGATTTTGGTTTGGTTTTGATGTATGTCGAATGGGAAAAGGCCTTCGAAGGGCGTTTGGTTTGTGGGTTGTCGAGGAGGTCGTGGGTCGAGACCCTCGAGGTCTCGACAACTTTGTTGGAGGATTGATATATTGTAGTTGTTGTTGTTAATTTGGACGTGAGAATGGGAGTCGAGACCGAAAGGTCGCGACTAACTTGGTTGGATGTTTTTGGACTTGAAATGGGATTTGTTTTAGATATGACGGAGGATAGGTTAGACGTGAGTCGTAGAGCACCACGTGAAGTTGAAGTTGTGATACTGGGATTTGACGTTATTGACTTATATTATACTTGTGAACTTTGCGCCAAGTTGGTGTCATGTTGACTTTTGAGTCTTCTTTGACCCCGACAAGGCCGTGACATGGACTTTATTTGACTATTGGACTTGATACAAATTGATAAGTCGAGAAGTTATGACTCGGACTTGTGACTCGAAACAAATAGTAACTAGAATAACAATAACTATGACGATAACGTAAACTATATATAATAAATGGTTTTCCTAATAGAAACAAGTATATAATACTTGTTATAAACTCTTTTATAATAAAACGGAAAAAGAGGAATATAATTAATAACGAGGGAGTTACTTAATGTTTCGAGGGCACGCAAAACTAGAAATGCCTTGAATATTAATTGAATATCATTAATTGCTAGTCATGGATATTTGGAGTTAATAAACTTAACTTACTTAACTAATGAACTTATTGGGTTGACGAACCAAGTGAGACCTCGTTAGTTATGTCGGGAGAGTTTAGTAATGATCACTTATCCTACGACGCCCTAAGACGTGGTATAGTTTCGGAATAATAAGCAAGGCGAATATATCGTAAGGTTTATCGAATTGACAAATTCGATAAGTCTTGACAATATATTCAAGAGACTTATTAGACTACGACTTGACAGATAGAATTGTTGTGATCTTTCTTTGATTGAGTAATTGAGTAGCGTGAGTATACATGAATCTTGTTGAGTCGACACCACACACACGCGGATACCAAACACTAGAAAACTGTTTTGAGAAAGAGTTTTTGGAAATAAAAACGGATTATATTCTGGATTGGGAACTATTGATTGGAGTCATAATCTAAGCAAGTCTATGGTTTTAGGTCGTCTTGAGTTAGTAGTTCTTGATTCGATAGTCGATACTCTTCTTGTTCTGTTGATTCTTGTGCTTTTCTTTGGACTAAGGTGAGTTTCATTGCCCCATTTTTATTCGCACTTTGTTTATTAATTCTTGGGGTGAAAAACATGCTCTTGTTTCACTGGACCTTTTTATAAAACTATGCTTTGTTTGCGCTTATTACGAAGTCTAGGCTAAGGTTAGCCTCATTATATCTTGCCAATTGTTAGGTCTTTTATTCATGTTGTAGGTAGATCTATCGTAGTTGACCGCCCCGTCTTGGACTTGTTTGCCCGACTTGCCAGGGTGGCACCTGGATTTGTGGTTGCAAAATTTGCCATGACGTATAACATCTTTGTTTGGTTTTGGGTTTTGGATATGATGTTTGCTTATGCTATGACTTACTTGCGTAATAAGATATTTTCACTATTTGGTCCATTTACTATGTTATTTACTTAAACCTATGAAATCACCAGCTTTTTGCTGACCTCTTTAGCATGTCTTTCTCAGGCATTTGATGTGTTTAGGCTTGGGCAGTTTTTTTGGGAGGCGCTTGGAGGCATTGGCATGGTCATGGATTAGTTCGACTTTGATGTTTAATTTGGACCACTTTTTTTGAATTTCTTTTAATGGGTTTACTCTCGTACTTTGAATAAATGTAAAACTTAATTACTATCTTTGACAATGTTTTTATATTATGGATGAGCTATTCTACTTCGCTATACTTGTTCTCGTGTACCACTTCCCGTAGCACCCCAATGCTAGTAAGTCTTCCGCTGAATCGTATTTTGGGGGTGTTACATGAACCATTGACATACCAGGAGGAAGTTGCTTGTGAAGATAGTTCTAAGTGGAAAGTTGTTATGGATGAAGAGATGATTCTCTAAGGAAGAATAAGACCTATGAGTTAGTAGATCATCCAGCTGGGCAAAAACTGGTGAGATGCAAATGGCTATTCAAGATAAAAGAAGGTATTGAAGGTGTTCAAAAGCCTAGGTACAAGGCGATGTTGGTGGCTCGTGGATTCACACAGAGGGCAGTTATTGACTACAATGAAGTATTCTCTCCGGTAGTTTGACACACATCTATCCGGGTTATACTTGCATTGACTGCATGTAGAGATTATGAGCTGGAGCAGCTTGATGTAAAGACGGCATTTTTAGATGGAAATCTTGAAGAAGTGATCTACATGAGGCAGCCACCGGGATATGAACACGGTAACAAGGTATGTTTGTTAAAGAAATTCCTTTATGGTTTGAAGTAGTCACCTAGGCAATGGTATAGGAGGTTCGATGAGTACATGCTGAGCAACGGGTTCAAGCGTAGCAGTTATGACAACTGCGTATATTACAGGAGTTATGCACCAGGTGAGTATATCTATCTATTGTTATATGTAGACGTTATGTTGATTGCTTAAAAAGGAGTTCGGCATGAAAGAGCTCGGGGAAGCAAATAAGATTCTTGGTATGGAGATCATCATGGATCGGAGTCGCAAGATTCTGAGGGTGTCACAATCTGGGTATGTTTCTAAGATTTTAAATAATTTTAGAATAGACAATGGGAAAACGGTTCAGAAGCCATTGGGTGGGCACTTCAAGCTGTCGTTGAAGGATTTCTCGGTTAGGGATTGTGATGTTGAAAGGATGAGTAGGGTGCCGTATGAAAATGTGGTTGGGAGCTTCATGTACTTGATGATGTGTACGAGGCTAGACATAGTGTATGCGGTAAGTGTAGTTAGCAGATATTTGGCGAATCCAGGTAAAAAGCATTGGGAAGCAGTGAAGTAGATTTTGAAATATTTGCATGGCACTACAAACTTGGGTTTGGTGTATGGGACAAATCGTGGCAACCATGTGGATGTAACAGGTTTTGTTGATTCAGACTACGCTAAGGATCCGGATAAAGGTAGGTCTATCACTGGTTACGCATATCTAGTACAGGGATGTGTTCTAAGCTGGAAGGCAACGCTACAACACGTGGTGGCTCTTTCAACTATAGAGGCGGAGTATATGGCCCTTACGGAGGCTGTGAAGGAAGCTATTTGGCTAAGGGGACTCTTGGTAGAGTTGGGCGTGGAACTTAACAATGTGACAGTTAATTGTGATAATCAGGGCGCGATTCATTTATCGCGAAATCATGTTTTTCATGAAAGAACTAAACACATCAATGTGCGTTATCACTTTATCAGAGAGGTCTTGGAAGCAAAGACGGTTGAAGCTCTGAAGGTGGGTACTAAACACAGGGCTGCGGATGCCTTGACGAAGGTGGTACATGGACTTAAATTTCGGCACTGCATGGAGTTGCTGAGCGTCGGTATAGGCTAATATAAAGCCTAAGGTGGAAATTGTTGGAAGATTAGTCTCTATATTAGCATGTCATTAAGTCTAGGGTTTAAAGTGTTAGTTTAGCCAAGTATTATATTTGCTTAAGTCCCAAGCAAACGTGTCTTTCCTTTGTTTTATAGTAACAGCCGACTTTGTCTTCTAATTGTATTAGGAGTCGGTTTTCTTACCCCCTCATCTCTATAAAAGGAGGTGAGGGGGGAGGGGGTCTTGTACGTCATTCTTTCAAGTTACTAATCAATCATTCGGTTAGGGTTAAATTCTTGTGCGTGTTCTTTACTTTACTGTCGACATATATAAACTGTTGGTGTGTGTTTGTCTTCAAGATCGTAGTCATTCCGCTCTAGTAACCAGGTTGTTGATCGACAAGACTAACAGTGTGTAGACACGGTATGTCTTGAAGATGCATACGCCGTATTGAACTTGTCACTTCACTAATTCCCATTTCTTCATCGTTTCTTGCACATTTCCGTGTCTTCTTATTTCATTGTTCCTTTTCTAGTCCTATATGCATTTAACAAAGTAAATCAGTACCAAAACTTATATAAATGTAATATAAACGAGCAATAATTAAGGGATATCGAAATATAAAACATGTATTTATTTAATGATATCATTAGTGATTTCCCAGTTAGGGACTATTGATATCAAAAGAAAATTCAAAGTATCATAAGTGCAAGTTTACGCAAACCACATTGACGATCCATGTAATTTACACAAAACAATATATGGCAGACCCCCTGGAGCACCAAGAAACCATAGAAAACCAGGTACGGTGTTTATAACGAAAAATGTTTTCGGGTTGGCAAATATTGTACAACACTGATTGATAACACTAAAACCAAAATTTACCCGTTTTGATAGCACAAAACAAAAACGTACCCGTTTTGATAACATGAAGCCACAAGAAACACGACCTACAAATTTTTAATAAATAGTTTGAGATATTTGAGGACGAAAATGAACATTTTCAAAATATGACACACAGGATGTGAGGAGTAAACGATAGTCTTTTGCAACTCTCTTTTTATACAGACACAATGATGTTTTTAAAATCGGATACATAGATAAACAGTTTACATTGTCACATTGTATGGATTAAAAATCTATATCTAGATGCTTAAGAAGCAGATTGTTAAATATTTATTACAGATTATATAATCATTTGCATAATCAGTCTCAAAGAACCATGGTAAAATAGGGAATGCAATGGGCCCGTGATCATCAATATTAACTAACGGCTCAACATTAAATAATTAAACACCCTTTCAATGAAAGAAAAAAACCTTTCATTTGCATGCATATCGTTATTTTATATCCCAAAAGCCAGTTGCCATTGTTATATATAAGTCATATACTCCTATAGAAACATACTCTCCAAACCCAAATGGATACTAAAGATATGAAGAACAAGAATCTGGTTGTTGCTACAGATGACACTCATAGAAGTGAAAAACAAGATGGAATCAAGAATGTCGTTGTTGCTTCTGATCAGGCTCGTAACAACGAAAAAGTTGCTGATAAAGAAGCAGGAATCAAGAATGTCGTTGTAACTTCTGGTGACACTCGTAACAACCAACAAAATGATGAGAAAGAAGCAGGAATCAAGAATGCCGTTGTAGCTTCTGATGACGCTCACAAAAATGAACAAGATGCTGAAAATGAAACAGGAATCAAGAATGTCACTGTTGCTTCCAAAGAGACATATATTGATAAGGACGACCATGAAGATGAAAAGGAAACAGGAACTGATTTAGGCATTTCCTTGGACAAACTTAGCCTTGGTCCGAAAAAGAAACTCCTTGTGCTTCCTCTTGGTGGTTTTGTGGTTCATCGAGCCCATCGTCGCCGTCCAAACACCATTCCGAAGAAAAGCCATCCTGATTTTGCTAGCGGAAATTTTATGAGTAAGTAAAAAAAAAGTTGTTTAGTTGAAACATTTGGCCAAAAGTGCCTAAGACAAACTCCAACCATATGTTGTTAGTCCCATAAGGGACATATATGTGTGCGACTGTTATTGTTAAAAACATAGGATATTGTTACCTTTTGATCTGGTAACTGCGGCATATCATCCTAATATGTTCTTTAACTTGTGGATATGTATATGCAGTTTACAAGAGGCCTTATTGTGAAGGGTTTTTGAAGTTTTGCTTTGAAAGATTTGAAGTGGGAATATGGTCTTCTGCTATGGAGTTAGTATCACATTCTTTCAATTTATTCATCTATAAGTTGTTTATGCCTTAGGGCTTAAGAGTAAATTGATGAATATATATTTTTATGTTATCATTTTTTTTCCTTTAGCTTGGACACCATACTATTTTACACATGGGAAGTGTCTTGCACGCAACATATTTTACTTTCTACACAACAAGGCTATTGGATTTTGACAATTTTTTTACCTGAATTTGATGTAATAAGTTAAATATGTCATTTAAAGGGCCAACTATGTGACTTGATTAACTTATCACCTTAGGTTAATTACACCATTACATATTTTCTTGTATGGGAGTAATTTAACATGAAAGTTTATTAAAATATTGTACTGAAGTACGAGTATATATGTTTGTGTTAGGCATAACATAGATGGAGTTCTGATCAATATCATGAGAGAACACAGAAGCAAGCTATTGTTCACTTGGGTAAGTCAAAAATTTAAACTAGCTTTCATTATAAACATATAATTGGGTGTGCAACATGCATAAGTTGTCTAGTTTTGTTTTTGTTTGATTTTCGAAGTTCATGTGTTATATTTTGGTTGTCAGGATCAAGATCAATGCACGGAAACGGGATTCATGTGTTTGGAGAACAAATATAAGCCTTTGTTCTTGAAAGAGCTTAAGTATGTGTGGCAGAAAAAATGGCGTGATGTAGAATACTCGTCATCTAACACATTGTTGATCACGGATCCTGTGAAAGCCCTTCTTAATCATGTATAATTTTATACTTTCTTCATAATATACTCCTATATGTTATTTAGTTGTAAACAAGCGGGGTTGCCCGCGCGTTGCTGCGGGGCGGCCGTGTTTATGTTAAAACATTTAGGCAAACTACAACTTAAATCGTTGATATATATGCATGCCGAAACAACACATATGAGTATGACAATTAGCTATGTAGCAACAGAAACTAATCCAAGTTGCTATATGTTATGTAACAAATGACCAATATTAATGGGCTAATCTTAAAATCCAAAAAGTGTGCGACTCATGAAGATACGTACATGAACAAACACATTTACTTAGCAATGAACCGAAACATGAGTACATTTATTCAACTATGAGTGGAAATATCATTCCAAACTGAAACAGAATGTACAGCAGTAGACCAACCAAAGTTAGTTTAGTGTTAGCACTTTTGTTAAAAATGGTTAAATCTAAACATGTTCTTGAAATTTATGAAGTACATGACCCTTCTAGCTTAACCTTTCTAATTGTTCTACCACTTTAACCCATTGAAGTTGTACCATCACGTAAATCTATTGCAGCCTAAAACACTGATATAGCTTTGCTTGGGTTCTTGTCAACCAACTGTCAAGAGTAAAACATGAAAAGATCACAAATTAAGCCAAAAAAATCCAAAAATCTCAGCTCTCATAGCGATTAAAAAAGAAAAAACTAACTTTTCATTTTTTACTTACTGTCTAATTTTTTTTCTTTCTTTTCCTACACTAACTGCCATTTTTTTTACTTACTGAACTGTCAAGGTAAGCTTCGACTATTTTTTTTTTCCTGCAGTTTCTTTCTATACCCCTCAAATATTTTTCAACATAATAGGAAATGAAAGCAAAAAATAAATTAAAGTTGAGTGACTTCATAGCGACTCTGAATGCATTTGTTCTCACTGTAGCTTATGGAAGGGATTTCCTGTAGAGTTTGTTATCGTCTTCATGTTGCATGCTGCAAAAACAAAAATACCAGAAAATCATTTTGAAAAACCACATCCAAACACCGTCTAAAAAAGAAATTCCATCAAAAGAAAGTGCAAATGATCTACCTTCTTTGGGGAGGCTTATCGTCAATTCCTATGCTAAATCCCGATGTTGGAGATCGTATCTTGTAAAGTTCAGACGAAGAAAATATAAGTTGAGCCCATATTCAAAATCAAAGGATTTGCATTAACTCAAATATTATTGCGTACAAACTCCTAAATCATAAGAATCACTCCAACATCGGGATTCCTATTTCAAATACCGATGCTAAATCCCCATGTTGGTAAATTCCTATTTCAAATCTGACTCGCCATAGCCGTAAGTAAAATGGTTCATACTTGTTTATGGAATCGCTCCACTGCTCACTTGGTACGTTGTATGATTCCTAACTAACATCGTGGATCTAAACAGCGACCACAGCCAAAATATAATATATTCAGATCACTAATGGATAACTAAAAGTGTAAAATAGTTATGAAATGCTCACCTGTTTCAAAGTCGACGTGTTCGCTTTCAGAGATCAGGACCCATTTCATCGGCCAAACCCACCCAAACATACCCGTTACAGTCCCTTTCAACACCCACTGCTACCCCCATATCAGAAGCTAAACATACTCATTTGAGGACCTAATCCTGCTTCTATTTCAGCTCCAAAACAGGTCACTTTTAGCCACTTCTTCAGGCCCGAAACATACGCATTTCGGTGGCATTTTATCACCCTAACCCATCTAATTCAACTGTATCGCACCCATGGCATTTTATTTCAAAGACACAATTCCACACCCGCTCGCCCCATTCCATCATCAAACTCACCGATTTCAGCCTCAACTGTACTCCACCTCAGCCCCACTTCAAAGACCCCAAATGCACTAATTTTGGTCCTCACTTCACCACAATCCACGAAGAACGATCCCGGTAAGAAGTTAGGTTAGTTTTTGAAATTATCACCATCGATAGTTAGGTTAGATTTCAGTTACCTTGGCCGATAGAACGCGTTCGTGTACTTTGCTCATGCAACCCGGTGCAACTATTTTGTGAGCCATTGGTAATACCTAAAACAACGACAAATTGTTGAAAATTAGTATAGTTTTTAAACAAAACCATTAGCTACATACTGCATTCAGCATCTTATTACGCCTAAGAAACCAACTCCAATTTGCTACATGATTATTTCTTGACATCAGCCCTTAAGAAAACAACCCCAATTTTGAAAATTTAGACATTAAAGTATTCAAATTCGAAATACCTTATTAAGTTACTTGAGCTTAGCATCTCCTACTTATGGATTACGAATAAGTCATCTGCTCAACTAACTAATCTCATAAGTAGAATAAAGTAAGCTTATGAGCTTTACACAAAACAAATAGGCTCATAAGAATTAAGCTAATCCAAACACCCCGTAAGTAACACGTTATAGACTCCTGGTGAATGCCAAAGGTCGAAATGCTAGCCGCCAAAGTTCCAACATGCATAAACATTTTATGTAACCGTCTGTTGACCTAACCATCTGAATTCCCTCTTTATTGACCTAGTCTAAGATAAAAATGCTAAAATGTTTGAGCTTTTACAAATCCAAATGAATGGAAAACATTGGTGCAATCCAACTGAATGCAAAAGATCAGTGCAATTTATCCTTAATCCTCAAACATATTAAGCCTAACCAATGGAACTATATTTATTTATACCAAGCATCAACTTATCCTTAATCCTCAAACAATAAGCCCTACCAATGAAACTATATTTATTTATACCAAAGCATTTGAATTCCCTGTTTATTTACCTAGCCGAAGATACAAATGGTAAAATGTTTGAGCCTTTACAGATCCAAGTGAATGGAAAACATCGGTGCAACTTATTCTTAGACCTTAAACAATAACCGTAACCAATCAAGTTAACATCACTGCAAGTAATCCTTAATCCTGAAACAATAACCCTAACTTCCAGTATTATTATACATCAAAAAAGCTTCTAAACCCATGTTCTCAGATAGCTTCTTTACTTTTATTATAAAAACAAATGTAAGTACTCAAACTTCACATAGAGAAAGTATAAATGTTTAGAAGCAGCAAATTTTTTAGCGTCAAATACTCACTTTAGAAAACACAATAAGCAAATAACCAATCCAAACACCACTTCTCAAGTAACCAAATCGTTATTGTAAACACGTGGTTTACCTGATTATGTGGTTATGGCCTTGTAACAATCGTAGCTACAATTTCATGGCACCGACCATTTAATCAAACACTTTATTTACATCCTCCAACTTGCTGCCAAAAAACATAAAAGTAAAGATGATGTAACGATCATAGTAACAACAAATAAAGCGTGATAAATTTGATATCATAAATGTATAAAATAACATACCGTAAGAGAAAATTGTCAAGAAGAATCAAAACCATCAAGCAACTCATCCATTTTTTTTCTTGAAGTATCAACTTCTTCATTACTTGAAAATGAGTCAATAACCAAATACCTTGTAGAAAACAATTAAAATTTTTATTAAAAAAATGCATTGATTAAATGGGTATTAGAATAAGATGATTATGATGGTACCTTGTGAATTGGAAATGTGAAGCTGAAGCTGACCAATTTAAGCAATCCCAAACACCCGCTAAAAAAAATTACCGCCAACATAAAAAATAAACAAATAAAATCCCTAACATTATATTATAACAAAACGCTAATTTCAAAATTTAATCTTTTGATTTATTAACCCACAAATTATAACAAACCCCTAATCAGACTTGTATACATGGCATCTTTCTTTATGACTCTGGATTTTGTTTATCATTCATCGAAGATTTTAACTCGTCATCACATCGGCAGTCGGTGGTTTGAAAGAGGAAGAGAACAATGATTTTGTATTTTGATATGAATATATTTGTGTGTTTGATCCAAGAGTATCTTCTATTCAAATCAATGATATGAGAAAGATGGAGAAGTTAAATGAGATGAAGAGAGGCGGTGGGAAAGAGGGAGAGAATTCTAGAGATAGAGAGGCGGTTTGGCCACACGTATATACACTTCGTATTCACATTGGACAGCTTATGAACAGTAAAACTCTAAACACACCTTGGCCAATAACAACGCGCCACATACTTTTAAACATTTAAATAACCAATAATAAACCAATGGATAGTTGACAGCAAAGCATGTATAAGGCACATTTCTATACGATGCAAAAACGCCTATTAGGATATATATATATAATATATAATATACAAATATTCATATTCAAAATTTTGAATCTTGTATTCTTGCAGCCAAACACGTCGATTTTTCCTGGTAATTATGATCCTGATAACAAGGAAGATGATTTTCTAGGTAAATGCATTAAAATTAAACTTTTAGCCCAACGATTCAAATGGTTTTTGGTTCAAATCTCATCTTATAAATAAATTGACATGTAAAAAACTGTTTATCAGGTCCGGATGGTGAGTTACGAGCTTTCTTGAATGGGCTTGCAGAAGCAAATGATGTGCCAAATTATGTGAAGGATCATCCATTTGGGGAGGCTGCCATAACACCTTCACATTCTGATTGGGGCTATTACTCTAAAATAATTCGCTCTCTTGGCAAGGAGTAGATAACGATTGATCGCGTGAACTAAGATCTATCCAGGCCAAGAGGGCTGTTTGCTCTACAAGTTTGCTACCGTCGTTTTTGGTTTTGGTGGGACATTAGTCTTTAGCCTTGGTTGCATAATTGCATCAATATGGTAATGAATAAATACTTGCCTTGGATTAATTCTAATATGCTTTACATGAGAACTTTGACTCTTTTATCAAGAAATTGGTCAATTTGGAATTATCCATATCTATTATATTATGGTTTTATAAACATTTGGTTGATAAAGCCCATTAGATCTAAGTCAAAACATATACCAATGGTACCAAAGTAATGCTGTATTGTCGTATAATAATTGTCCGTCTACAAAATGCTAAGTTTTAGAAAATCTCACTCACTCACTCTTCATCAGTTAAATATTACCATCACCCACTTAACTCTCTTTTCAGTAGTTGAAATACAAGATGAACACTTATTTTAAGACATTTCAAAATAGTAGTGTGAAGGCTTATTATGAGATACAAGAATAGTAACTAAAAAAGAAATGATTAACAAGTAGAAAGTCATCACTATTTTAACCTTCTCTTCGTTCAAATAAAAACAACATTTAACCTTTTCCAAAATGTATGGTAGACGAGTAAAGAATTATATCATAAAATTTAAAAAGTGTATGGTGTAGTGCGGGTTATCAGAAATTATTCGTCTGTCACATCATCTTTTAATCTATAACATTTTTATGATACAAAACCCAAAACACACCATTCCAAGTAGGGGTGTCATTAATCCCGACCCGGACCCGACCCAGACCCGAATCCGAATAAGGATAATCGGATCGGGTTATTCGGGTCAAAAATCTAACTCGGGTCAATCGGGTCAACCCGATTAACCCGCGTACGAAATAGGGTCGGATATCGAGTTCAAAATACTTTGTTTATTCGGGTTCGGGTCAACCCGACTAACCAGATTTTTTTTTTTTTTCTTCTAATAAATGATTACTCCTTTGGACTTGTCCCAATCCGTTCAACCCAACTTTTTTGCCTCTATGGGCTTTGGTATGGCATAAAGAATATTTTATGCATTGATGAGATATTATCATTTGATGATGAGCTTATTATTATGTGTGTGCAACTGACTCTTTGATGGGATGAATGATGCATGTTCTTAATTGTATTTCTTAGCTGTTCAAATGGCTTATCATTTGAGATGTCTATACTATAGTGGCACAATGATCTAATCTAGAATAAGGCTATGTCCGTTCAGTTATATAAATACGCCAACTTTATATTAACACCATTTCATACGAATGCCGCAGGAGCATCATTTCTCGATGTTACAACGTGTGACTGAAAAACTACAAACTGATATAGACAAAATGCGAAGTGAACTAAGGTTTGTTATTTGGTAAATGGCACATACCCGAACCCGATTTGACCCGACCCGGCTTGACCCGACCTGTTTGACCCGAACCCGACCAACCCGACCCGATTAACACCCCTAATTCCAAGTCTTGTAACACGTAAAAATTGTTAGGCTCTCTATTAGCTGTAAATTAGTGTGACATGTGCTGTCATAAATTAGTGTGATATGTGCTGTCAATTACAAACATATATAGTAGGATACATAGTGTCACTAATTGACAAAGACATATCACACTAATTTACGACGACACACGTCATCACTAATTTACGTAATAGACGGCCTAACAAAAATCCCACTCACTCAACTTTTATATTAAATAAAATAATTAAAAAAAAAATAACGTAGGTTATTACCGTCACGCGAACAATGTAGTTGGCCGTGTTGTAGGCCTCTATTTTGCCCTATAACGAGGTGTATGACAACTACACCGAGCTAGGGGTGTTCATCGGTTCGGTTATCGGGTTGTTCGGTTTGTTCGGTTCGGTTAGTTCGGTTAAATTTTTTTACGGGTATACCGGAACCGAACCAAATTAAAATGATTCAACCGAACCGAATAACCGAAACCGAACCCCATAAGCAAAAACCGAACCAGAATAACCCGAATTACATAAATTTAATTATTTATTCATTTATTTATAAGATTTTAGAAAGAAAAAAATTAAAGCTTAAAAATGTTATATTTAAAGAGTTTTAATATTTTTTATATAAATATATAAAAATATATATTTATTTGAATTTGGTTTCTTTTGGTTTTGGTTTGATTCTTAAAACATAACGAACCGAAACCGAATATTTAATTCGGTTCGGTTCGGTTTTGACAAATTCGGTTTGATTCTGAGTTCGGTTCGATTATTTTCGATTGGTTCGGTTTCGATTTATTCGGATATTACCCAACCCATGAACACCTCTTCACCGAGCCCTCTAACCTCATAGTGTAATTTAATAATACAAATATCCGTACATATTAAATATTAAATATAGTAATTGAGAAACCAGTTGAAGCCTATTTCTTCATAAATGTGGAGACAAGGTCCGGCATGGTCCATTCTGGGGGTAAGACCTTCCCCGCAAAGTTTACCAAACAATTGGTAAACGTCAGGCGGAGCACTCTCCGCCTCGGACGCTATTCCAAAATGAGTGGAAGACTCTGGAGAAGGAAAGGAAGTCAGATTAGTAGTATCTAAAAAAAAGTCGTCGATATCGCTTGGACTCCACTGTTAGTATTATGTATTTACATTAGGCCCATGTTTATGTACTTGTACCCAAGCCCATGTCTTTGTAGGGTTTGGGACCTATATGTATTCCCGGTTTTGGGATTGTCAGAGAATCAATCAATAAACTCAGTATTATTCTCTCAATATATCATTCTTACATGGTATCAAAGCCAAAGATCCACAACACCTAAAGAAACCTTAAACAACAGTGCTTCCGCTGCCTCCGGCCGCCGGCTACACGCCGGAGGTTCGGAGGGCTCCCTTTAAAGTTATTTTCACAAAAACAAACCATTCAACAATAATACCGTCATCCTACGCTCGCCTTCATCATCTCTGTAGTGCTTCCTAAGGTTATGTCTTTCTTTATACCCACATATTCCCCTTCAGCAACCACAGCGATGTCTTGTCTTCCAAACCGCCTCATATTCGGATAACCCACCTGCTCCTCTCACCTTCCGGCGCCGTTCCGGTCATCTTTCATTTCCTCACAACCCACTTTCGCTTTGGCTGCTTTGTGGCCAAGTGGTGATGTCACTGGTGATGATGTTTGTGGTGTTTGTTCTTGGGTCGGTTCGTACAAACAGAGAAGGAAGATCTATCTACTTTTATCTTTCTTTTCTTTTTTGAAGGGAAAGAATAATATATTTGGAAGGGATAAGGAATGAGTGGAGATGGGACAAAGGTGTTTATTATCATTAGTTTAAAAAAAATGTTATTTTTATGTCGAATCCAGGGTATCAATTCCCAAGACGACTTTTATTTTATGTCGAATCCAGGGTATTAATTAAGACGACTTTGTTGATGTCGAATCAGGGTGTCGATTAAAGACGACTTTTTGTTTTATGTCGAATCAGGGTTTCAATTAAAGACGACTTTTGTTGGTGTCGAATCAGGGTATCAATTAAGAGACGACTGTTAAAAAAAAAAAAAAAATGTACTGCCTCCTCACCTGCTGTCTTCTTACCTGCTACTGCCTTCTCATCTCCCCACCTCCATTCTCCCTCTTCGAATCAATCTATCTCAATCTAAAAAAAAAAAAAAAAAAATTGGATCTTTATGTTTTCTATGGAAAACACGCCTTGTTTGGAAGGTTCTTTGGGGTTGAAGTTTTGAACCAACTTTCGTTGTCTTATCTCTTGCTTTAGTTTATTGTTTATTAGCTTTTAATCTGGGTTTGAGCCTTTCATGATTTCATGCTTCAAACTGCAGAAGTATTAGTATTATGTATTTACATTAGTACCCATGTTTATGTCTTGTCCTGCCCTATGTCTTTGTAGGGTTTGGGACCTATATGTATTCCCGGTTTTGGGATTGTCAGAGAATCAATCAATAAACTCAGTATTATTCTCTCAATATATCATTCTACATGGTATCACAGACCAATCACTGATCCTAAAACAAAACCCTAATTCCGCTGCTTCTTCATCCCCTGCCTCTCTCTTCGTCTTCTGCTACTCACCTTCATCTCCAACTGCTCCTCTCAATCTCCTCATCAAATTAATCTCGTAGTACAACTTTAAAGGGTTGTGGACCTTGTATGAGAAAATGAAGAGAAAAGCAACAAAGATTGATTAAAGAAAAGTAAATCAATAATTACAAATGAGAATGGTGATAGTGATCTTTCATAGATGAGTTCATAGTATGTTAAACAAGAATGACTGGATGTTGAATATTGAGTCTCCTTTTTCTCAAGTCAATAGATATTTTTTTTTTCATCTCAATCATTCATTCAGATATTTTTTTTTTCAAATATACTACACCTAAAACAGACACTTAGGTGTCGTTTGTCTTTTTAGAGCTTTTAACTCTTCATCTGCAAAACCATGCTAGAAAAAAAGAGAGACATCTAAAGTTTTCATCTGCATGAAAGAAGACAGTTTGTTTTTTGTGCTATGAAAAACAAACGACACCTTATACTGTCTATCTCTTAGGTCTTATAACTTGCGTTTTGATTATGTATGATCAGGGTGTTGTAAATGTTTGATACTCTTAATTTGGAATGATTGCTTAATTATCTGAGTGTAGTTAGAACACCATAATCAAACATGTTCACTGAGATATTAGGCTTATATTTAGCATGCTCACTTAACATATATCTTCGGATAGTAAAAACAGCATGTGTAAAAGAAAAATCTTTAACTTGATTAGTTTTCTTCTGGCCAGCTATCAAGGCAGCATACAATGAAAAGGTAATAAACCACTTACATTAAAAAGGCTTCTTAGTTCCTGACTTCCTGTGTACAAATTAAGCCTTGTAGGTTTGTACTACCTTACCAACTATGGCAAGATCATTTATGCCCTTCTTTTCTTTGGCTGAATTGTCAAAAACAGTCAAAGAAGACCTCTTTATGTAAAGAGAGAAAAAGAAATTATTTAAGGTAGATAGGTACGTATACTCTTTCCTTCATCTCTATTTATTCTGATATTTTTTTCTTCTTACTTAAAATACACACTCAGATCTACTCTCTCTCTCATAGGTTTTATAATCTGAGATGATGTTTGCTTAAGTTTTTTAGTATAGTTTGTTCTGTTTATGAATCTTATTTGATCTTCTAGGTTGATTTTGGTTAAGATCTTGTTAGTTTGAAAAGTTTGTTCAAAATGGCTACTAATGATTTGAAGAACAAAAGTGTGGTGGTTGCTACTGATGACACTCATAGCAGTGAAAAGCAAGATAAAAACAAGAATGTAGTTCTTGCTTCTGATGACACTCCTGACAACGAAAAAGTTGGTGAAAAAGAAGCAGAAATTAAGAATGCTAGTGTTGCTTCCAAAGACACGAGCGTTGTTAAAGATGAAAAAGAAACAAGAAATGATCTAGGCATTTCCTTGGACAAACTTAGCCTTGGTCCGAAAAAGAAACTCCTTGTGCTTCCTCTTGGTGGAATACTTGTTCACCGAGCACATCGTAATCATCCTAATACCATTCCCATGAAAAGCCGCCCTGATTTTTCTACCAGAAGTTTTTTGAGTAAGTAAAAAAATAGTTAAACCACCACCAAGGTGGCCTAGTCGTGATGTCCTCACAAGAGATTTCTTACCTCACTAGGTTAACATCGTGGGGATGTCCTGGTAAAGAGTTCGGAAACGGTCACGGGGATACCCGGTTAGACCATGTACATCTGACGCAAAGATTCACCTCCCGAGTTAACTAAACAGAGAAAACCGGCCCGTCCGTTTACCCATTTTAAGAAATAATTTATTGCAGCATTTACCCATTTTAAAAAGTAATTAGTTGCAGCATTTAGCTAACCAGTATTTAAAGTACCCAACACTCAGATCCAACCATAGCTTATTAGTCCCCCAAGGGACATTTGTGCGACTATTATCTTGTTAACAATTAACAAACATACATTTGTTATCTTTTGATGTGGTTACATGTTATCGTTCTAATTATGTTCTTTAACTTGTGGATATGTACATACAGTTTACAAGAGGCCTTACTGTGAAGGGTTTTTGAAGTTTTGTTTGGAAAGATTTGAAGTGGGAATATGGTCTTCTGCTATGGAGTTAGTATCATATCACATTCCTTCGATCAATTTACTCAATTATAATTTGTATATGTCTTAAGATAATTGACGAGTATAGTTTTCTACTATCACTTTTTTCTTTAGCTTGCATGCCATGTACTATTTTGCACATTGGAGGTATTGTGACCCGATAATCTTTATTCTTTGCTTATTATGTTTAGTTTAAAACGCCAAGGACCAGACATGTTAAAACATAAGATAATAACTACTTGGCAGTTATTTTCTGTAGGAAATATGAAGGGTTATGTCGGTTCAATGTACCGATTCATAATCTATATATACATATGTAAATGCAACGATTACAATGTTAGAACAATAATACAATTTACTTATTCAATCACTTTGCAACTTTATAATCGATCAGAAGAATAGTTGGGACAACAATTGGCATCAAGAGCAAGGATTTACACACCGAAACATATTACTTGCTTCGCATAAAACCCTAACGAGAAGCCAAAAGAAAAGCCGAAAGAAAAGAACACCATTGTTTTACTTTGGCGGAACGCTCGCTTTCAATCTTCCAAGGAAAGCGAACGAAGTTTGGATAAGGAGAAACGTAAAGAGATAGTGCACAATCTACTTTACGTTGAAGTTGCAAGCGCCAAAACACCGGATTTATATTGGTGTCGAATTTTCGTTGGTAAACAACGAAGATCGGGAAGAACGAAGTGGAGACTTTGTGTATACCGTTAGAAAACAAAACACAAAGCAAAACATTGTTGTAGAGGAAGACGATACGCAGGACGAAGGAAGTACTCAGGAAAAGTGTGGGTTTGTGTTGATACAACACAAGGACGACAACAACGAGAAGAAACAAATGCAGTGACTGCTTTTGTTTCGCAGAACGAATCAAAACGAAGGACTGTTGATTCGAGAGGATTACCAAGACGTGGTAACAAGTTTGTACGTAGGAGACTTAGGAATTTCAAGACGAAATCAAGTACAGCGAACACAAATAAAAGGAGAACGTGTAGTGTGGTACAAAGGAATTTTGTTAGTATCGAATTCAAAACTTGAAAACAAAACAAAAATGTAGTGGTACGAGGCTAGTTATTCTTGGTTTGTGTCGATTTCAAAAATAACGACAACAATGAAAAGAAGCGAGAACCTTTGATCAAATTGGAGTCGAATTGTTTTTTTTTCAAAGAGGCAACGAGGCAAAAGATCAAAAGAGATAAAGTGGGAACAAACAACGTTGGTGAACGATTTTTACTAACAAAGCAAACGAATACATCTCGTATTCATCAAAAGTAACGAGGTCACAATTTTCATTTTACTTTGGATTTCAATTCATATTAGAAATAGTATATATCTCATTAGTTTATACTATTAGGAAATCCTTAAAACTAATTATTGATCCCGTAGTACTAAGATTCCCGGAGACTATAATTCTCACATTAGAAAAGAGTACCATACTAAGATAAGTAATTCCATTAGACTAGAAAGTGAAAATAATAAACACTTTCAAAATGACAACCGATGATATAGTAACCACATCAACTACGATAAAACTCAGAACACCGCTGCACAATACCAATGCCCTAAGTTAAAAAACACAAACTACACAAATTGGGCTATACAAATTAAAGTCATACTAGAGGCACACGGTTTATGGGAAGCAATAGAACCAAAATTAGACACACCATTGATGACAAAAGGATAAGGCAACAATCGCTTCCTATATCAAGCGTTGACGAAGATATGATCTTACAAGTAGCGGGTTGTAAGACGGCAAAAGATTTATGGGATTCACTAAAGAAAAGACACGTTGGACAAGATAAAGTGCAGCAAGCACGCTTACAATCATTGATGATTGGATTTAACTCACTTCGGATGAAGGAAGATGAGACGGTGGATGCATTTGCGACAAGTTAAATGGCTATGTCACGAAGGCAAAAGAACTAGGAAAGAATTAGATGAATCACTTGTAGTTAGAAAACTATTAGACTCACACCGATAGATTCATTCAGATAGTAGCATCCATAGAACAAACAAGTGATCTAGACGACATTACCCTAGATGAGATCACGGAAAACTCAACGCGTTTGAGGAAAGAATAAAACTCCAAAGGAGGTCAAGTTGAAAGCCGTGAGAATCTCTGCTTACACATGGTGAACACTCGGATAAAGGAAAACGTTTAACAAACGCGGAGGTAGATCAAATTACTCACGAGGAAACCGCGGAATAATAACAATGAAAACAACTCACAAAAGGAAATTCAAATTATAAAGGAAACCCGCATAATTCAAGTAGGAAAGACTTAAGTAACATTAGATGTTTCAAGTGCAATAAACTTGGACACTATATGAGTAAATGTAGAGCAACATCAACAAACCAGAACAATCAAACCTTATCTTAGAAGACGATGAACCATCACTATTAATGACTATGCACGAAACCGAACACAAGGAAGTGTTGTTGAATGAAGAAAGAATTCAACCAAAGAAATATGCTACAAGATGCGAGCATATGGTATTTAGATAATGGTGCAAGTAACCACATGACCGGTATAAAGAGTCATTTTAGAGATATTGATGAAAGCATAACAGACGAGTACGCTTTGGAGATGGATCGTATGTATGGATAATGGGTAGAGGGTCAATCTTGTTAGGTCAGTAAGAACCAGAATGTAAAGTAGTATCCAAGTATACTAATTACCAAACCTCAAGAGCAACATACTTAGTCTAGGACAACTTATCAAATAGGTTGTAAGGTCATTATGGACTAAACAAGTCGACTTTGTATGATATAAACAAGAAATTGTTGATGAAGGTAGAACGATCTAAGAATCGACTCTACAAGATCCGATTCTGATAGAGGCACCTATATGTCTCTTAGCAAACATAGATAACCAAGCATGGTTATGGCACGCTAGATTAGGTCATCTAAACTTTGATGATATAAACAAGATGACTAGAAAAGGTCTAGTAGAAGGAATTCCTAGAATAAATCATGTAGATGATTTGTGACGCATGTTTATTAGGAAAACACAGAGAACACCATTTCCAAACCAAGCCAAATTCGGATCAAAGAACCCGTTGGACTTAGTTTATGGAGACCTCTGCGGTCCTATTAGTCCAAAGAACACACTGTGCAAGAAACTCATTTTCTTGTTAGTGACGATTGTACACGTTTTATGTGGGCATACTTTCTTACATCGAAAGATGAGGCATTTAGTACATTCAAGGAATTTAGGCGAAAATAGAAATGGAAATGAAGTTGAAGATTAGAATGCTAAGAACGGATAGAGGTGGTGAATTCACATCAAATGAATTCACAAGGTATCGTAAGGAAAACGGAATAGACGACAGCTGACACACCATACTCCCACAGAATGGAGTAGTGGAGAGAAGGAATAGACAGTGTTATCAACTACAAGGAGTATGATGAAAGCGATGAAGTTACCATTAACTTTTGGCGAAGCGCTAAGCATGCCCTTTACATACTCAATAGGGTACCTACAGGCCTGACAGATAAAACTCCATATAAGGCACTCTACAATAGAAAACCAAACTTAGAGAACCTAAAATATTTGGATGCACAAATTATGCAAAGATAACGATACCTCACTTAAAGAAGTCGGACGATAGAAGCATACCATTGGTTTACTTAGAGTAGAGGAAGGATCAAAGCATGTAGGCTATATGACCCTATAGCCAGAAGAAACATGTTAGTAGGGACGAAAATTTATGGAAACAAAACCATGGGATTGGAACGAAATGAAGGAGATACGAACACACAAGACACCTTTGGGCTAGTTTTGTAGTAGACGGAGTTGACAATGAAAACCTTACACCGGTCAACACGTGAAACGATGACAACACGTATCATGAACAAGATCGATTCACGATCCTGCTTCACCAATCACACCGTAAGCATACCATTACGACCCACACTCGTAAGAGAAACAGAAGCTACAACTAGTTCTATAGAGAACTCAAGAGATAAATTTGATAATACACCAAGATGCGTGAATATAGGAACATGTCGATATATATAGACATGCACGTAGAGTTGAACCATAAAGCTTGTTATTTACGGAAGAAGAACCCAGAATTACAAAGAAGCATCACAGACGAGAAATGGATTGAGGCCATGGAGATTGAATTGGATTCAATCAACAAGAATAAAACATGGACTCTTACAACATTGCCGAAAATCGAAGGCAATAGGACTCAAATGGGTTTACAAAACCAAGAGAGATGCAAAGGAAACATCATCAAATATAAAGCACTGTTAGTGGCAAAAGGTTATGTACAAGAACAAGGGATAGACTTGATGAAGTATTTGCACCTGTTGTTCGGATAGAGATGCTCGTTGATATTAGCATTAGCGGCATATCATGGATGGCAAGTACATCATTTGGATGTAAAATCAAGATTCCTACATGGAGATTTAAAGAAGAAGTCTACGTTACACAACCCGAAGGATTTATACAACAAGGAAACTCGAAAAGTCTATAAGCTTACTAAAGCTTTATATGGCTTAAGGCAAGCACCATGAGCTTGGAATGTGAAGCTTGATCAAACATTAAAGTCCTTAGACTTTAAGAAATGCAATCTCGAACAAGCGATCTACACAAAGAGGAACAAGAACTCGACACTTATTGTTGGAGTTTATGTAGATGACTTAATTATCACGGGCACTCCAAGAAAGGAATTGGAAGCTTTTAAATCCCAAATGGAAGAAAAATTTGAAATGAGCGACTTAGGATTGTTAGCTTATTACCTTGGGATAGAAGTTACACGTAGGAGGAGAGATTACAATCAAGCAAACAAAGTTATATTAACAAGATCATAAAGGAAACAAGTATGACGGATAGCAATGATACGAAGATACCAATGGATCCGTGTACTAAGTTGGTCAAGGCGGAAGATGGAAACTCGCCGACGCAACTTACTACGTAAGTTTAATTGGAAGTCTCGGTACTTACTACATACAAGACCGGATCTTAGTTATTCATCGGACTACTCGCAGATTTATGCAAGACCAAGGATCATTACCTAAAGGCGAGAAAGCAAGTAATCCGATATATCAAAGGAACACAGAACATGGGATAATTTACAAGAAAGAAGGCGGTGCAAGATTACAGGATACAATGACGATGAGTTATGGTATCAACACTGATCAAGGAAAAGGAACTATTGGCATAGTATTTTACTTTGGAGAGTCACCCATTACTTGGTGTACTCAGAAGCAACCAACAGTGGCGCTATCATCATGTGAATCAGAATTCATGGCGACATCGCAGCAGACATGTCAAGCCTTATGGTTGAAGAGATTACTTAGTGAATTAACCGGAGATGAAGAAAAGAAGATAACGCCGAGGGTAGACAACATTTCAAAGAATAGCACTAGTCAAGAACCCGCTTTTCATGGAAGAAGTAAACACATCGACATTCGCTACCATTTCATTCGAGAATGTGTAGAACGGACATATAAACGTGGAGCACGTCAATGAGAACTACAAAGAGCGGATATACTAACAAAGGCTCTACCAAGACTAAAGTTCACGACGATGAGACAAATGCTCGAGTTCAAGATTTAACAAGAAGCAACAATCAAGATTAAGGAGGAGAATGTGACCCGATAATCTTTATTCTTTGCTTATTATGTTTAGTTTAAAACGCCAAGGACCGTACATGTTAAAGCGTAAGATAATAACTACTTGGCGCTTATTTTCTCAGAGGAAATATGAAGGGTTATGTCGGTTCAATGTACCGATTCATAATCTATATATACATATGTAAATGCAACGATTACAATGTTAGAACAATAATACAATTTACTTATTCAATCACTTTGCAACTTTATAATCGATCAGAAGAATAGTTGGGACAACGGGTATCGGGGTGATTTGCACTCAACATATTCAACTTTAGACACAACAAATTACTTGTATTTTTCCAGAAGTGTGATATGTTACACCATTGAATATTTGCATGTAATTTAGTACCGCGCCAATCGGGGTGAAGTAAATTTTTGTAATTTTTGCATTGTACTGAATTTTTTTATGCTTATGTTAGGCATAACATTGATGGAGTTCTGATCAATATCATGGGGAACATAAAAGCAAGTTATTGTTCACTTGGGTGAGTTTTAAGTTTAGACCCATTTTCGTTACAAACTTTATTTTGTGTACATGATGTATAAATATATGTTGTTTGTTGCTTTTTGGTTAATTTTTTTTATAGCTTTGATGTTATTTGTCATTGTCAGGATCAAGGTCAATGCACGGATACTGGATTCATGTGCTTGGAGAACAAAGAGAAGCCTGTATTCGTGAAAGAACTTAAGTATGTGTGGCAGAAGAAATGGCGTGATGTAGAATACTCATCATCTAACACGTTATTGATCACGGATCCTGTGAAAGCCCTTCTTAATCCTGTATAACTTTATACTTTCATGTTTTATACATACTATCATACTCCTATATGTTATTTAGGTGTATACATAAAACATTTCAAATTAAATATTCGTTGGATCGTATTCTTGCAGCCAAACACGTCGATTTTTCCTGGAATTTATGATCCTAATAACAAAGTAGATGATTTTCTAGGTAAATGTATAAATTTATCCGCATTTACCCCATCAATCAAAAGGTTTTGGCTTCAAATTTATTAATCGACATGTAAATAACTGTTTATCAGGTCCGCATGGTGAGTTACGAGCTTTCTGTTGAGTTTATGATATATAAAATACAATAAAACATAAAGACATCAAGAGTACACACTGGAAGACTTAAGATCATAACAAATAAATTAATTAATCGAAAGTATGCGAACGCACCTCTTGCGAATATCAAATCCTCGAGCAAAGCAAAACAACCCTCGAGCAAAGCAAACCAAAGAAGACTTATTGGTGTAAGAATAATGTCTTACAACCACGCTTTCTTGTACACGAATTAACCAAACGAATCAAGCGATTGCTAGATCTAACACAAGTCCTCGTTTAAGAAAACGAAACCAAACTCCCTTACTTGGGGTGTTCGGCCGAATATTAGACTAGAGAGAGAGAGAGAGATCTGGGTTAATTCAACGCATGTGTATTTAAACCCTGAACCTATCCTCTTTATATACCCGTAGGTAAACTTGAGAAACAGTTGTGAATTAGGCCTTGGAGAGGCCCTATGGCCGGCCACTATTGAAAGCCCAAAGCCCAACCCATAACTTTTCCAAGTTTTCCATTTCTAGTCCTTTCTCTTTTCATTTAACGGTCGTTAGTCATTTTTCCGTTAAATACTTAACGATCGTTAACCGGACTTAATGTGTAATAATTAATCGTAAACATAAACATTAATTATTAACTTTAATTCTCATTCGCTAATGTGTGCAATCCCGTGGTCACGAGTTCGAATCCGGACATTCACATGTTTGTAAATATATACATTTCCAACACTTTCTTGGGTGGGCTTGCAGAAGCAAATGATGTGCCAACTTATGTGAAGGATCATCCATTTGGGGAGGCTGCCATGACACCTTCACATTCTGATTGGGGCTATTACTCTAAGATAATCCGTTCTCTTGGCAAGGAATAGTTAAAGATTGATCGTGTGAACTAATCTGATTAATCCGGGCCATGAGGGCTATCTGGTCTTTAAGTTTGCTTACTAGTAATCTTTTTTTTCTCTTTCAAGTTTGTCATGGGACTTTTCCCTTTAGCCTTGGTTGTATGATTGCATCAATATGTTATGTAAGACCCTTGGAGTCTTGGACTATCTTAAATATGCCTTACATGAAAACTTAGACTCTTTTATCTATATATTGGCCAGTGTACATGTATGTACTTTTTTTATTGTTAGACTTGCTTCATGGTATATGTTTATTCCACAAAGGTGTAGATTGGCGAACACTCGACCGGGTGCCTTTTAAGACCGCCATTGTCCACCCCTAGGAATAGCTCCAAGAACTCTCCTAGTGGTGGGGCACCAACCTGAGTGAGCACGAGCCAAGACTCGGACCCCGAGCTCTTATTCCACAAAGCCTCCAGGTGTTGCATGGGTTTTGCGGAGGTGGGACTATATGAAGTCAAATCTTTGACTGTCTAAATTCATAATATTATGAACTAGGTTATAAACATACTGTAACATTTAAGATTTTTTTGCATTTTCACTCTACGTTATTAGTTTCTGGTATTGTTATCTTAGTTCCTCTCAAATACAACTCTTACGATTATTTTTACATCCAGTATGAGTGATGCAGGAAGAACAATGGCCAAGGTCCTAGATGGGAATGCAAGATACTAAATAACAGTGCGTGGTGCAAGTGGAATTTTATATCCTTATTATGATTGTATCCCTCGTATCATACGTAGAGATATAAATCAAGAAACATTTTGTTGGACAAATATGGTGGCTAGAGTTTCTGATTTTGGGTTAGCCACGCTTATGGAGCAACTTAACAGACGCGTATATACTCTAGTATCCGGAACTTTTGGTTACTTAGCCCCTCGTGTGGTCTCACTACGCCTATGATTCAAGGTTGCAAGACGGGAGGATCAGGCGGGCTGGTTTTAAAACAGGTTCAGGTAGAGCGGGTCATTTTAACATGGGTCAAAATGGTCCGGGTGGTTTTGGTTGACCCAGAATCATTTTTTGAATTTTTTTTAAATAATAAATGCTTTAGTTATGATCACAAAAACTACATTATCCCTATAAGAATATAAAGCATCAAGTAAAATGAATTAGGTGGATAATGCATAAGTTGACTTAGTGTGAGTTGTAACCCGTTTGACCTTTTACCCTTTTTAGCTATTTTCAACAAAACCCAAATCGACCTCCTTATAAGTAAACAGGTGTATGCCGTATGATACACTGATTCCATTGTTGAACGGAGTACTTTTGTTTTCGCCAAAAGGGAATGTATTTGGTGCTGTTTTACTTGAGCTCTTAACCGGGATGAAAAAAAACCCTCATAATCTTGGTCACAACTCATTTTCTATGTGTTGTTACATTTAATCAAGAAAACTGAAAAACTAAGTTTATAAAGAAATGCAGAACGATACTATAGCATCGACAAAAAAAAAATTAATGTATATCTACGAGACTATCAGTAAGCCAAAGATACTATGTTAGATGTACGTCAAAATGAAAATCAACACGTATAAATGATGATTGATATCACTACTCCACTCTACTTGAAATCTCATCATCAATTGCTCTAAATCACTTGTAAAATGACTAATGGCCTAACATTACTGGAATCTGGAAATCGTCAATTGGCAATGACATTTATATCCAAAATCACTATTGTATTTCGTCAACCTCATCGATATCATCCTCAACTAACCCTTTTTAGAAACGGATGATCTAACAACATATCAGCGGTTAATCTACACATAACCTTCTTACACAAACAACCCTTCAAGAAACTCTTCCCGTCTTCCGATATACCAGCAGAAACCATAACCGACTCTATGTCACTTTCATAACTTATACGTTTCAAAACCTTATTAATACCCAAACCTTTATATAAAAACCAGGGTGGATTTCCAGCCAACATCTCAAACACAATACACCCAAATGCCCAAATATCAGCAGGCGGTTTTTGAACACCGTTAACCACAGCTTCTGGTGAGAAATACAACGGGTTACCCCTCCAATAACGACCCGAATCATTCTTCTTACTCTGCTCTACCCTTTTCGCCAATCCCAAATCACCAATCTTAGCAATATAACCATCATTACTTTTATTAGCTACAAGCAATACATTATCAGGCTTCAAATCACAATGAACATACCCTCGTTTATGCACGTGACTTAACCCTTTAAGAATCGATCTAGCATAACGCTTAACATCGTTTTCCACCAACCCTTTACCATGCGACTTCTTAATAAGATCAGCTAAGGTCCCACCAGAAGCATACTCCAATAACAAATTATAAGCCATCTTATTATTCTCACCTTTAGTAATCTCGTCACCGTAACACTTTATCACATACGGAGACCCCCTGATATCATCCATAACCTCTTTTTCTTTTTTGAGCGACCCCGAAACAGAAACCTCTGCAGATTTAACAGCCATAATGGACGGATACGAGGTGTATCTAGATTCCGTATTTAAATTAGCAACGAAAACAGAACCATAACTACCTTTACCAATGATTGAACCTCTAAACCAAGAAGCACCATCACCATATATGTTAATGTTACTATAATCTTCTTGTTTACTTCTTTTCGCTTCGTAAACATTTTGTTTACCTGTCAAGCTTCTTTTCTTCGTACGCGGTTCTTTCGAGTTCGAGTCCATTGAGGAGGATTAATGGTAACTTGGAGTTGAAGGAATGAGATATGATGGATTATTGGAAAGTTTATATAGAAAAAAGAGATGGGGTATTATAACAGAATTAACGGTCAGTTGCGTTTCGATATATAAATATGACTTCATGATATTGTTAGTTTCATGCTGAGTTTCTATAAATAATATATCATTGTTGCCAAAATATATGTAAACTTTATTTATTTTAACATTAGTGTCTTTTAATATATTAAGTGATCAAATAATAAAAAGTTATTGACCAATCAAATAATTATATTGCTCAATTTTGTAACCCTAGATCGCTACAATTCATGAGAAAAATTGCTAACATTATAATCGATAAATACCATAAATAAATTGCTATCTTTTAGATTTAAAAATATAAAATATAAAAAAAAGTTTTCGTAAACAACAGTTTATTAAATAGTGGTATAATAACATTAATTATAAGATTTTTATATAAGGAAAAAAAATAAAAAAAATAAAACAATTAAACATACCAACTTTTTATAGACACACCATTATTAACCTAATTCATAAATTCATATAAATGCGATCCTCAACAATTCCATCTCTACGAAGCTTAAGCTTGTTAAGAATCTCAAGATAATCCTTTAAAGTTAAGGTTATCGTCGCCTATAATGATTATGTTTTATTATGAAAGCCCTATTCAATGGTATGTATGTATTTATAGGCATGTGAAGCTTATATATATAGATTTTTCTTTTCATATACTATTATCTAAAAGCTTGGTCTATGTATTTATATTTGTATACCTTAGTATAAGTAGTGCGTCTTATACATTATGTGATATTTGATTTTGATCCCGATTTTGTTAATCTAAATATTTTTTCTTTTTTGTTTTAGGATATGCTACCATTGAAATCAATTGGGGTTAAGTTGATTAACACTAGTGTATTGTTTTTTAGAAGTTTATACATACATGAACTCATACTATATATACCATGTACATGCAATGACATGTTGTCATCATGAATTTAAATAGTGACATACTATTAACCTTGGCTTTGGTTTGGTTGAGAGATTTCTTAATTGCATATTATCTGTTAGCCTTAATAGTAATTAATAGAAGTGATGGTCATTCACGCTTAGGAACTTTAGAACGTGTGTTAGATATCATGATAGAATAGTCAACGGGCTCGTGGACGGGCTAATCTAAATGGGTAATAGTTATGATAAGCTAGCCTTATATAAGTTATTATTCAATCCAACCCAATCCAAGCCCATACAAGGCCCATGGCCAAGTCTTAGGGCATCTAGTTACTTGTACTATAAATACCCCTCAAAGTGTCATTTGAGGGGTGTGCTTGAGTGTGTGTGTGTGTGTGTGTGTTTTCCTTATGAAATATTGTTTCATCTTCTCTTCCTTTTCTCTCTAAACATACGCCTAACATATATCAAGTCACCAAGTTCTTCTCTTCATCTTTCTACGCATAACATCCTTGTGTATAACGTGAGTTTATGTTATGCGTGTTCTTCTTGTGGTAAGCGTGGTATTCGTGTGATAAGGTTGATATATTTAAGGTCCTACAATTGGTATCAATCGCCTAACAATGGTTTAGGAGTGTTGTGTTACGTTTTTGGTTCGAACTTTACACATAAAGTTGCGTTTTTTCTCTATAAACGTGGGCTTTTTGCATAAAGTTTTGTTTTTACGTGGTTTTAAGCTTAAAGTCGTAGACTTTATTGATCTTTAAGTGTTGTGAAAGAATTTTGTGCTAAAGAAATCATTTGGAAACGTGTTTTGGGTGAAAAGTAGCGTTTTGCAAAATCTGGCATTTTTACGCCAGAAGCCACTTTTGGTCAAAACCCTAGTTTTACGCATAAGAAAAGTCAAAACCCTCGCTTCCTACGCGTAAGGTCTACGCAGAAGAATTGAGTTTTACGCATAAGCTTTTGGTGCGATTCTTGAGCTTCACTGTTACTCGGTGCTTCCTCACTGGATAAGTTTGTGGAACACTTCGACTTGTGGATATCTCTCACACTGGGCGAGTGTGAAGGATTTTGGTTCTAAACCTAAACTTACGCCTAAGCTTAAAGCTTACGAGTAAGCACTTCTACGCCTAAGCTAACACTTATGCGTAAGGTCTCTTACTTATAAGCATTTAGCTTACGCATAAGCCTACGCTTAAGCCTATTGTCTACGCCTAAGCATCCTACGCCTAAGCACCAACGTCTATGCCTAAGCTCATAGTTTACGCATAACAGGACTCTACGCGTAACTTCTTCTTTCTACGCCTAAGCATTTTCTACGCCTAAGGATTTCTTTAAAAAAAATAAAAAAAAAAAAAAAAAAAAAAAAAGTTTTTGGCGGGAAAATTGAAGTAAAATTTAAATTTTAGGGGAGTCTAAACGTTCAATTTTTACGCGAAATTCAAATTTTGGTTTAACTTGGAAAAGTTTGGTCAAAAATTCAAATATTTGGACCCAAATTCAAATTTTTCGGTCAAATTTGGCGTCAAAATTGTCAAAACTCAATATTTTCATACAACCTTATAATTGAAATTTATGGTGAATTTAAAATTTTGAGACAGAAAATTTTACGCCTAAGAACAAGTTTACAAGTCGATTTTCAACACAACTCCTTTATTGTTGAATCGATCCTACATCAACTTTATCCGTAATACCTTCATCAATGGCAACTCAACAAGACATTCATGCAAATGATGCGAAAACCGTCCTCCTATGTTGGAAAAGGTGGTTATCTTCAATGGACAAGTCGATGCTCCGCCACATTAAGACCAAACCTAATGGAAAACTAATGATTCAATCCATTACGAATGGACCCTTCAAGCCTCGACAAGTCCAAGACCACGAAATGCCGATGCAACACCTCCGTCCCACCATCCTTTCGTACTCAATATGAATCGTAATACATCAAGAGGATAAGAAGCAAGTCGAAGCGGATGACATGGCAATTCATATTGTCCAACTAGGTTTACCAAGAGATACCTTTTCTTTGTGAGACAGTTGTGAAACCGCTTTCGATATGTGGGAACGTGTTAGACGGCTTTGTCATGGAATGTAAATTGGTCAACAAGATACGGAGAACAAGTCGCTAACCGCATGGGAGAAGTTTACATCTACTCCGGAGAACCCATTGAATCCTACTATGGAAGGTTTTGCACTTTAATGAATGAGCTTATCGAAACAAGTTGGAACCCGAACTATCGTGAGTAACATCAAATTCTGAACAATCTTCCGTAAGAATGGGGACGATATGTCACTATTGTCAACCAAACAAAAGACTTACATCGGTGAACTTTGATCAACTCAACGATTTTCAAACAAAACCAAACCGAAGTGAATGAAGTCGGGAAAGAAAGATTGGCAAAGAATCATGATCCATTGGCACTAATTGCAAAGACTCAAACCACGGTGAATACACAACAACAAGCTTCATCATCTTCCACTAACAACAACTTGCGAAGAATACATTCCACAACCACAAACTGCTTTTCCTCAACAACAACTCTATCCACCAGAACAACAAGTCATTCAACAACAACAGTATCCACATTACCAGGAACAAGGAATCACTGATCCTGAAACTGAACAAGAAGAGGCTTTGTCACATGCATTTGCATTCTTGGGTAAAGCATTCAGAAGTCGCTATTCCACACCAACTAACAACAACCAAAGGATTTCATCAAACACTCACAACAGGAAAATTGCACAGCCGAGTTTGAATATGGGTAATCAAGGACAAATGGTTGGAGTTATTGGGAATCAACAGGATATGCTACTGGATTTCACATAGTAATCGCGCGGTTCCGTATCGTGGTAATCAGTTGGGTCGAATGTTGGAAATCGATGGGTCGAATGTTTGAATAGACCGATGGGTAATCGAATGGAATGTTGCACTCAATCGTTGGGAATTATGGAAATGTGAATCGTGGTAATCGGGTTAAGTGTTACAACCACAAGGAGTGGGTCACATGGCAAGGAATTGTCCTAGTAAGCGAAAAGAAGGATCTTGCGTATCTTGTAAAGCTATCATGTTAGCACAAAAGGCGTAATCGAAGGCATTTGAGTCTTGAGGAACATGACTTTTCGCTATTATGGATGATTTGGAAGACCTAGAGGAAATCAATGCAAACCGCATCTTCATGGCAAATCTTTAGAGACTAAGTACGACATCGACTCGACGCACCTCCTGCCTATGACGCCAATGCAAGATCCGAGGTACCAATCATTGATCCACGCTATAACAATGTCATATTTGATGTGTTTACTCATGACGAACAACATTATGTGACATCCGCACCTACTTATGATACATACCGGATAATCCGAGTTGTAGCAATACTAACTCGAAACTCCGGATGTGGATCCTAGTGGAGGCCGTGGCACAAAATACCGAGACCGATGAGGAAACACGTGCTTATTTTGAAACATTAATCAATAATTGTGGCATTGAAATCGAGAAAGTTAAAACGGTCAATCGCGGTTAAGGCCGCGAATGCTAAATTGACCACGAGCTTGAGAGTTACAAGGAGAACGCAAAATCTTTTGAATTTCACAAAACAAAGAGTCGAATTAGAAATTGGTTATCGAGATTCCGCTTTAAGAGAACAACAATTGCAAATCAAGTATAACATGCTTGATGTTAATTTGAACTTCAAAATAAAATCTTTAAACAAAGAAATTTCGATCTTAAAACCAACTTTCTAAACAAAAGGCAACGATTCGATCTTGAAAAGAAAAGAAACAGTTGATTGCGATTTTCAAAACGTGAAGATTCTCTTCTTGATAAAATTCTTGATAAAGATGAAAAATCAAAAATTGGAAAATTTGCTTGTTACAACGGGTCATTCATTAAATCAACCAATATGTCGATTAATCAAACAAATCCGTATTTTCATAAAACACAAAAATGGCCCTTGGTAACAAACCTCCTTGTTTCCTCAAGAAAGCTCGAAAGAACATAATGTTTTGAACAATGGAAAAGTTTTGCATGAAACCATAACTGTTCATGATTCTCATGAAACGTTAGAACTATCTGATGAGAGTAGATCAAAAATGAAACAAAAGAATCCAGATCTAAAACCAATTGATTATAACAAATGGAATGAAATTAATGGAATTACTTTTGTGTCTCAAAAAGAAAAGTCAATGTTTTCCATCACACCCAGTGTTTCAAACAAAGAGTCAAAACCAGTTTCAACACCTGTAGTTGTCTCACAATCTCTTTAGAAAATCGAACAAATGTCTTCAAACAATCCTTTTAACACAAGTGATGCTAGAAGCATTTTAGATGATGTTAAAACTAGAATTGGGGGACTTCAAGAGACAGCAAAAACTAAAACCAATATTACAACTAACATATGGTTTTCTCGCTTTGATGATGAAAATAAAAAGTTTTTTGAAACTGAAATTTCCCCTCAGCTGAATAACCTCAACTCAAGGGTAATTCATTTTGAACAAGCCTTTTTGAAAGAAACGGATGACTTTGTCAAGGATCATAAATCCCTTGTAAAGCAAGCTAATGAAAGCTTTGAACACATCAAAGTTTTGGAAAATTTGAATGATTCTCTCTTTGAAGATGTTATGACTACTGATATCATGTCCATTATCTTACAAACATATTCTGTTAAAGATCATGAAAGACTCCAGTCTGAGACCTCCGCAATTGTTTCAAAATATGAAAAGCTCTTGAAAACTTGAAAAAAACGTGTCATATTTTAAACAACTTGATCGAAAAATCGAGGAATGCAAGTATGAAAAATTGTCGTATGAGCATGCCTACAAGGACATGAAAAGAGCAAAATGATCTTTTGAGAGCTCGTTGGAATGTCTAAAAGGGTAAGTTTGCAAAACCATTGACCGAGGAGAAACAAATGTTCCCAAACCGGTTTTCAAACCAAAATGTCTATTTCTCGCCTCCAAAAGTCAATGAGAAAATGATTTATCAAAATAGTCACTCCACGCCTTTGCCTATTAAATAGAGAATTATCAAAGGTTTTGAAAACCTGTTTTTGATAAAGAAAAGTGATTACACCGGCATTTCTAAGACTAGTACACGGAATGTGACCAAAATCCGCTTAAAGAATATGTTGGTTCTAACGACATGGTCAACAATCACTATCTAGAAGAAGCTAGGAAAAGGCATGACTGAAAAGACGGAATTTTAGGTGCAACATCTAGGGTGATGAATTCTACAAGATTTCAAGGTAATACTAGTAGTTGTAAACCATTACCTAGGAACACTCTTCACAAGACTAGGGATTGGCTTGCATCTAAGAGTAGTTATGGAAGCGTAATGCTATGCACGTGAAAACAACACTAGAAATTCTAAGTCTTTATCGAACAAGAAACAATTGCCAAATGACCGTAGTGACAATGTTAAGGTAGTCGTTCTAAATAAGAATGTTGAATCTGTCATCCTACATGTCAAAATGTGTCGCTTTAGCTAATCATGATGCCAAGGTACAATCCACTAAGACACCATACGAAACAAACCCGTTGACAAAATGAACATGGAAAAGAAACCTAATAGTGGATCTCTTCAGACGTAGTTTTCTAAAATGAGTCTTCCACGATCCGAAAAGAAAACAACTCCTAGATCTTACCTTAGGTGGATTCCCACGGAAAAGTTTTAAACACAATGATCTTAGATGGATTCCCACAAGAAAGATTTTTGCTCATCAAGATTATGAAGTAAAACCACTACAACCATTGATAGTGATCACCTCACGTGAGGAAACATGTACTTCTAACACTGTTATTTGTGAAAATTCTTCTTCTGTGGATGCAGGTACTTGTAAAAGTGTTGAAGGTTCATACACCCCATGTGGTAAAGAAGAACTTTATGCCAATTTCGCATGTGGAAATCCTTTTCTAGTTCCACTCTTAACTCCACTTTTACTTGTCCCAACTTAATTTTTCCTTCTTCAAATCTTCTTTGTAAATATTTTTGAAAAATCAAAATACAAAATTTAATAAAACCAACAAAAGCAAATTACAAAATTAGAAAATTTTTCAAAAAATTCAAAAACAATATAAATTCAAAAATCCAAAAATATTCTTCTCACGACATGTCTCTCGTATAATCGATATTCTGTACGTTTCTAGAAATGTCATTCAACAATGATACGGACATGTACAGATGCTTGAACGAGAGTTCTTTTGTTTTCTAAAACATGTCGTTTCTCAAAATTTCTTAAATAATGGCTTTCGTATACTTCAGTACGAAACCCGAACTTCAAATTACTGGCTTCTGAACACATCATTTCAGGACCCGCGCTTCAAAGAAAGAAAAGTGCTTATCCAAATCAAAGGTTTTAAATATTTTTTCAAGCACTTTTCCTAAAATCATAATGGCTTGCAGTTACTTCAGACTGTAACCCGGTCTTTAAATAAAGGAAAGTGTTGCGCAAAATCGATTTTCATAAATATCGAGCACTTATCCTAAATCAAATGAAGATATTTCTTCTCTCTAATATCTTCAAAAGATTTTCAAAATCTTCATCATCTTGCGTACCATTGATTCGAAATTTTTCAAAAATATTTTTCAAAATCTCTCACATTTGGTACCAAGATAACTCCTTCTAAACCCTTAATTGATTCTAAATTTTCTGTATGAAAAATATGCTTTCTTTAAGGGGGAGTATTAAACCAAAATTGTTCCAAAATTCATGCTAAATCGCTTTCTCTCAAATGCTTTTGAAAACATATCTTTTAATCATTGTGTTTCAAAACATCATGGATATGCTATTTTTGAGGGGAGAAGACGTGATTAAAATGTGATAAAAATGTTTAATGATCGTTGTTTGAATCTCAAAAGAGCTCGACTCGAGACGGAACCAATGAATTGACGAGAAATCAAAGTCAAGAATGTACCATTTCGAGAAACTTGTGATAGACATACACTTTCATGGGTCTAACCTCCTTTTCAAGGACGGTTTACAACTTCAAGTTAGTTATTAGAGCTAGTTGTCACCTAAAACCGACAATGGAACTCTTTAACTAAGAACGTAACTGTGTCTCGTGGGGAACTGTCTATCATGAGCCGATCAATTCAAAAGTGCGAACTCTACCATCACTGCGATTTATGTCAAAACTTATAAGCACATGTGAAGGGGAGTGTTTCAAAATCAAAACTCTCAAGTGTTAACAAAATATGTTTTATAATCATAAATACTTTGAGAGATTTTCAAGGAAAATGGTTTTATGGAAACAATAGACGATCATGGAGTTATAAGTTGTCTAAGGATAGGAAATTTGTCCTATGATCCGCCAGAGTCGGAGGGATCTACCCAAGGACAATACCCATAGTTAGTATTAGAAGTCCTTAGGTATGATTGAAAAAGGAGTAATGTGAGAAAGGAGAAAGAATGGGTTGAAGAATTAAAAGAAATGTAATGAAAAGGGTGAAAAGAAATAGCCTCCATAATCAACCTTAGGCGTAAACCGGGTTCAATTCATCTCTCTTGGTTGTCACTTAGATGACACTGGTATTGAAGACAAAGACGTCATAGACCCAGTGACGCACTGCACTAAACCTTCTAGCCACTCAATTCCTCTTAAAAGGATTTGTTGCATTCTCTCTGGGAACCCTACATAATCTATCGACTTTCTCTTAGAGATCGTTGATATTGAAGAAGGAGACCCTCTCCCTAGTTTCCGCTCAGGAAAACCAAAATGCACTAATTGAGTCTAGAGCCACGAGATTCATCAAAAGATCTCATAGGAACACTTGACATGACATCGCTTGTTGTTCATCTATAAGGACACAAGTGATATATTCTAGAGTCCTACGATCTTAGCAATCGCCGAACATTTATGAGAAGTTTCAAATCATATCTTCAATGATTGAATGGAAACTCCCGCTAGGGTCAACATCAAACGACCTTGACAAAGCAGTCACTTGGGTAATTCTTTATGGGTTACGCTTAGTGTGTCTCAAACGGTCTACGATCGTGAGGTGATGCTTGATGTACCTCAACGACTCACCGAATCAGAGGTGTACTTCACATCGTGTTATCCTACTGAGGACTCCAATTTCGTGAACAACCTTTGTAAGAATTAGAGATGTGTTTTCACAATATGTTGTTAACACCTCGACATTCGAACTGTAAGTCTTGGAAATCCCGCTAAGGAGATTCCTTTCATGAATTGAATCCAAAGATGTGGGTCGTTACTTGAATTTATTCAATGTAATGCCAATCGTCCCTTATGGGATTAGGACGGTGATTCGCCCACCAAGGTGAATGGAATCAAGACATTCATCAAGAGAACAATTGTAGTAATCAACTCTTTAAGAAAAGATTACAATGATCAATTGGTGTTCGTGGTCGCACAGGAAGTGCTGCTGGTGGATGCTCGCGGGAGGAAGAGATCGTGCAGATTCTCCACATGCTCATACCAACAAAATCACAAATGAAGTTCTCATCAAATTCAAAGGCAACACAAAGTTAAAAATAATTCTTCGTCAATTTCAAAAAATCTTCAAAGTTTAAAGACTCGAGAACTTCATCATTGGAAACTCAAAGTCAAAAAGAAGTGTGAGCATGGTGGAGAATGACGTGGAGACACATAACCAAAGAAGTTGACGTATGGCAGAATATCACATTAACTGATCACAAAGCATGAAGGAACAACGAATCAAGACTATTATGTATCTACACACAAAGTTCAAGCTCAAGGAAAGTAAAGACCTAATCAAGTGGAGCATCATTTGAATGACCACCCCTTAGGGGGAGATTGTTAGCCTTAATAGTAATTAATAGAAGTGATGGTCATTCACGTTTAGGAACTTTGTAACGTGTGTTAGATATCATGATAGAATAGTCAACGGGCTCGTGGATTGGGCTAATCTAAATGGGTAATAGTTATGATAAGCTAGCCTTATATAAGTTATTATCCAATCCAACCCAATCCAAGCCCATACAAGGCCCATGGCCAAGTCTTAGGGCATCTAGTTACTTGTACTATAAATACCCCTCAAAGTGTCATTTGAGGGGTGTGCTTGAGTGTGTGTATGTGTGTTTGTTTTCCTTATGAAATATTGTTTCATCTTCTCTTCCTTTTCTCTCTAAACATACGCCTAACATATATCAAGTCACCAAGTTCTTCTCTTCATCTTTCTACGCATAACATCCTTGTGTATAACGTGAGTTTATGTTATACGTGTTCTTCTTGTGGTAAGCGTGGTATTCGTGTGATAAGGTTGATATATTTAAGGTCCTACAATATCATTGTTACTTTTTCTTTTAGATGCTAATTATTGAAAATACATACAGGTTAGTTTGTAAGTCTGTTTTTTTCTCAATTTATTTGATATAATTTTTTGTTTAATCGATCAAAATTTATTAAATTTTTTAACATGTGACGAATACAACAGCCTGGCCGTACGGCCAGTGGGTAGGACTAGTTCAAATTATAAGAGCATCAGGTGTCATGACATACCACAGTTATTTATTCGGAGTCTACGGGGTGTCACATCACTATAACAAACCTTCATAATTAATCCTCCATCACTCACAACTAACCTCAACTTATTCATTTGTGGCTCACCACTTATAAAAACACTACATTAAAAAAAAAAAAAAAAAAAAAAAAAAAAAAACTGACAAAGGGTACAAATTTTACCCTTGTCGTGCAGACGACGAGGGTTGGAAATGGCAAGCAATAACAAGGGGGCGGTGTCATGGCTAGCTATGGCAAGGATGACATGGCAGGAATGGCGAATGATGAAGAAGTCACGGGTGCTCTAACCAAATTAAATACTTTTGAAGAAATATCTGATTGACAGTATATTTTGTGGAAAATTATACGGGGATTTTTAAACTTATTTTCCCAAATAAAATATTTTTTTTTAATTCAAAAATAATTTGTAAAATATATTTTTGAAAAAATATTTTGCCATATTAAAAATGTGAAGTTTAAAATATAAAATTTAATCCTTTGATCATTTGTCAAATTGTAAATTTGTTTGTTCTTGCCTAGAGTGATTTATGTTAAAACAAAATATTACGATTAAAAACTTGTTTACGTCAATGTTGACATAAGACGGTTTTACATTTGTTATTATCAAAACGTAAAGATGTCGAAAAATAGAAATAACGTTTTTAGACATTATTTATATTAACATATTTTTTGTATTTTCTTAAAACTCTGTTATAACTGAAGTACACATAAATAGATGAAGTAATTCTTATTTTGCATGGTTACACTTTCTTCTCTTGGTGTCAAATTGATGCATGAAAACTAAAACATATGACGATGGAACTTTTATCCTTATTATCATACTATCATAGTACTTGCATTATGTTTTCTTTTTTTTTTTCTATTTTTTCTTTTTCGGTTATTATTGTTTTTATCTTTAATTAGAGTTTGAATTCACAACACACAAACTCAAATCAGTCTTAATAGTCGAAGGAAAAATAACGTGTCTTTGTATTAACGTTAAACTGTATAGTATAAGGTTGTAATTTGGCATTGTATTTCAGATAAAAGGTAAATATTACATTTAACATCAGAGATATTTTAATGTATAGAAAAACCGGTTGTTTGGTTTGGTTTGTTTATTTCTTGGATTAATAGTACTTTTGTTACTGTTGTACACTTAAACTTCTATGATTGTACTATTTGAAATACTTAAGACCATATTATGCACTTTTTATAAAGAAGTATATAACATCTAGTTAATTAAGGTGCCGTTTGGTGTATGAGTTGGTTTGGGTCGAAAGTAATTCCAAATTCAATTGTTTGATACACTTCTTTAGTATAACACAAGAGTATGACTTCCAAAAACTCAACCAGACATAGACATAGACTAGTGGCTTTTGAGGAATCATAAGAACTTAAATATTATTTTATATCTATGTAATTTTTGTATGCACGTATCCCTGTATCTTTTTTTTTCTTCTATTTTTTGCTTTGGCCAAAACTCGAGAAGACAAAATAAACTTATAAATTCTCTTCCTAATCTTTCCTTTTCTCTTTTTTTTCTTTCTTTCTTTTACTAAAAACTCAAGAACATAGTGTTAATACTGTTATTATTTTCACCTCGTTAGCTGAAGGAAAACAAATATATTATTCTCAGAAGAAATGGTAGAGAAATAAAATTATACCACTAAAACAAACTAAAAAAATCTTGCATTATTCAAATACTAAAAACTCTCTGATTTTTCACAAAATATTCATCCTTCTCTTCAACCAATTTCGCAACACGGACTAGTTGTTTCGCTCATCGAGAAGTGTTTTAGAAATCGTTTGCTGTAAATACATGTTTGTTTTAATACAACATATAGGCATTCGGATAAAACAAATTGTATTCGTATACATTGTCTTTTTATATGCTGATTTTTTAATAAAAGTTATATAAACTGATTATATGAATTTGCTTGTTTTTTAATTCCTAGCTAATTATATATAATATCATTTGGCGAGGGACTTATGAGTTCGTGCCTCCAAGGATAAAATATTCTGCTCCTACCTGGGCCGGGTTTTTTTCTCAATGGGCCGTTTTCTTGCCGGTGTTACATGCATAGAGGCCCAACAAAGATCCACAACGTAATTGTTTCTGCTTGCATTTTTATTAAACTAAAGCTTCCACCCCTTCAAAAGTGATAATCTCAAACTGATAGAGAAAGAGATACACGTGTTTAGCAGACATCAACACACCTCAATGAATCATCACTCGACCCACAAAAATTCTTCGGTCACAAAATAACTCTCAGATTTATCCCTCCTCTCTTATGTATGATTAATCAAACCCAGCAGCCATGTTAGTCTGATTTCCAGGGTATTGGTTTTATAATTAATTTTCTTATCTAGGATTGTTGAAAGTTTGAAACATATGATGTTGCGTGTTATTGATATGTGTGGGTTTCAAGATTTCTAAACTATTTATGATATTGTTGGTTTGTGTAGGCGGCGTCGTTTAGGCTACGATTCCGGTGAGGTCAAGAAAGTACACACCCTTATGAGGTTGTTAACTGTCTTTTTATCGCAAGGTTAATTTGTTTTCTTTATTATTACTATAAAGTTTCGATCTTTATTGGTTTGATTATATATAGTTTGTGTTTTTACAGGATTTGAGGAATTGGGTGACTAATTGAGGTTATGGGGTCGGTGATATTCGTGAACCGTTTGGGGGTTTTTGAGGTACCTTTTTCTTTAATTGTTCCATGATATGAATGCTAATTTAGGTTATAGAACAAAGCACTGATGTTGTTGCAGCCATAAATGAACTACCTGAAGATGATGCCAACACTTAATGTAGAAACAACAGTTGGAAACGTTAAAACGCCACACGGTAAGTGAATTCATTAATTCTTTTTTCTTATTAAAAATCTTTCAACCTCTCTTTTTTGTTCTCCTTTTTTACAATGAACTACCATCAGTCGACAGGTTCCTTTTGCGTATGTCGTATCTGGAAAAAAACCCTTTTGTAGGTAGGTAAGATTGCGTATCTGGTGGTTTTTATGTTTTCATGCAAATATGAGTTTGGGGTCTGAAATTGGGGTTTAAATCGATGTGTGTGGGTTCCGAAATGGGGTCTGGAATGCATGTGTTTAGGGGTTGCAAAGGGCAAGTTTGGAAGCTGAAACAGGTTAGTTTAGAGCCTCAAATGGATGTGCGTTCAGGGTGTGTGGATGCTAAAAAATTACTATGCGTTTTAAAGAGCCTCAAAACTAAAAAATTAGGGTTTTAAAGGGAACCCTTAATTTTTGTTGCGTTGTTTGTTGACCAAGAGGAATTTAGTTTACATCATGTTTTAAGATACATACCCTTCCTTTTGCTGGTAAACAAACAACAACCTTATTGTTGGAACACAACAGCAACAACATCTAACGTGATGGTTATGTGATGATGTGCTGCCGTCTTGTGCGGGTATTGCTTTCTAATCTGTTTAAAGTTTTTACTTTTATTATTAATCAATATTAGGGTATGATTGTATCTGTGGTTTTGGTGGACATAGGCGACTATGTGTTGTTAGTCTCCTGTTGTTGTTATGTAGGGTGATTGATATTGTTTAAAATATGTGAATTGACGTATCTCGGAGGGGCTTTATATTTACTACAATCATGTAGGGTGACTGATATTGCTTAAAATAAGTTAAATAATTCATCCATGATTGTTGCCGTACATAAATTGTGGATGTGTTCCAAATATCTAGAATATTTTCATGTGGCCTTCATTCTTCAGCTCTGTCCGTCCTACTTTTCGTAAGAATTTTGAAAATTGGACTACCATCATGGCAACCATCACAATTCTCTTGTGGATCCACGTCCACTGACAATCGGTGGTGGGCTTGGTTTTAGCTCCCTGCAGGGAGTAACGAGTCTTCTCAATCTTCACTTTATTTAAATGTTTGCGTGAAAAGTGTAACCTTCTTTTTTATCCTAACACAAGTTTGTTTTCTTTCAGACAAATGTTCATAAAGAACAACTCAAGGCAGCAATTAAAGCTCAACAAGATCAACAGACTGATAATGTAACCGCCAGCAACCCTTTATTTGCTCTCATACTAGAGTATTAACTTTAGATCATATTCTAACTTACATTGAATAGGCTCTGCTGGCGGAGGCACGCTTTTTCTCGGATGTGGAGCTCACTGAGAAACAAATCGAGCGTATGGTGATGGAAGCTTCACGGGCTGAATACATAGCTAACGATAAGTTTAAGCACCAGCTAATGCTGTAAACTGTGGTAATAAACATGTTCAAAAAGTATGGTCGCAGACTGTATATAAGATGTGATCATACTCACTGATTTTACATTTTCTTGGTTTCCAGCCGTGGCAGGTTTGGAATCCCTTTTATCTGCTGCTACGTTACATATGTTTGAATCATGGTTAAGGAGATTCCAAAAGGGTTACTTTTAAAGTTTTTCCTTAAAATTGAATGTCTTCGCTACATATGTGGATCCGCTGGTGACAGACTCACGTCTGTCAGTCGTTCAACCCATGGTTAGTTTTAAAGTTTTTCCTTCCACTCATCCTTAGTTTAGCTAAACAAACTAAAAGTCCTTGTCACTGACCAATTTCCTATCTTTCAGATGTCAGCTCTAAAGTCAGCAAATAAAGAATTGAAAGGAATGATGAAGACAGAAAAGATCCAACAAATTGATGTTAGTATTAAGTTTTTCATATATTGGTGTCTCTCTTAGCAAAATTATTCACATAATAATCTATAATTTGGAGTTAATCTGTAGAATTTGCAAGATGACATATTGGACTTGCTGGATGAAAGTAATGAAATACAAGAGTCGCTTGGTAGATCCTACAACGTGCCTCATGACATCGATGAAGAAGATTTCATGGGTGGTAAGTTTAACTTATCACTTTTATTTACCATTTAACTGTCAACTTTAATTGAATTATCTGTAAATAGTTATCATGAGCCATCCATCCCGAATGTAGAGCCCATGCTTTGATTTGGTAGATAGCCTAATAAGGATTACTAACATGCACAAAAATGTAAATTCAGTAACTTACCACAACACTGCGCTGAAAATGCCACTCTTTTTTTATGTTGTTTCGAAGGAACTATAATGTTTGCTAATGTTTATGATATTGATTGTGGTCTACAAGTTTTTTTAGTCGTGTTTCGGTTAGGAGGCCATTTAGGCATTTGATTCCTTATTTGTGAGCTTTTATGCAGAACTTGATGCACTGGAGGCAGATATGGGATTTGAAATGGAAGGTGAAGGGGTACCTTCATATCTTCAACCTGATAATGAACCCGATTATGAGGAGCTCAACTTGCCTTCAGCTCCTTGTGGACATGCAGTACCGGCCCGCAGAGTTAACAATCAGGTATCCTCTTTTTTGAGTATCTTAGACCCGTTTATGGATAGTGGGTCAACTGGGTTATACTTGGCCTCCGGTGGATCAAATGGGTTGACTTAAATACAATAGCTAAAAAGGGTTAAATGGTTCACAAGTCGCCCAAAGTGTATTTTATTTTCAGCGCTTAAATCGTTTTGTTACAGAAATTAGACCATCATTCTAAACATGTAGATATCTTCTATCGTATTCGTAATATTATGGTGCTTGGTTTTGCTTCGGTATCTGCAGACATGAGGCTTCTATCGTATTCAGAAGTCACAGAATTCTGTAAATTGCAATACTTTATTCTGAAGCTGACCCATCGTTTTCTGGAGGCGGTAAGTATCTTTTCTCCCATTTAGAATCGCGTCTATTGTTGCCATTAGTTAGATACATGCAACAAAGAGGAGGTGGTTGAGATTTCACAGATAAGTTATTGGTGTGTCTAACAAACCTTTTAGATGAGACCATAGCTGTTTTTACAAACCAAAAAGTTTGTTTAGTCTTAAAAACTCTATTTATTCTAATAGTAATCTAAAATTTTTAGCTAATTGAGTTAAGAGCTATTGTTTTCAAGAGTATGCATGGGGTGCTTTTCAGCCCTTTTCCTTGTAAGGTAGAGATAAACTAAGCCCAATCGACCTATGCATTAGCAAATGGTTGAAATTGACCCCTCTTCCCGGGTAATTAAGAAAGAGTTAAACTTGTGATAGCAGGGCCATCTGGAAGCGAGAGCAACCGTGAAGAAGGGTCGGTGCTACACAGCAGTATGCAAATGGTGTTGTCAATGGGTTTTGAGCTACGTGCAGGGAATGGAGGACTACAGTATATTTGGTGATGATGTTGATCCCATGGTTTGTTATCTTCTTGAAACCAGCAGCAGACGTAAAGGCAAAGCTACCAAGTAAAAGTGACCATCAACTAAAATGTAATACCAGTATTTATTTTTGTAGCATGGGTACACCTTTGTTTCATGTTTGAAACCAGTAGCATTGGTACACCTTTGTTTTTTGTAGCCCATGCTAAATAAGTAGCCTGGGTACACCTTGGGTTCTAAAACATGGAGGATGTATGGCAGTGTGATATGGAATAATCAACTTTAGTAAATTGGTTGTACATAAATGCGTGGCAAAGGATAGTGTTTTGATGTGCTTCACTACTTTAAATCATTATTATTAAATTGTTTCATCACTTCTTAGGTGATGCCTAAATAACCACTTTCAATTACTTAGACATTACAAATTTGCTGCAATGAAACATGGAACAAACAAAACGGACAAAAAAAAATGAAAAGCACCCCCGCCGCAACGCGACGGGTTCCATGCTCGTTATAATCATTCTTTTTGATGGAATAATCGCATATTTTGCTAAGACTAAATAAAAAGAAAAAGTCAAACACACAGAGGTGCACCGACCCATGCCCCATGCCACATTTGCTTGCATCATTTTGTTCTTGTGATATTTGTTAAGTGAGTTATTCATGCTCTTTCATGCCAATGAATTTACATCCTAATTAACAATTTGAGAGTGGTTTCATACATCACTTGGTTTTCGATTTATTCCCATTTTTAAATTTAATTATGATTTTTCTTTGCATTAAATTAACAAATGACTTAGTTCATGCTCGACTAAATACATAGAATTTAAAAAATCATAAATCGTTATTACCTTATATTTCTTACTTTTTGTATAATGACAATTTACCGTAATTTACACACCTCCTACATTGTATTATATGTTGTAACTCATCATTTACTGTAATTTACGATCTTATAATTTATTAAAACTTATAACGTTATCATTTTCAGTTTCACGTCTAATAAAAATTGTGACACATCACGATCCCTCGTTTCCACACCACGTTTCATCCTGCACTTCGACTCGAGTGAACTCGTACAAGTACAGCTTCAGTTACACATCTATTAAAATTATAACCATTGCTATGGGACATTATGTTACAACTTTAAACGAATATATTTCAAAAGTCCTACTCCGTATTTCTTATTACCAATAATAGAAAGATTTGATATTCTTTAATTTCGGAGGGACAAGACTTATTCATCACGAAAATTTAAAGGCTATAAATAACTCAAACTCCTACAAATACAAGACGTACCTCCTATTTTCCTCATTCCAGTTTCATAAACATATTTTACATCTTCTTAATCATAAACAAAAATGGCGACGATCAAGTCAGTAGTTGCACGACAAATCTTCGACAGCAGAGGAAATCCGACCGTCGAGGTTCGTTTGATCCTACATATCCATTGTTTATCTGAATTATGATTTTGCAATCCGTTTCCAATGCATTGTATTAATTTTAAAAGAAGATTATATGTCCGGTTTGAAGCATTTTGTAACGCGTAAAAAGTGACATTATAGCATGTTACATTTTATGTTGAGATGGTGATTGATCAAACATTAATACCATATATAGTTTGCTATGAATATCAGAGCTGCTAAAGCAATAGCTAAGTATTTTGTTGTTTGGTTCGGTTTATATGACATTAATTTACATTAATCATTCGTGTTTGTCTAATATGAAAAAAAAGCGTAAATATTTTAATCTAGATGACGCTAGATCATTACTCTAGACGTGGTGTTTCATATTGATTTTAAGAGTGATAAGACTCATTTCATGAAATTTGGATGTTAATATCAATATGTGATATAGGTGGATGTTACTCTATCAAATGGTACATGGGCCCGAGCCGCAGTTCCTAGTGGCGCATCCACAGGTAAGATCTTGTTGTATCTCATGAAACAAACTGTTAATAATCATTATTTTTTAGTAATCATAAGATGTGCATATGATTCTTGTGTTTTAGGTGTCTATGAAGCACTTGAACTAAGAGACGGAGGCAAGGATTATTTGGGAAAAGGTGTCACCAAGGTGAAATAACAGCCTCGATTTATTTACTTTGTCTATAAATGATGCACCATGATGAAGCTGATATAAGTTTTAACTTTTTTTACATTCAATGAATAGGCTGTTGATAATGTGAACCATGTTATTGGCCCTGCTATTGTCGGCAAGGTTTGTTTATCAACCTTACCTTTAATATCAATCTAAATGTTATTATTCCGAGCCCTTATTAATGTATGTTCCTTTTTCAGGACCCAACCGATCAAACTGGCATCGACAATTTCATGGTTCAAGAACTCGATGCTACTAAAAACGAGTGGGGTTGGTGCAAGCAAAAGGTATAGTTTGAAATATTATATTGGTTTGTTGTTTTAAAGTTATTAATGATAGAACCGTAACACCGCTAAACTTTCACCACTTTGGCGGTTTAGCTTGGAGCAAATGCAATTTTGGCAGTGTCTCTTGCAATCTGCAAAGCAGGAGCTAGTGTCAAGAGTATTCCCCTTTACAAGGTAGCTTTTTCATAGATAATCTATTGATACAATATTCTTGCTCATTGCAACGTGAAGTAAATCAACATGTGGAAACGTTGTGCAGCACATTGCAAATTTGGCGGGTAACAAGAAGTTGGTTTTACCGGTGCCAGCTTTTAATGTGATCAATGGTGGATCACATGCTGGAAACAAGCTTGCTATGCAGGTAAAACCTTGATTACATATGCTCTTTTATCATAATGTGTATGTTGCTTGACGGAGCGTTTCTGACAATCTGTTTTTTGTAGGAATTCATGATTCTTCCTGTTGGTGCTTCTAGCTTTAAGGAAGCCATGAAGATGGGTGTTGAAGTATATCACACCTTAAAGGTGCGTCTGCACATATTTCTTGTTTTTCAACTAAATTTGGGTTATTTTTGTGTAACATGTCAACATACTTTTTCATTTGTCTAACCTTTACTAGTCTGGATTTTGAATTATGGACTCTTGCTTGTGAATGCTAACCTTTCCCTATGTTTGCAGTCTGTTATCAAGAAGAAATATGGACAAGATGCAACAAATGTTGGTGATGAAGGTGGTTTTGCTCCTAATATTCAGGTAACAACAGCTTCATGTCATCATATAACATTTTGTCATTGGGTTTAACATTCCTGATTGTCTCTTAACATAATAATGTCTTTTTGCGCTTTAGGAAAACAAGGAGGGTCTTGAGTTGCTCAAAACAGCTATTGCTCAAGCCGGTTACGAAGGAAAGGTGACTACTTCGAAGCCACTCTTTGTAGCAATTAAAATTTTATTGAAAATTGTTAAACAAATCACAATAGTATACACATCTTTAATGTAACATTTTTGCAGGTTGTTATTGGAATGGATGTTGCTGCATCTGAATTTTATGGAAAGGACAAGAACTACGATTTGAACTTCAAAGAAGAGGTCAGTTTCTCATTCCTTGTCATTTTTATCTAATAGAGGTTTCAAGATCGGTGGTTGCTCGTGTTAGATAACATGTTAGAACATATTTGGGTTGACATGGTTAATCTTTAGTACGGGTCAGAATGGATCCGTCAGTTAACCCACAAACACTTGTCCGTTTTGAAAACATCATAAATAATTATGTGCTAATTGTGAGGATAAAAATAGCATTATAATAATCTAAATCTTTGAATAAAAGGATTTTGGAAGTTGTATACATTAGAATAAACCTTTGCGATTTTCAACCAGTTTGACCCGTTTGAGATAAGACACAACCAAATTGACCATTCGTTAATAAATAGTTCAAAGATTCCACCTCTACTATTTTGGTAATAAAAGACGTTTCTTGCTTTGGGTCATATTGCTGTTTCTTTACTTAATATCTTTATGCAGAACAACAACGGCTCTCAAATAATTTCTGGAGTACAGCTTAAAGATCTTTACAAATCTTTTGTAAGCGAGTACCCTATTGTGTCCATTGAAGACCCCTTTGACCAAGATGATTGGGAACACTATGGCAAGATGACCGCTGAATGTGGTGACAAAGTACAGATTGTTGGAGACGATCTTTTAGTCACTAACCCAACGGTTAGATTTTCCACTTTTGAATCAATCCCAACTTTGTTTGCTCGAAAAAATTTAACTTATTTCTATCCTTCAACTATGTTTACAGCGAGTTAAGAAGGCAATAGAGGAGAAGACATGTAACGCCCTTCTACTCAAGGTACTTCACAGATCATCTACCAGAATCTGAGGTTATTGCAAAAGTCATAATTACATTATTCCCATTTTGCTGTTTAATCTTAGGTTAACCAAATTGGGTCCGTGACTGAGAGCATTGAAGCTGTGAAGATGTCCAAACATGCTGGTTGGGGTGTGATGGCCAGTCATCGCAGGTATATAATAAAGTCAATAAGCGTAAATAGTATCTTCATATTTGTTCTTGCATCCTCTTTGCATCAATAACGATTTGATTTGTATCACAGTGGAGAAACAGAAGACACCTTCATTGCTGATCTCGCTGTGGGTTTGGCAACGGTAAATAGTCACTCTTTCTAACAAAAATTATTTAATAGCAATAAGCACCTCTATTCACAGTGTGATACTAATTATATGATGTAATCACACTCAACAGGGCCAAATCAAGACCGGAGCACCATGTAGGTCTGAACGTCTTGCTAAATACAATCAGGTTTGATTATTCTTACCTTCCCAACACATGTATCATTTTAAAACCAATCAATTTTGCTGGCTGCCTTTAAAAAATAAAATTAGTCAACAAGTTTCTATTGTTTTGTTAGCATGATGCATGATTGCATGACCATGTTGGCTTTTTACTAAAATCAATATGTTTTATGTATACAGCTCTTGCGAATTGAAGAAGAGCTTGGAGCAGAAGCAGTTTATGCTGGAGCTAACTTCCGCAAACCTGTTGAACCCTACTAAATATGGGTTAAACCCAGTTGAGTGTCCATGCAATCCAAATAAAAAACCGACGGAAGTGCAAAACAGACTCTTCCTTCACAATAATGGGCAGTCACTATTCACTACTCAACTTATTTAAAATCGGGAATCTGCATCTTTGTAATAACAATGAAGCTTTACGAGGCCGAGTTAATTGTACTTTAAAATGGATTTTTTTTCTGTGTTTGTTTTTTTGGTTTGAAATGTCACTTGTTTGGCATCTGTAATACAATGCTAGAAATGGAATCTGGCGCGTGGCTCTTTTTTCTTTATAATGATGTTTAACGTCTTTTCATTGGTGATACATCTGTATCGGTACTATAGCTATGTTCATCGCTACTTATGCTTACTGTTGTGATTTGTGCATTTAGAACTTTTTTCTGTTTAACATTGACAAAGATATCTGTAACTTTAAAGGATCTAGTCTCACTTTTCAAGAGCGTGATCACAATGATCGGTTATTACAGAATCAAACAGTATGTTATATGTAGTTCATGTGTTTTAGTGTACTCATTGTGAATCGGTTTATCAATAGCAATCAAGTGGTCAAGTTCAGTTCCAAATTTTAGTTTAAATTCAGTAGCCGGGCACATTAAGCATTTCTACAAAAGTGTTTAAAGTATTAGAAATGTAATGAAACCATCAAGTTTTTGTGTTTAGGTTGCTTTCATATATAATAGAGAAAACAATTTGCATCTTTATAATTGTATCATTTAATAAACTGTTACCTCTATTACCCATACAATTGGCTTTTATTATACTAAGATTATCTATAGTATCAAAGCACAATAAGCACACAAGTATGAGAAGTTATGGTAAGCAATCCAAACAATTTGTTATGCCTTATCCTTGTAAGATCACCTTACTATGGGGGTGTTTTTCCCATTCACGTCTGTCTCTTCGTAGCTTAGATACCGTGTATAAGATACAACTCCAAGATCTTTTCACGTACTCTGCACGTAAGCTAAATACAAACTTATCATTTTTCCTTCTATATGATATCGCGTTTAGCATGCAGGCAAAATCATCCCAACATATACTACTAATATCTTACTCTACTTCTCTTACTCACATAATCATCATTGATACCCTCTCGGTCCTCTCTTGGGATCTCACATTCACTATTAATCTACAACTACATTGCATATGTGTCTCCGTTGGGTCAAATTTTAGATCACTGAAACATTCTGTTTCTATCATACAACACTACTGCAACATTCCATACCATCAACCGCAGCAATCTATATCGACTCACAAACAAATTTACCTACCATCATAGTTTTTTTTTTGGATCTCTATCCATCAACTACTTACAATACAAACTGAATAATTCTTTGCAGTATATTTCTGTATTAAGTTGTCAAAGAAGTTTTGGATTGTGTATTTTAACTTTAATCTATCTACTTGAAAATAAGTAGATAACAACATGCATGGTTATATATTTATTAAGTACTTATATTAGACTAAAATATATTGATACTGGTTTTAGCTAAACATTCAAAAATTGCTTATGTGTTTTTCTTTTAACTTACATACCAAAGGGTGACAATATCCTACAGGCATAGAACACGAATTTTTTAAGTGATCATGATTTTCGAACTTTTGATCGACCTTGATCATATCGCCACACTTACTGTAAATAGGTATAGCCGGTTTGAGCCCACCGCCACACCTAATTGAACTACGAATGAAAATAAAGGGCTTAGGGCGGGCAAAACAATCTCGATATCGTGGCCCAGGAACCTACTCCTATTTATTGAAAACGTCACGGCTGGAGGAAAATCCTCCAAATTCGCCCGCTTATTCGTGAGTTTATATGGTACAAGCTGGGTGATGGTAGTAAGGCTTCGGCTTGGTTCGACAACTGGTGTATGGTTAGTCCTCTTGCGCATACCGTCTCTTCTCTTGATATTTATAGGGCAGGTTTTGATTTGAGGTCTACTGTTAAAGATATTATCGGCATTGATGGTTGGGCGTGGCCTACTGATTGGGGCATGAAGTACCCGTCTCTTGGTTCGATTTCTGTCCCGACTCTTGTTCCTACTATGTCTGATTCTTTAATTTGGAAGGCCAACGATGGGGTTGTTAAAACTTTTTTGGTTGCTACAGCCTTGGGAAAGTTTTAGGCCGCGTGGTACTCAAGTGGAGTGGTTTTATTTAGTCTGGTTCTCTCATTGTATTCCGCGCCATGCGTTCCACTTGTGGTTGGTTATGAAACGGAAGTTGAAGACTTAGGACATGTTGAGACAATGGGATGTTAGTAGTGATACTAACTTAAACTCGCTTTCAATGTCCTTTGTGTGAGTTACAAACGGACTCTCATGATCACCTATTCTTTGATTGTATGTTTTCTTTTCAGGTTTGGGATTCATTGAAGACGTTCGTTGGCCTTTCTATGATTCCATCCTCCTTAGATGTGATCGTGAATTTTCTCATTCCTAATTCAAGGTCTAGGTCGGCTAGAAGTGTTGTTTCTAAACTTGTATTTGCTTCTGCTACTTATTTCATTTGGCAAGAAAGGAACAACAGAAATTCAAAAGCAAAGAGATCCAAGATCAAGTCATTGATTTGATCAAGTTTACCATTCGTCTCAAGCTTCTTACGTGTAAATTTAAGAAGACGAAGAATGTTGAAGCTCTTTTGCATATTTGGAAGTTACCTCAGTCTCTTATTCGGTCTATCCAATGACGATTTCCTTATTTGAAGTTTGGCTGAAGAACTGGGTGTCGGACATTTGTTCGAGTTATATGGATTTTTTGGTTTGCGTGCCTGGTTGTTCGATGGAGTTCCGATTGAGGGTTGTACTATTTTTTCCTTCTCCAAGGTTTTCCCTTTGGGTTTTTCTTGGGAAGGTTTTTTAAGGAGGCAACCTCAATTGGTGCATTATACTCCGAAGAGGCGGCGTACGGATTGTTGTGGTGACTCTTGCTTTTTGAAGTGGTTTTTTCCTATTGGTGATTTAGTTATTGTATGTATCTAGTTTTATGTCACTTTTATGGTTGTCTCTAGCGACTTAGTGGGTCGCTTCAAGCTTTGCTTGAGGTTAATGTAGTACTTGCCACATTCCATTGTACTCATTGTTTTTGTGATTTATATATTTTACCAAGGTGAATCCTTTTTACCAAAAAAAAATTTTTTTGACTTACAAATTGACTTACAGTCCCGTTTATTTTTGAGAAAAAAATAAAATAAAAAATAGAGTTACATATGGTAAAACAATTATACACATTAAATTGGTTAAACCGTTAAATGATCAACTCAATGCCGTTAAAAAATAAAATAAAATAAAATAAAGTTCGACCCAATAAACAAATGCTTGTTAGAGCTTACCAACTTATTTAATTCACTTATATTTTGTAATTTTGTTGCTATTTTAGATGTATAACTTAAAGATAAATAATAGACTAAAATACACCGTTGGTCTTTAAACTTGGCAAGACGCATCGTTATGGGACAAAACTCGACCTTTTCATCGTCATAGGTCCAAACCTTGGCCATTAAATGCCAGAATCGTCCCTTGACCAATAACGCCTATGTCAACGTCTTTTTCTGTTAGTTATTAGAGGGTATTATAGTCCATACACATTTATAACTCAACTTAGTTAATTCGAGAAACGCCATCAGATACCATCTTGATCGTTTCCCTCCTTCCTCACACAACCCTCACACACACTTTAACAATGGCAGACAAGGAGATTACTTTTACAGATATAACTGATGAGATGGTTGTTGTTCCCCGTTCACTATCGTTTAAAACAGTTTAGAAATATAAAACAAGTTAATAGTGAACAATGACTGAAATTAACGTAAGTAAAACACACTAGATAATTTTCAACTTCATATTCTTATTAGAAATGAATCGCAAAGAATACGTTACCCAAGTACTTGAGGAATAGCACTTGGGATTGAAATGACAAAGGTTGGTGACTCCTCTCTAAGCTCAGGCTAAGTCCGAGCACAACTCTTAGAACCCACCGAGCTATCTCGGGGATAAAGTTGTATTGGAGGAGTGAAAAGATGGCTTGCGTGTATGTGTGTTTTACAATTCACAAGCTTATTCTTTTCACTCCATCTCTTATGCTATTTATACATGTATGATTTTTGACTCTTTCCTAAGTGACAAATTGACATCATACGAAAGACAAAATCTTGATGTATTTTGTCTCTGTTTACAAAGACTATTCTAGGTAAGAGACAAGACTACTTTCCTAAGTTCGGTGATGACACCGAGCTCGATCTTTGCCATTCGGGAAAGTTGACTTTGGTTGATAAGTACTGCCTTATCTAATTCAAACTTATCCCGCCATGCCCCGCTCATTCTTGATCTTTACATCCTTCATTCTTCTACTTCAGCTTTGTCTTGATGTAAGTAGTTGGAGAAGAGTCTTAGGGATTCAAAGTGAGTTATTGTCATCACTCATTGAATCCATCATCTTCTTCTTGACTCGGTCTTCACCCTTTAAGTTTCGCCATCGAGTGGAGAAACTTCTTCTTCTCCTCACCGAGTATCCTGAAGATGACTCACCGAGAGACTATGCACTCAATGACTGTTAGTGTTTAGCGGACTAAACACTTGGGTTATTTTCTATTCAAATCCTAGATTAAGGGTTTGGGTATTTATCGAACCCAACAGTCTCCCCTATTTGGATATACAAATAGCCTAAGTGTTTGATCGGTGTAAGTGAGCAAATGGCTTCTTCTTACGTGAATGTAATAATGAATACAATAAGGAATCTTGAATATTTTAACAAAACATACATCGTTTATTAATCAAATTACAAGGTTCCTATCACTAGTACAAAAGATAAATCAAAATGATGTCGGTCTAGATGGATTCCCAAAGTGCTTCAAGCTTGAGTTTCTTGGTGATGAGTATGGTCTCTTATCTTGGCATTTAAGTCAAGACGAGAACACGGCATTTGCAGGAGTCTCAATTTGAGAGGCCACCGGAATATAGCCGAGCATTGTAGCCACTCCGCCTCGATCGATATCACTCCACCTTTGGAATCTTTGGGTTTCCATAGACATCAATAAATAATAGCCCTCTTTTCTTTTCTATCACCGCACAGTTCTGAACTTAACACCTTCAGCGCTTCCTGTTGCATTCGAGTCCGAACTTTTATCTCAGTGGAACTCAACCTCTTTCTTTACCCCGTGATGACTATGGTTGAGATCCTTGTGGTGCGCTTAAAGCGGTGAATTCCAGTTGTCTTGGTGTATCTATCAATCTTTCATACCTTTTATCGAGCATCTTCATCGCCTCCTTAACCGCGATTTCGCTTCTTTTCAATTATTGGACCGATTTCATCGAGTTCGGTGATCCCAAAGTCGGTGAATTTTAGGGATCATGAACCTCGAAATGCCTTTATCATCCACCTTGTAAACGTTCATTGCCGTGGTTTAGATCCGGGATGATTTTGACATCGATGATCTTCTCGTGAAGTCTTCGCTTGTCATTGTCCAATTATAATGGTCAATTCTTGCTTTCCGATGGTCGCAGCTTCTTTTCTTTCAACTTTTTTCATTTCACCATTTTTCTTTGCTCGAGCATCCTTGAACCTCCGTCTTCCCACATTCCTCGACCTTTTCAAGCTTCTTTGGATCAATTCCCACATTCTCGACTTCTTCTTCGGCAATCACTTGAACCAAGCTTCCTTACTCTTCTTATCGTCCTCGACTTGTTTCAATCTGTAATCCTAAAAATATAAAAATGAAATTTTACAAACCTAATGATAAGAGAAAATTTTGAGAAAAGGAAAATTATTTTATGACCTTTCTTCTTTAGCAAGATATTTAGTTAGTTGAAAACTTATTTTTTGAAGCTTTTACGATTGAGGTGTGAGAATGTATTCATGTCACCGATTTTGTAGGGAATCTTCTCGTGCTCGTGAGTTGTCATTATGCCTTTTCCTTTGTCCCGGCCCGAGGAAGATGATGCAACCAAGGTGGTGTTGTTGTCATGATAGGTGTTGTATTTGTCGGTGTTGTTGTTGTTGTTGATGTTTGTGGTGGAAGTGATGAGATGGGTATTGTGAGACTGTGGTGTTGGCTCCCCTCGCGTGTGAAGAGGAGTTTCTTCAAGAGTATTCTCCTCAACTGCTGTCGGAGGCGTCGGTGAGGCGCTTGGTGTTGGTATGGTTGGTTTATTGAGGGGACGGAGCCGCTTGACCTTGAAGGCTGATAGATTTCAAGAATCATGGCCTTGATGTCTGGCATCTCGCTGAATACCGGTGACTTTGGCTTCCAAGTTAGCCCGAGATTCCTCCAAAGCGCTCATTCGGGTCCAAGATTCCGTGCCATAGAAGACGAGGCCATCGAGTCAAAGTAGCCACCTAAGTAGTCAAAGAGCCCAATGTAGCCTCAAGAGACTGGATCAAGATTGAATACCCGAACATTTGCGATTTTAAGGTTTCGATCGATTCGGTGAGGGCCGGATGATTGTTTCAAATGCGCCTCAATAGCCTCCAACACTTTAGAGTTGAGCGTTGGGTCTTCTTTGACAGATTCCCGATTTCATCTACCACAGTGCCAACACCACAAGATGTCTCAAGAATTTAGCTAAATTTTCATCCATTCGTGAATGGTGTCATACATCAAGTCCCTATGCTCATGAACGCTTTCATCAAAGACTTGGACCTCACCTTCAGATCGCATAATTTGCACCACCTCGGTATGTTGTTCCCACAATGTTTCAAAGATCTCGAGTATAATTTCGGAAGCTTTGGTGATCCAAAGAACCGCTTGTCTTTCGCTTAGTGGAAGAACATTATCAAACCGCTTGAATTCATCGAGCTGGATGAGGAGTCAAGCATTGTCTTCGTGTTGAAATGGGGATTCAAGATGCGCTTTGGATCAGCCGAGGTTCTTGTTCGATTGAACCTCGGCTCCACTTCTTCCCTCGCCGATAAAATTTCATCATCGGTGTCGCAAGCTCATCTTCGAGAGAATAGTATCCCAAGAACATCGACCTTGATCAACAAGGGGTTGGTGATGGGTTCCATATCGTGGTGGTATTAATCCTCCGAGTCTTTGTCCCCTTGACCCCTCGACATCGGTGGGAGTTTCCTAGTGCCTTCTCGGAGTTAGGATTGGTTTTGGGTTCCATATCGGTGGTTGTTCCTTTCCTCCGAGTCTTTGTCCCCTTAGACCCCGAGACATCGATGGGTTTTTCCCGTGCCTTTAGCGAGTCATGATAGTGATATCCCTATCGGTGGGTTTTTGGTTCCTCCGAGTCTTTGGGATCGATCGGTGCCCCTCGCACAAAGGCCGTGATTTGCTAATGTCATCATTGGGCGATGTGGAAGCTCCCCTACCGGGGTTGTTTGTTTCCTCCGGATCTTGGGGAGTAGTAGTTGGGACCAAGGGCACCGACCGTGATTTATCGGTGTCATTCGTTGTCACCGGGTGGATGATGATTGGCCTCCATGGTGTCAAATCGCCTTAGGCCTTCTTTGCCTTTTGGCGGTGCTCGAAGCCTCGTGGCCCCGAGACTTGGGTTTGGTCTTAGTCCCACCGAGACTTCCTTTTCTCTTTGTAGGAGCGGGTTAGGCGGAGACATCGATTCCTCCGGTTGTTTACAAGAACCATATGGGCCAAATTCAATGTTTGTGACAAGGGTGGGTCCTTTTGAAAATTTGATTGGCTCAGATGCGGATAAAGCACCAAATTTTTCTTCCTGAGGATAATTTGTACCCAGTAACACTTGCAAAGCACAAGAGACAAACCTAGTAACACTTTAAAAGACGGACGAAAACATAAAAAATGATGAAAACGTATAAAAACGGATAAATACGTAAGAAAGTGTATAAAAACGGATGAAACGTAAGAAACAAACGAAAACGTAAAAGAAATACGAAATGTAAAAGAACGGACGAAAAGCGTATAAAAATGTTATGTTCTTGGTGATGAGTGTTTCCCTGTCGAGATGGTCTCTTATCTTGGCATTTAAGTCGAAGACGAACACGGCATTTGCAGAGTCTCAATTTGAGAGGCCACCGGAATATAGTCGAGCATTGTAGCCACTCCTGCTGATCGATATCACTCCACCTTTGGAATGCTTGGGTTTCCATAGACATCGATAAAGAATAGCCCTCTTCGTGCTTTTCTATCACTAGACAGTTCTGAACTTAACACCTTCTGTAGTTCCTGTTGCATTCGAGTCCGTGCACTTTTATCTCAGTCGGAACTCAACCTCTTTCTTTACCCTATGATGACCGTGGTAGAGATCCTTGTGATGCGCTTAAGGCGGTGAATTCCCATTTGTGTTGGTGTATCTCTCGGTCTTTCATACCTCTTCTTGAGCATCTTCATCGACTCCTTAACCGCCGCGTCTCGCTTCTTTTCAATTATTGGACCGAGTTCATCGAGTTCGGTGATCCCAAAGTCGTTGAATTTTGGGGATCATGAACCTCGAAATGCCTTTATCATCCCCCACAGACGCGTTCATTGCCGGTGGTTTAGATCAGTGAGGTTCTTGTTCGATTGAACCTCGGCATCAATTCTTCCCCGCGATAAAATTTCATCATCAATATCGCAAGCTCATCTTCGAGAATAGTATCCCAAGAACATCATCAACGGTCAACAAGGGGTTGGTGATGGGTTCCATATCGGGTGGTATTAATCCTCTCGAGTCTTTGTCCCCTTGACCCCTCGGACATCGGTGGGAGTTTCCAGTGCCTTCTCTAGTCGATTGGTTTTGGGTTCCATATCGGCGGGTTGTTCCTTTCCTCCGAGTCTTTGTCCCCTTTGTAAGATATAGGATTTCACAAACACACTAAACCATAATCACTATGGGCATTCAAGTAGTTTAGAGAGAGAAAGTTCTAGAGAGAGAAGGGAAGAGAGTTGGGAACTATGTGAAACAAAGAAAATGGTATTGAAACTCCAACCCTCTACCTTGGGAGGTAGAGAGTATTTATAGTTTCTTACAAACAAACGCCACCTACGGGTGGATCGTGCATCAGCTGGGTAAAGACCCGTCCGTCCTCCATGGTGTTACATAACAAACTACTTAATAATATAACTTGACTACGACTACGAGCTTTCTAACGAATACATATACTTGAGGTGACCGACTCTTTAACGATCAATTTTCTAATTCCTAACAATCTCCCCAAGGAGGTCACCTCAATTTACAATGAATACAAGCGAGATATTACATTAGATTGTTCTAGGATTCTTGATTAAGTCCTTTGCTCAAGAGCTTCGTAGTCTTTGATTCTTCATGTTTTGCATGTTTGGATAATTCAAGTGGAGGTCTTTAACCGATCCACGTGATGATGAGTTTTGAGCCAAGATTGAGATCATCACCAACATAAATCTTTGACTCGTCCATTGTGGTGTTGGTATTATGTGATGTTGTGACATTTGGACCGGCATGCTCACATTCGGATCATGATGTATTCTCATCGAGTAGCGGAAGCTTTCTTGGTTCATGATATTTGCGCAGAAGATAGCGTACATAGAGTGAAAGTATTAGAGTCGTTGAAGCACATATCATGATTTCTTTAGAGATGAATGTGTGGTGTGAGCATGCGGCTATAGATTGACCGCTTCATTACGATCACCGCAAACGCCCGGGCGTACTGCATACAACAAGATTAGCAATAAAGTGCACGAAAGTGTCTTTGATCACTTTCGTTGAATTGAGGTACACGCCCACGGTTCCCGTTGATCAAGATATGTATTGCTGTGATCGGGTAAAATTAAGAATTTCCTTGACGGGTTTCGCAATGCTCTAGTCGTTCTCAAACCGAACGTCTCAAAGAAGACAACACGGAGTGAGTGAACCAAATAATTGAGATTCACCGATTGATGAAAAGAGATTTGAAAAACAATCGTGTATCGCTTCAATAGAAATTGTTTTTGCATTACAACGAAGGTTTTAATGAAAATCAATTATCAATCATAAACACCTTTTTTGAGAATTAGTACACAATGATGTGCAATGTAAAAGAGTTTTAAGCACAACGACCGGTTTTTCAAAGGTATCCGTCAATCCATAACCGAACTGTGATTGATTCAAAGATTGAATCGCCCATTGTTTCTGCTCGGTTGTCACATGGTTGATCTATTGGATAGATCTCACATGCCACCCACCGTGAGCTTGTATGATGTTGGCTCGAAGGCTTTCCATCTTCATTGTGAATATGTTAGCATATCCTCATATGTTCGGAAATACCACGTGGATAATGCGTAGGACTCATAAGATTTAATCTCTTTTCCTCAATGTGAAATAGAGAGTCTTCATTGAAAGTGTCCTAATGAGATTTATAGATGATCTCGTGGCTCTAGACTCAATTGTGCATATTTGGTTCCTATGCCGAGACTAGGAGAGGTCTCCTTCTTCAATATCAATAATTTCTAAGAGAAAGTCGATAGATTATGTTGGTTCCCGTGAGAATGAAACAAGTCCTTTTAAGAGGAACTTGAGTAGCTTGAGAAGTTGTAGTGCGGTCGTCCACCGGGTCCATGACGCCTTGTCTTCAATACCGTGTTACCTTGGTAATCACCAGTAGCATATGAATTGAACCCAGATTCGCCTAAGGTTGAAAAATTGAGGGCTATTTGTTTTCACCCTTTTCTCATTCAATTCTTTTCATTCTTCAACCCCTTCTCGTGCTTACCGAGACTTCATAACTAGAACCTTGTTGGGTTTATTCCAGTACTAGCTCAATCTCAGTCCGCACTCTTCCCATATCTCACTTTTCTCCTCTTTTTTTTTCAATATACCTAAGGACTTCTACAATATTTAGTGGATTGTCCCTGGGTAGATCCCTGATTCCTCCCGAACTACCTTTTTTTATTTCTCCGTCACACTTATCAACCGCTTGTGAACGGTCAACCGTAACAGATGATAAAAGGGCGACAGCCCGGGAGAGAATGATTGTATACCAAGGATTAAAATATCCTTGGATCGTTTATGTCCTGGTGAGGCGTGATATCCTGAATACAATGACTTGTGATTTGCTAAAATGATATAGAATAAAAAAACAGAATCGATTGACTAACACTAGGAATGTGAATAGTAATAGCTCATCACGCCTATGTCGTTAAAACGTGCAATCGAAACCTAAAACGTAAAAGATATACAAACGACGTTTAACTAAAACGTAAACGTATAAAAAAAAAACAAAACGAAGCGACTTAAATACAAATTAAGAAAATTAAAAAGATAAAATATATTAAATAAACGCTATCACTATTTTTACAATGATGATGAACGTTTAAAACCTAAAACGTACGTTTAAATAAAATCACGTAAACGTACAATATAAAACGTGAATTCAGTCCAATACAACTCCCACAAATGTGAAAATTATATTTTTAGAATTCTAAAAAGATAAGAAAATTATTAGAAAATTAAAATAAATTTTCACACTATTGAATTAATTAATATAAATTAAAATGAATTAAATGTATTTAATAATTAATTAAATAATAAGAAAATCTAAAATTAACTTAAATAAATGAAATAAAGAATCAAAAATCTAAAATATCATAAAATAATTTAAGAAACCGAAAATGTATTTTTACACAATTATTCTATTTATTATTAATTATTTACTATTATTAATTACTAAAACTATTATTAATTTATTAAAATAATAAATGATTAAAGAAAAATCAAACTTTTACAAAATTCTAAAATAAATAAAAGAAGCTAGGGAAAATATAAAAACTATATGTTATTGACATAAATAAGCTAATAAGCAATTAAGCTTCTAACTAGAAGCTATTACTTAGCTTAAAAAGTGGTTCTTTTTGGTTTTTCTCTTTTTATAAAACTAAATATAAACAGATAATATACATATAAGATGAAAATAAAACTTATAAAACCTACAAATAAGCCAAACGTGGGCTTATTACCCACACAGTTGAGCTTTTGGGCTCTAAGTGGAGTAATAAGCTCATGATAAGCTTGAAAAAAAAAAACTATAAAGGGTGAAACAAAAGGAAAAATAATATGCATATAAGCTAGATGGACAAATATGCACAGGCATGTGTACTGACTATCACTCATAAGCTTGCAATAAGCTCATAAGCTCTAACAGTTAAGACAGATCCAAACACCCTCGCGCCTTTTGTTTGGGCAAAATAAGCTCTGTGAATAAGCTTAAATAACCAAAATAAGAGTTGAGGTCGCAATATGTCTGGTAGGCTTTCCAAAGCCCAAGCTCACCTAGTGGGGTCCACTAGTGAGCTTGTAGGAAGCTTATGAAAGTCTCCCATTTCACGAAAGTGTGATGGTATAAGCTTAAGTGTGAAAATGGGACAAACAAAAGTATGTTGCACCCTACTTAATGAGCTACAACATAAAAATTAAGCACGGCTCTCATACTTGGGTTGCTAGGCTTCATGAAAACCAAGCTTCACAAGCTTATGACCTATCAAGAGCTTATAGGAGCTTGAAGGAAATGGTGTAAATGGACTGCATAAGCAGTCCATTGTTGTGAATGAGGAAACTATCAAGCTCTTAATTGACCTATCAAATAAGCTCTGATAAGCTCAACTCACATTGAGGCATTGAGATGGGTACCTTGGCTTTGTGAAAAGCCAAGGGTCACATACTCAAGCTCACTGAGGAGCTTATTTCAAGCTTATGGTAACTAGCCCCACTCAACTGTTTGCTTCAGTTGAGTGGGCAAAATGGTACAAAAAGGTGGATTGGTTTAAGCTATCTAATTAAGCAAATAAAGGACAAATAAGCATAAACATTACAACTAGACCACAAAGGCTACACAAATAAGCCAAATTCACAAGCTAGGGCCAACTTCACAAGCTTTTGCAAGCTTGTGAACTTGACACCTAAACCTGTGCACAGAGCATGGTTTTTGAACAGGTAGCTAAAGTAAGACTGAAAATAAGCAGTTAAAAAGCTGATTAAAAGTAATCTATTATTTTTCTAATTTTATTAAGCAACTGAACTTTAATACCCTAAGAGCTTTTAAGCTAAAACTTATTATTAAGCACACAAGAAAAATATCTATTTTAATCAAAACGACCAAAGTGAAAATTTTGACTTTTGAATTTATGATCAAAGTTGACTTTCATCAACTTTGATCTTAATTTAATCACCGATTTTGATGTATTAAACATAATAAACATAAACTAAACAAATCTAAACAATATTTATACACATGTTAGAGATTTGGACTTGTAATTAAAAATAGATAGGTAATTAGATAGATTAAAAGGAAATGTTGACTAAACACAACTAAAGACTATAAAACTGAGTTAAATAGGCATAAGTGATACTCAATCAAACAAGAACAACAACACATAGCTTTTTAACACAGAATCAAACATAAACAGATAAGTAGAAACATGCAAAGAACAATGATCTTAATTTGAGAGTGATCATAATTGCCAAAGACATAATCATTGAGCCTAAAAGGTCATCAAACCTTCCATTAACCCAATGATCATACAAGAACGATATGAACACCTTAAACATTTTCATTATTCTCAATCAAAGCAAATCCAAACAGTCCCTTATTCATCACTTGTCACATGATTCTTAAAGTTTTCATTGAATAAGCATTTGAACCTGATTCCATTCTCTATAATAACTTATAACAAGACAGAATAGACATATAAACAACAATTTAAACAACTTTGAACATGAATTACTCATACTTCATTAACACAGTGAAAAATGAAATCTAAGCAACAACACAAACTAATACATAAACATACAATTTTAAACTATGACAACACTTAATAACAACATTTAAACAACAAAACATGAAAATCAAAGTAAATTAAGAACATAAGCAGTAAATTAAGAAAATTAAGAAAATTGCTTACAAGATGGCACAAGCTGAGAATCAAGATTCAAAGAACAAGGTTACACCCAATAGCTTCCCATTAAGCTCCTAATATCCCTTACACTCAAATTTCAACCCTGCTTCACCTTCTTCTTTATTGTCCCACTATTTTTGATTATTTTTTTTCTATTTTCTCTATTTTTTAGGTATTTTCTAATTTAAAAGCTCAAAGCTATTTAATGGTTTCTAAAGACTTGCAAAAGGTTACTGAGACCTATGTAGTGTCATATAGAGTCCTCTAAACATCTTTGATCAAACAGAAATGTAAATTGACATGTATTTAAATGACATTTAAAGTAAAGAAAAGATTATAAAACTAAGATCAGAATAGCTTTGTAATTAAACTTGTCAAGGTTTTCTTACAGAACTGAAAGCAATAAAAGACATGGTAAGTAAATAAAAGCAGTAAAAGACATGATAAAAAGCTAAGTGACTATGGCTTAAGGCCAAAAGTAGTATTCCCAGCTTTCTTCTCTTCTTTTTATACACCTTCTGAGTTCCCACTAGTATTCTGAGCATATCCCACTTCAATCTTGACCTTTGATTGAGTCAATTTCATCTTGTCCGTTTAAACAGATTTTGGCGCCAAAATCGCCCACGTGTAATTGAGGCGGTTCCAAAGCAATTAAAACTTCTTGGTGTGTAGCATGAGGTGGAGGGACAAGTATTAGAAGTTTTGAGGCAAGTTGGGGTGGTTTTAGGTCAATACTGTGGACTGGTTTTGGATTGTGGTGGTTTTGGTTGATAAAGGGGTGGGGAAGCATTTATTGTGGCGTGTAGTATGAGCAGAGGTGGTGGAGAGTGGGTAGGAGGATAGAGGGTGAGCTGGAAGGGGTAAGGTGGAGGTGCAAGTGGTGGTGTTACAGTGGGAGTGTGAGGTGGAAGAAGAAGAGGGAAAACGGGGTAAAAAGGGATCCGGTTGGTTTGTTTGTTTGGGCCAAAGGATGGGCTTGGTTTGGTTTGTAAATTGGATTTGGTATTAATTTAGGGTCCGGATGGTATTATTAGTACAAAAGCCCAAGGACCTAAGTTGTATTTTCTGATTTCTTGAAGGACCTTGAATGCCAAAATTCCAAACTTCATATGAGGACCAAACCTGCCATAACACAATTACACAAGGACCAAAAGTTGTATTTTATTTATATTTAAAACTTTAAAGGACCTAAAATGTAAATTTGGATTTTGAGGACTTGTTTTGTAATTTCCCAAAAGTTATCAATAGAGTTCCAAATTGTAATTTATGCATAGTACAAGGGTATATTTTGTAAAAATTTCCAAGTTTGAATACCAGGACCATTTTGCCAATTTTGTAACTCGAGGGGTAAAATTGCCATTTTGTGTAAACTTTTATCCGTGGATGTTTTGTGAACATTTTGATTTCCCAAGGACTTAAGTTGACTTTTCATTCATTTAAAACATTTAGGACTAGTTTTGCCAATTTGTGTAACTCAGGACCGAAAACGACAATTGTTTGAACTTGCATGCTTTTTCACTTGTTTTCAATCTTTTGTACCGAATCACATAAAACACATTTTAATGAATTTATAACATTTTGTGAGTTATTTGTGTGTTTTGGTTGTTTTTATGGGTTTATATAATACAAATATATGTGTAATTAGACACATATCAATCCCTCCGTTACGGCGGATCATGGAACAAATACCTAACCTTATCGTCCTTATATCACCATACATAAAGTAAAGTTGGTCGGTCTATTTGGTATTGTTCATCCGCCATTGGAACCAATTGAAAACCATTTGAAAATCAATCCGATACTTGTGATATATTATCAAAGCATTTTGTACTGAATTGTTATTGATAATTTTAGAAAATGAGCTCCCCTCAACATGTGCTTCATGTATTTGAAATCTTTTGGCACACGGAGGCAAGAGGAAGAATTTACTTTTTGATTTCTATTTTCTAAAGATATCAACATCACTTCCTAATCAAATCAAGTAGATAAAGCATTTTGGGAAGGATGAGGTTTTCAAAATTTTGCTCCCCTCAATATATGCCTCGAGGTTTTGAAAGAGTTTTGCACATACTAGAGGGAAAGACGCACTTTGGGATAAATTGATCACGCTTTCAAATCTTTGTGGTTTAAGATAGATGCTCCCCTCAACATGTGCATGGAAAGTTTGAAATCGTTTGGCACATGTGGGAAGGAGAGCTTGTACATCCTTATAAAACCATTTATCGAATTATCAATTTAAATCCAATTTAAATCACAAATTCTCCCATGATCACAATTATCAAATCATTTGAGATTTGTGATCTCTGTAGATATAAATTGATTTGAAAGCTTTTTAAGGAGAATTGTGACTTGATTATCAAAACGTTTTAACTGATAAGGATCGGATTTTGAGACTTTAAACTCCGTTGATTAAACATGCAAGATTGTCTTTTGAAAACATAACATTAGCAAAGGTTTTGAATCAACTGTATAAAACATTGATTTTTTCAACAATAAACCTTGCTCATTTACGTGCCAATTGTTTGAAAAGTGACCTTTCAAAATAACCTTTTTAATTCGAATAAAATCATTCTCCCCCTCAATCAATTACACAAGTTGTTGATTGAGAGATAGAGATTTTGACAGATGATAAGCACAAATGATTTACACGAATAATAGAGTACGAGGTATTTTCAAAACAATTTAGTTTTCATTAGATGGCAAATATTTTTCAGAAGAATCATTAGAAGGAAAAGTATTTGGAAAGAGAAACATTTGTCTTTTTGATAACAAACATTTATTTTAAGAAACAGAGCATAAGACTTGAGACATGAGATAAAGCATGGCTCGTTCTTTTCATTTAAAACGGTATCGCACGAAATGACAATAAACCAACATTTTTCTCCGCCTCATTTTTTTTTTTTTTTTTTAACAAAACTATGTGCATTCGAAGAACATCTAAAAACCCGTGCATTCTTTGAATGTCAACACAAAGTCCGTAGATGATATCGAATAAGGAAAAACATGACAAAATAGCAATATTTTTTTGGAATTTTTCAAGATTTTTCAAATTTTATTTATTTATTTATTTATTTATTTATTTATTTATTTTGAATAAATATATACAAGAGATAGATGAATAAAGACCTTTACTCCTCGTCTTCCTCTTGAAGACGCTTGAGTGTTTTTGGTTGTAAACTCTTTAGACCAAGATGTGGAAGGATAAACTCAAAACGTTCTCTAGGAAGAGCTTTGGTGAAGATGTCTGCTAATTGGTATTCAGTCCTCACAAAGTAAAGTTCCACCACACCGTTTTCAACTTGCTCCCTGATGAAATGATGTCGAATGTCGATGTACTTTTCTCTTGAGTGTTGTACGTTGTTGCATGAGAGAGCAATATCACTTTTATTATCACAGAACAGAGGGATTTTGTTGAATTCAAAGCCATAGTCGATAATTGGGATCTCATCCATAGGATTTGAGCACAACAAGATGACATGGCTATGTATTCACCTCAGTAGAGAAATAGAAGTACTCATTTGCTTCTTTGAAGACCACCACAAGCTTATCACCAAACAACCGAGCACCTCCGCATTTATTTCGACGAGTATCTTGACATCCCGCATGATCAAGATTCGCATAGGTCGTTAGTGACATACCGGTGTCCTTGGTACCATAGTCCCATATTGATGGTTCCTTGAAGTTACCGAAAGACCCGCTTAACCGCTTCAAGGTGCTTTTAGTAGGCTTAGCTCGGTATCTAGCACACATGCAAACAAAGGAACAAGATGTCCGGTCTACTAGCCGTGAGGTACATCGTGATCCAATCATACTACGATATTTCGTTTGGTCTACCATGATCCCCGAGTGGTCCTCATCTAGTTTAGTATGTTCAATCATGGGAGTGTCAACGAGGTCACTAGAATCAAATCCAAATTTCTTTAAAATCTCATTTGCATATTTAGATTGATTTATAAAATGCCTCCGGGACTTTGTAAAATTTGTAATCCCAAGAAAATGACATTTGCCCCATCATTAACATTTAAAATTTAGAACCCATTTCTTTTGAAAACGGTCACACTCATTGGTGTCGATCGAGGCAAAGATGATATCATCAACATAAATTTGAACGTGAATTAAATGTTTGCCCGACTTCGGTGAACAATGTAGGATCAATCTCCTTTCTCAATCCAAGAGATAGAAGAAACTTTGATAGCAGATCATACCATGCCCTGGAGCTTGCTTTAAACCGTAAAGAGCCTTTTTCAAATGATAAACGTGAGTAGGATGCTCTGGATTCACAAAGCCTTGAGTTGGTCGACGAGACGACTTCTTTAAGATCTCCGTTAAGAAACGCCGCCTTTACATCCATCCGATAGACTACCATGTTCTTACTTGCGGCATTAGCCAAGAAGATTCGATTGCCTCGATACGAGCAACGAGCAAATGATTCTTCAAAGTCAATACCTCCTCTTGACGGTATCCTTTAGCCACCAATCGAGCCTTGTTCTTTAGGACATCACCATGCTCATCAAGTTTCACTTTGAAGATCCATTTTAGAGCAATGATCATAGCACAACTGGAGCGGTACTAATTCCCATACATCAAGTCAATCAAACTCATGAATTTCTTCTTGCATGGCATTGAACCATTGCCTTCATTCATTGCGCTTTAACATCTTTGGTTTGATCTTAGAGAGTACGGAGTTGAAGAAGCACCATAAGGCATCGGTTGCAAGTTGTTTCCGTGGATACTGGACGAGAGGATTTCCAATGATGTTGTCCAATGGATGATCATGAGTCCATTTTCGAGGTGTTCATGGGTCATTGTTGAGGGATCAAGTAGCAGTCGATGTCTCCTCAAGAAGATGGTTCGATGATGACTCGAGAGCAAATATGTTTTCAAATGGAGCATCTTCGTGAGTAGCAAAGGAATTAACTTCATCATTGATGCTGTAAATGCTCCATGATGTACATTCAAGATTGATGATTTGTTGATGAGACAGAGTGATCGCAGCAGCGCTTCTTGACTTAATGATATTGAGACCAAGGGTTGACTTCATTCGTAGGATAGGAGCGACCTCTGTTGATGGATTTTACATTTCATCA